>JAYKKI010000107.1:6437500-6981873 GCA_039881145.1 Druceiella hillmani | reverse complement strand
TGAAAAAAGACGGAACGCCTGTTGAACGTTTTCTGATGTTTATTGAAAACTCTGGACACAAAGCTGAAGATTTACTAGTTACTGTATTGTCTACTCTTGAGTTTTTTGATATTAATCTCGCAGACTGTCAAAGTCAGTCATATGATAATGCGAATAATGTATCAGGGATTTATTCAGGTTTACAGGTGAGAATTCATGAAATTAATGGTCTTGCAGAACATGCTCCTTGTGCTGCTCACTCTATGAATTTAATTGGAGTTCACGCAGTAGAATGTACGCCAGAAGCTGCTTCATTCTTTAATACAGTACAAACTTTATACAACTTCTTTACTGCATCGACGCACCACTGGGAAGTTTTACAATCTCATACTGAAAAAAGAATTGCGTTAAAATCTTTATCTGCAACCAGATGGTCAGCTCGTTATGAAGCAGTTCAAGTACTCAATGAACATGTCAATGAAATAATTGAGACTTTGATTATTCTTGAGGAAGATATCCAACAAAATGCAATTACAAGACAAGAAGCAAAAGGTATTCGAATTCAATTAGAGCGACTTGAAACAGCATTTATGCAGATACTTTGGCATTTTTTACTCTCAAGATTCAATGCTGTTAGCCAAAGATTTCAAAAAGTTGATTGTAACATTGCTGAAGTGATTGATGACTATCGTGGTTTGATCAAAGTTGTTGCTGATATGCGAAATGAATTTGAAATATATGAAAAAAATGCTTTAAAAATTTCGGAAATTCAAGAATATAATACAACAGTTTCTAGAAAAAGGAAGAGAAAATTACATACTGAGGAATCACGGGATGGAGATGTACAACTGTCAGGTCGGGACCATTTTAGAGTCAACTCCTTCAATGTCATTCTTGAAAATCTGGATTCTGAATTGCGCAAAAGATGATTCTCGGTTATCACTGAATTTGGTAATTTGAATATTAGAGAAATTCATAAACGAGCTAAACGTTTGAGAAATATTTATTCGTCAGACCTCGAGTCCTCATTAAAAGACGAATTTGTGCACTTCCATGCTTATTGCACTGAAAAAATGATGGAACAAAAGTCACCTTATGATCTTTTGAAATTTTTACATACAAACGACCTTTATACTGAGTTCCCAAACGTGGAAATCGCATATCGAATATTTATGACATTAGCTGCAACAAACTGTAGCGCAGAACGATCGTTTTCATGTTTGAAAAGAATTAAAAACTTCTTACGTTCTACAATGAGTGCAAATAGACTCAATAGCTTAGCTATTCTATGCATCGAGTCAGACGTACTTCAATGTTTAGATTGCGAAGATTTAATCGACCAATTTGCAATTCAAAAAGCCAGGCGTGTTTGCCTTTAAAAAAATTAATGTAATACAATTATAAGTCACCCTTAGTGCAAAATTTATAATTTATAGAAAAAAAAACAAATATTATTTTATGTTCTTGAAATATATAATAAATTAATTATATTATTTTTTAAAAATAAAATACATCAACTATAAGTTATAATAGTTGATGTATTTTATTTTTAAAAATATATAATATTGATTTATGAAATATATAATATTAGGGCGGTATTTTTTTCGATGCCCAGGGGCTGCATTAAGTTTAAATCCGGCCCTGTATATATACTATAATCTCATTTATAAACAATACAAAACGTCTACTAGGGGCTTGTATGCGCATAATAATGAAACTAATAGTGGTATTACAGTTCATGCTATTGTGTTTATTGTGTCCAAACCGGTAATTAATAATATGTTTAATTTGCATTTAAGCGAATTTAATATTTATAAGTAGATCAGACAAAGTCTATAAAATTTGCCTAATAACAAAATTTTCAGTAAATATGTTTGCAAGAAATAATTAATTTTGTTCTATGGCTGTGAATTGATAGGTATGTTTTATTAGGTATTAGTTAATGAATTTCATTAATTAAGGATTGTTATAATATATTAATATTTATTTATTTTAGTATAATTCATATAGTTACTTTAAGTAATACAAATTATAAGAGAACTAAATTATTACAACGTCTGAATATTTCGACATATCTCCTTTCTTTTGTTTTCATTTTTTGTTTTTTGCTTAGTTTTATCTCACTCCCTCATCGTCCTTCTCACCCATACAACATACTTGTTCAGTTATACATTAGATGTCAGCACTAATAATAATTGAAATTTTAATATATAATTTATATTTCATTAATTTCAATAACCATCATCCTTCTATAAATACTAATATAAGGAACATATTGATAAATTAGGAAATAATTTCTATTTTGAAATATGAAATATTCTGTCAACATACACTTGCACATAAGATGTTGCAAAGTTGTAACTTCAGTAGCTTCATGCAATCTAAGCTCACTTTCTTTCCATTCTTTTGGTTGTCGCTTTAGTAAAAATAAGATTGCCTTGACTGGTCCATGAGTGAATATATTTTATCGGAACTATTTAGATTGTTATTCCGCACATATGGTGGAAACTATTCCTTTTATGTTTATGCTAACGCTTGTTATTTGCTTAAAAATAGTATGTGATAAAACCCAAAATCCCAAGATTGCCCCTAAGAAGAATGCTGAAAGTTATATAGAGAGATAATAAATTTTAAAGCATTTTAGGTTTCCTTAATAGAAATATCCAAGGCCAAAATAATCATGATAGAAAAAATTCAATCTCGTTATATCTTAGAGCAAATCTAATTTTAATACCAGTACAAACTACTTGTCATAAAAATAATTTATGTATTTCCTCAAGATTCTTGGAAAATTAATCAAAATAACCTTACACACAAAATACACAAAAGGGTTATATTTAACGTGTTCGCTTAGTAATCGTAATCAATTTATATCTACATTTAGAAGTCAGTTGCCAGGTGCTGATTCCCATTAAGTAGCAAGGTGGTTTGATAATATTTAAGTTGTTTATGGATAACATGTAATTAGGTGGGAGGGAGGAGGGAGATTAGTGTTAGGTTTATTGCTTTACATATATTACAAAATAGTACACTTTTATTTATGTTTATTGTTTTTGATTATCTAGATTTTACATTATGTTGGGACTTTTACATATGTTTAAAATTTTTAAATTAAACCGACATGTGCCACTTAACTGAATTCTAAATAGCATATTGGTTGTTAACTTTATTTACTTTGATAATCAACAGCTATAAATAAGATACTGAACATTAATTCTTTCATGAAATACTTGCCCATAAGTAATCCTCCAGCACCCGTCCCTCATCCAAGGTAAGGTATGGCACATCAGGTCAAATTTAATCCCATATTTTACAGGCTTATTTGGAATGCACATATAAAATTTGCATGTGCCCCGAAAGCATCTCTTGTAATATTTATTTATTGCAAAGTTGTTCATCTATAGTAATATTTGTCCCGGAGTAGTTATTGCAACATTGAGCTATTAACGAAACCCAAATTATTTTGACTGGTGCATAAAGATCATTTTCTAATTGTTGTATCCACAGATTTTTATTGTCAAACTGCAAATGTCTCACCAGAAAATTAAACCTTTATCAACTCATGGCAGCAGTGTAACAAGTTCTACAAAAATTCCATTTGAATGTCTCGACCAATAAGCATCGAGTAGTGATAGAGAGTTAGTGGTAGCCCATAAATATCTGTTTTTACCTTTCATGTTGGCTTGTGGCTACTTAATAATCAATGATGCTGGTGTTTCCAATGAAGTACGGGAACTTCTTAAAAAATTCTTGGAGGGGAAGTGTACGTTTTTGGGTAGTTGGGTTTTGACAGGTCTTCATAAATGAGAATTAAAGCCTCTATAATTTGTTTAGGTATCAAAGGTTTATCTACAAATGACATAAATCACTGATGTGTCAGCAATGTAATATCACTAATATAACGATATATGTTACCTAAATATTATCTGCATTATGATGTACAGAAAAGCCATAGTAATTTATAAATTCATTAACTTATCAGATAACACATCTCCCATGCAAGGTGATGTGAGTCAGTGTGCAGTCAGTTGTAAGGCCACACTGAAATAACTACTCAATGCTTATTGGCCAATTTATGCAGGTTCAGCCACTTTTACATCCGATAATGTTTAATTGTGTATTTTTAAATGATAAAAATACACTTGTGATTGGATATTATCTGAAAAAAAGTATGTTGTAATATCGTAGATACTCGTAAATTACTGACATAATTGAAGTAACAGTGATTGTAAAGAAAGTGCAACAGTTTATGCTGGAGAGCAGGAGAGCAGGAGAAGCATGCAAACCAATATGTTCACAACTTACATGAACTATCACCAGTGCATAATTTGTTTATACATACAATATATATATATATATATATATATATATATATATATATACATATATATATATAATATGACTCTACCTCTCTTTTAAAACATTTTAATATTCATTTTATTATATTTCAAGTATTTTAACCAGGTGACAAAGTATTCACTCTATACTCTATAAGTAGATTCCATTTCATTAATTAATATGAAGGCTTGATGGTTTGTTTTCCTACATCAAGTGGTATAATCCACCAAATTTGTACTGAGAATAACTTCCATTTAATTTTATTACATACATCGGGACATTTGCATTGTATAACCTCATAGAATAACAACTCACTAAAATACTTGCACTAAAATTACCCTCACTAAAATACTTGCATATCGTATAACTCTCTGAAATATAATAAAACCTATACCGCTCCCCTACAATAAACTAACTAACATAAGCAGTGGGAAAACCCACAAAAACCCGGCCTCCACTATTGTTTTTTAAACATATAAATGCTGTTAGATGTTCCTAAGAGTTAATCTTTGCTAATAGCCTATCTGAAGATGCTGTAATACATCGAAACCTAGGTCGGGGTAAAAAACTTAAAGAAAATAGAAATAATATTGCATCATGTAGTTTCATTTAATTGTAAAAGAAAAGTTTTAAACATAGTTAAAATATTTTTGTTATTAATCTACAATCTCTCGGTTCAGATAGAGATTTGAAAACAACATCATTAATGAAAAATAGCATCATCACTTGTTTGCATCTATTCATTTAATTTTGATATACCCCCATAAAATTTGACAAACAACAATATATTAGGAAGTTACATAATGGAATTAAACAATATTCAATGACCCAATTAACCTAACAGAAATTGCCTACAATATCTAATATTAATACTACGATACAGTAGATACTTTAATATGTTACATCAATAAGTCGGTATGGTGTTTGGAAGTTATTGTAGTATTTTTTTCAAATCAGATGTGACATGTCATAAATACAACCAACTACAGCAGTTAAAAGGACAGTCCTAAACATTTCATATTTGAAAACAAGGAAATTATGATAAATTTAATTATGATCAATTGTATTGTTACCGTCACACCTAAAGCGGATAATTTTAGATAGCCAACATACAGAGAGGGATGATATTAAAATATGTGAATCGTATTAAACTAACCCAATTTTCAGGCTTTTGTCAAATTAGTATTGCTATGAGATTGTCTGCAAATATTAGAAGTGATAAGTTAAAAAATATGTTTGATGTAATTTATAAACAGATGAATTTTATACATATATTTTCAACACACATTCAATAAATGGCTATTAATAAATTACTCTATTTAAAAATGTTTGGCAGAAATTATTTAAATGAAATAAGCATAAATATACAAAATATTTCAAGAACCTGTATTATTGAATGATACTTGATAGTCCGGTTATAATTTGTTAATTACATTACGCTAATCTGATTATCTTGTTAAGATTGTAATATTTTTGTAAGATAGTCTGCTTAACGAGATTGTGTATAAACTCGTCAAACAGAATGTAATACTTTTTCCTCCTGATATATGTTGTCACATAAAATGCTCACAGTAATCAAGCACATCATATACCGGCCAATACATAATACTTAAAATTGTTTTACTTTTATAATTTAAATATAAATAAAAATACAAAATTGCCAAATTTAGAAATTAAAATTTACATAGTAATAGTGTACAATAATACACTATTACTTCATATTTTGTCTGTCAAAACTCTCGCCAATAAATTGGCTTATGGAGCTAATCCAAAAAAGTGTTCCCTCCACAGATAACAGTCATTATTCTAAGTGAAGATCCAGTTTATTTGTGTTTTAATGGCGCAATGAAATATTTATTCCCATATGACAATAATGGAGGTTGCATCTGTAGTAGATATTAATGTGTACTTTGATATTACGTCATTAAAAATATTTTAAATTAATCATTTTAACAAGGATAATCAATCAACTACTAGTGAAGTGGTGTTTAGAACATGCATAAAATATCTGGGAGGTAAAATTTTAATACCAACAGAAATATATTGCATTGCAACGACACACAAGGTTGCAATTATAATAATTTGTCTTTGTCATTTATTTCAAATAGACGAATGAAATAATCCATTAACATACTACTAAAAACCATTAAAATCTTTATACGCATTTTTATCATATTATACTATAATAAAGACATTTTCTTTAATTTAAATTTATTAATAATATTAAACCATTATATAAACAAGATAACGCAGTAATCAGCTATCCATTATAAAGCTGATTAATGTTAGCTTCACTGATTACTGTCTTTATGTTACAGTGGTTAGACATGTATGTATGTCCCTGAGGTTAGATTGAATTGGCCCAGGGGCTTTATTATACATTTTGTGTCACACGTTGTATGCTTAGCTCCATTTAATCAACACCTAACAGAACATACTATTCGCCTCCTTTATATGGCTATAATAAACTCAAAAGCTTCTATGATTTCAATAACTTTTTCTCACAACAATTCAAACAAGTAAAATCTTAGATGGCAAATCAAATTTCGCATAAAAAGTAAATGCAACCGCAGCTAGCTGCAACGTAAACAAAGTAAACTACGTACATTTGAGTACGGCAGTAGATATTATTTTATTATAAGTGTTATGGAAGCTTAGTATAATTCCCCTAAATTATTTTTACATTTACTCCAGCGAGTTGTGAATGAATCTTTGAAAACTCAGCCTGAAATAATGGATATTAAAGCTGTTGCTAGACAAATCTTTACACGTTTCAGTCATGCTGGTTTATTACACCTCATACTCAAAACTATACAAAGAGAATTATTGCCAAAGCAGAATTCAATTTATTATTTTCTGCAACATTTGTTGGAATGGAAATGGGCCATAATTTTGTATGTTACTGGTCATTCAATATTAAACAATTTTTCACCTAATCTATGGATACAATGGGAACAATATGTTGAACTGCTTAAACCTTATGAAGAAATATAAAAAAAATAGGTCGGGTTTTCATGCATAGCTGAAGTTTGTTGCCGCATTTAAATTTTGAAAAATTTCTTCTGAATCTAATTGTGTATGAAAACATAGCCAATCATCTATTACGAATTAAAGCTGTAAAACTATTTGTATTAATATGCCCTCAGTTTATTTTGAATATGAATTAATTTTAGGATTTTTGTGTTAAAATTGGATGTTCATTTTCGTCTCAACTATTTGATTAAAGTATTTGCTCTTGGCCAAATATCATATCATTATCCAATAGACAGTGAAAACTGGACCTTTAGGAGGCACTGCTTTTACTATTGAAAGATTTTGTGAAGTTTGCAAACTTTGCATTTAATGCAAACTGCACTTTTTATTTTACACTTTTCATTCATCATCATTCACTTTTCATAATAAATACTAGTGAACTGGTAGGATTCTTGACAAGGTATTGATAAATCAAAAGCATATTAATTTCTATTTTAATAATCCAATTATTTATTACACATTACTCATAATTAATACAAGCCAGTTTATGACAATAACTGTAATAAATATTTAATAATTTGCAAAATAATTAGAGTACAAGTGTAATCTAAATGTGTTCCATTAATTAGTTCGCAACACTCAAACTATGACTCCTTTAGAGAATACTGCCTTGTATTGAGGATTTTTATGTTTATGAATAATGACAACCACTACCCTCGAAAACCTTTAAAAATGTATATAAAATCAATAGAAGTGTTTAGAAAAGCAATAAAACACTTTAAAAAATTTATTAGCTCTTTAGAAAAAATTGTCTGTGGTATCCAATGTGAATGGTCCTGCTATCGACAATTGGATTGCTTGTGTCCTTGTAATTATCAGCAATTGTTCTAATTTTATGAAATATTTTTTGTTACAGTATTTACAAAATTTATACTTATGCTTTATTTTATGTATTAAATGCACAGTTGTTATAGTAGGTATACATTATTAATTTTAACTAGAATTGTTAACTGACTTACTGTTGTTTTTTATCAATACGATTGACATAAATCTGTTTAACGAGATTATTTATTGAATAAATTTTAACTGGTCTTATGTCCAATTAATTCTGTTATGTAAACTTTGAATTTTCATTTATTAGTAAAAGATTACAAGACTGTAATCACTTTTAATATCTGGACGTTAGGGGGTCAGAAATATATTTTAATTTCTTTTGCTAGAAATTTGTAAACATGTAGCCCTAATATTACTTGTTATTATATCTGTTTACAGAAATATATTTTATACCACTTATGATTCTGATGGTCCACATACAGAACTATAAAAAGTCTAGTGAGACTAATGTGCAAATGAAAAGAAATTTAGACAGCTGTGATTGTCAAATCTGGTATTCACAAGATAAAGATGCCGCTGGTCAGTCATCTATTTTTAAAAAAATATAATACAGTTATCTTCGTCAACATCAGAATTAGGTAAGAGCAATTTTGGCAAGATTTATATATTTCTCTGTGCACACTTCGATCACATTGCCCATCCGTTTTATAAATATTTTCGAGAGGTATTACTTGCAGTGTATTGTATTCATACATTAAATATAGATTGTTCTTGAGATATTAAATCCCAGAAATTGTAATTAAACTTGCATACCTACTCTATATATACAATATACTTCGATATCACATTTTGATATTCATCTTGTTTGGTTTTGGTTGACAAAAATATTAGAGTATAACATAAAGTACATTTGGTTGATAATGTAAAGTTTATAATTCTATATAATGTTACTTATATTAGCGTTATATTATCCACATAATATAACATTGTAATGTGTTACATTATGCGGTACTGTGATTTCTATATCCATCAGAAGACATTTCCTATTCACATTATAGGTTTCTCAACATCAACAAATGGCGTTGGCTGTTGCGGTAAAAAAATACTTTTAGAAAAATGGGTTCCAAATTTTGAAAATGAGTTGTATTAAAAATATTTAGGTTTTAAAGTGACTTATTTGATATTAACTAGCTTCCTTTCAAATATTGAATATATTTGGCGTTAATTTTATAGAAATTCATTATTCATAATTAAATGAAACTACGTGATGTAGTATTATTTCCACTTTCTATAAGTTCTTTATCACGACCTGGGTTTCGTTGTGGTACAACATCTTCAGGTGGTATATTAGCAAAGATTAACTCTTAGGAACATCCAACAGCATTTATATGTTTCAAGTACAATAGCGGAAGCCTGGTTTGTGTGGGTTTTCCCATTGCTTACGTTAGTGAGTTTATTGTAGGAGAGTGGTTTTAGTATATTTCAAAGAGTTATACGATATACCAGTATTTTAGTGAGGGTAATAAATTCAATTGTTGTTATTATATGAGGTTGTACAACGCAAATGTTCTAGTGTATGTATTAAAATTAAATGGAAGTTATTCTCGGTAATATATTTATACAAAAAAAGTAACTCTAACTTTAAGATGAACAAGGTTATACCACTAATTCAATATATCTCCGGTTTTATTTATTTGTATATTTATTTATATATATATATATATATATATATATATATATATACATTTTTTAATATTTATTTATTTATTTCCTTCAACTTTTATTTTTATTTTTCATATACTTATATTATATGTGTATTTGGGCTGAAACAATTTGAAGAATACTGTAGTTTCAATGTTGTCTGGGTGATGATATTAGTTGTTCATTTAATATATTAACCTTGGTGTCTTTTTTATGTCTGTTTATTTCTAATGTTTCTAGGATATTAAGTTTATTGCCTTTTGTCTTTATTTGTAATATATAGGGGGCATTATCAGTATGAGGGTGCTATATCCTATAGTATCATCACCCATATTTAATATCTTCTAGACATAATATAATTAGACAACATTGATACTACAGCCCTCTTCAAATTGTTTCAGCCCAAATACACATATAAATATAAGTATATATATATATATATATATATATATGATATGTTGAATTAGTGATATAACCTTGTTCTAACTTTCAGATACCCTTGCTTTTGTATAAATATATTACCGTGAATAACTTCCATTTCATTTTATTACATACACCAGAACATTTGCATTGTACAACCTCATATAATAACAACAATTGAATTTATTACCCTCACTCAAATACTGGTATATCGTATAACTCTCGGAAATATAATAAAACCTACACCGCTCCCCTACCATAAACTCACTAACATAAGCAGTGGGAAAACCCACACAAACCAGGCTTCCACTATTGTACTTGAAACATATAAATGCTGTTGGATGTTCCTAAGAGTTAATCTTTGCTAATAGCCCACCTGAAGATGTTGTAATACAACGAAACCTAGGTTGTGGTAAAGAACTTAAAGAAAGTAGAAATAATACTACATCACATAGTTTCATTTAATTGTAGCTTGCTTTCATAGAGATATTATATAAATGGAAACATTTTTGTTCACTAATCATTCTACACTACCTACGCAAAACAAATGATTATGGTTTCTATACTTACCAAGATGGAAAGTAGTGAATGGACGGTTACACTAATGAAAAACTATTTAAAATCAGCATATGCCTAATTAAAGTCCTGCATGTAATGTTGTACAATCATTAGATATATCCCAGAGAGTGTAAAATTTTGATAAAAGAGACAAATTATTATTTCCAAATTAAAACAGGTCACCGACATTCATAAATTGAATCAAAACAACGGAGTAATTAGTGAGCAATCCAAGATAGTGGAGCAGCAGTGAAGCTCGCAGGTTAAATGAGTGGTAAATAGTGAATTGACCTAGTTCAGATGCTTCTATCATATTCACAATAAGCTGTATCTGACGTCGGACAGTAGGTGCTGGAAGAAGAGAATAGGTTAAATTTATAATATGGAATTGTAAAAGTCTACAAAATAGGTGATAGGATCTTTGAACTGAGACAGCGTATCTACAAGAGAAAAAGCGAAATTTTATAACATTACTGTTGTCATATTATTCAAGAGTTAAGAGAAAAATGTAGAGTATATTTCAAAATGTTTTACTAAAATTTCATTAAATATATTTGACATTATTTGACATTGAGTAGGTTACTCACAAAAAATTTATATTTTCAGATATTATTTTATAAATGTAGAGATCCTTATAATGTGCAGGTAAATATATATACAAATAAATGTAGCATTAAATTATATGCTTATATGCTAATATTTTATTTCCTCTTAGACACCTCTTTCTTCTGAACCTGAAACGTTGCTAACTGCTGTGAAGAACCATATGTGTGAACATAATGTGTTTTTATAAGAGTCTTATATGGTCATATATAATAATATTAGATGCATAATATGAAAATTAATTATTTGGCGATTTTCAAAGAATATGAATATTAGTGCTACTTGTTTACATGTATAATATTATTATTATAGTAAACATATGGATACAATCATATGAAGTATTATTATAAAAATATGTCTACGGAATAGGGCAAAGTACGACTTGAGACAAGACCAGAAAAAGCAGATAAATTTTTTCTTTACAAATATCTAATTGCTTTCCAATTTGCAGAATATTTTTGCTTAAATATAGTTATATGTATATAGTTTAGGTATAGCTCATTATTTAATTACCTGGTAAGGTGTTTTGACATATTTTTAGCATTTTTCAAACCTTTCCAAATAAAATATTATTTTGAAAAGAAATATCTAATATTTGTATAAGTTATGACAAGCTTGATATAAATAAAATTCATTTCATTTTAATATTCTATGAAATGTATTTATGAAATGTTTTCAGTGATATCTCTCAAACTATGTTAAATAAAATTCTAAAAAATACATTTGAATCTATATAAATTGGTCTTTCAATTGGTATCCCACATGAAACATAAAGTAAAACAAATTTGATTAGTTCACTTCCCCGTCTAAAATTATCAGATGAATATTTGTGACTGGTAATTGATGAATATTTGTGGATTAATATGTTGTATCACTATGCTATTTTTGAAGTTTCTAAATCAAACGGATTCAGAATAAAAAATAAATATTTTTTTTTCTTTTTTTTTTTTTTTTTATTTATCTCCTTTAGACCTGCAATCTGCCTCGTCAGGGCATTTAGCTGGTGGTTATGCATTTCATGTAGCTTGCATGGTATTCGCCCAGTGGCAAATCCATATATAGGATATGATATTACGTATTATGGGAGGAGGTCCTGGGGAGCTCTCCTTTTTATACGCTTAAATTTGCAATTGGACTGCATCAGATTTTGAGCGAGCTCGTTGGGATGACTCTCCATACGACGAGAGTATGACTCTAGCTTTTTTATAATTTCCTCCTTTACTGCAGGTATCTTTAGATCTCGGTGGAGCTGAGAGTTCGTGATGAACCATGGAGCGTTCGTTATCATTCGGAGCATTTTAGATTGAAAACGTTGGAAAATTTTTAAATTTGAATTTGCGGCGGTTCCCCATAGTTCCGCTCCATAAGACCAAATTGGTTTTATAATAATTTTGTACAGGAGAAGTTTGTTGTCCAGGGAGAGGTTAGATTTCCGTGCCAGAAGCCAGTAGAGTTTGCGGAGATGTATAACCAGGGCTTTTCTTTTGGTGAGTATATGCTTCTTCCACGTAAGGCGTCTGTCCAAGTATATACCCAAGTAACGCACGTCTTCAGACTGGGGTATTGGTATGTTGTTAAGTTCGACTGCGGGACACGTATCGTGTCTAAGGGTGAATGTTACGTGCACCGACTTAGTTTCGTTTGCCTTTATGCGCCAGTCTTTGAGCCAGATTGAGACTTCATTTAGACTTTTCTGCAACATGTCCGATGCGGTCACTGGATTATCATGACTTGCAATCAGAGCAGTATCGTCAGCAAATGTTCCTATGAGAACCTCTTCTGTAGTTGGTAGGTCGAAGGTATATATTAAATACAGTATCGGGCCCATTACACTGCCCTGAGGAACACCTGCCTCAATTTCATAGAGACCCGTTCTGTCTTCTCCGTGCTTTACATAAAAATGCCGTTGTTGGAGATATGATTTTAAGATCAGGTAATAGTTTATAGGTAGAGCTTGCAGGATCTTATAGAGTAGACCTTCATGCCACACACGATCAAACGCTTGTGATATATCTAAAAATGCTGCCGAGCAATATCTCGTGTGTTCGTATGAGTCATTGATCTTCTCAACCAGACGGTGGACCTGTTCAATAGTTCCATGAGCTTCGCGGAAGCCAAACTGATGATTCGGGACTATTTTAGATTTAGTGAGTTCTGGAGTCAAGCGTTTCAG
The DNA here is from genome assembly GCA_039881145.1 of Druceiella hillmani. Classification (NCBI taxonomy): domain Eukaryota; kingdom Metazoa; phylum Arthropoda; class Insecta; order Lepidoptera; family Hepialidae; genus Druceiella; species Druceiella hillmani. Next base: position 6,968,294 of record JAYKKI010000107.1, on the reverse strand, counting down.
AATCAGGATTTCCAAGATCTTGGAGGCAACAGGCAGTAAACTAATAGGGCGGTAGGACGAGACACTTTCTGGATTCTTGCCAGGTTTAGGTATTAGGATAATTTCAGCTACTTTCCATTGGGGAGGCACAAATTCTCGTCGCAGAATAGCGTTATAGATCGCTGTTAGGAGTGCAATTGCTGCGTAGGGAAGCTCTTTCATGACTTTCGCTGTAATTAGGTCGTAACCAGGTGCCTTGTTTACACAAAGTTTTCGGATTGTGGAGCAAACTTCTCCAATAGTGAACTTTTTAATTGGAGGGGAAAGCTGGTGAGGTGCAGAGAGAGCCTCCATCACTTGGTCTATCTTGGTCGAGCCAGAAGCAGAGTTTGGAGTAAACACTCGGAACAGATGCTCAGCGAACAGTAGAGATTTTTCAGTGTCACTTTTTGCCCAAGTCCCGTCATTCCGGCGTAGTGGTGGTTGAAGTGCAATTGGTCTTTTCAGGGATTTGGTTATTTTCCACAGGGAGTAATCCGTTGCAGATGTTGCATCCAAGCTAGATAAGTGATTTCCTATTTCAGTGTTTCTTAGATTATTGAGAATGCCCTTGACATGCTTGGCAAGTTTGTTGAACTGTTTTCTATCTTCGGGGAGTCGGGTAAGTTGCCACTGCTTTTTGGCTTGTCGCTTTTTTTGTATTAGATTAGTTGCGATTTGTGGATACATAGGGATTATTTCGGTAGCCCTATGATGGGATGTTGCGCCCCAGGCAGCCGACTGAATGCAACTGTTAAAGGTTTCGATAGCTGTGGTGATGTCATCATTAGATTTGAGCACAATATGCCTGTCCAGTGTATTTTCCATAATTTCGCGAAAGTATTCCCAATTCGTTTTTTTCGAATGGATTTTACAGGGTTTGATCACTTCTACGAATTTGTTATGCAGTTCGGCTACAACGGGTGAGTGGTCTGAGGATAGATCATAGCTAGATTGACAGTATAAAGCCGATATTGGAATACCTTTAGTGACGAAGAAGTCCACCAGATCTGGGTTTTTTTTTGGATCGGTTGGCCAGTAGGTCGGTTTCCCAGTGGAGTTCACACTGAGGTTAAGCTCCTGGACGGTTTTCAAGAGTTCGCGGCCCTTGGTAGAAGTGGTTCTCGAGCCCCAGTTCGTATGTTTGGCGTTGTAGTCTCCTCCAGCAATAAATTTGTTGCCGAATTGTTTAAAGAACGACGTGTATTGCTCAGTCTTCAAGTTGTGCTTGGGGGGTATATAAAGGGCTGCAATCTGTATTGGACCATTTGAGCTTTCAATAGATATGATAGTGGCCTGAATTTCATTACTACTGTGCGGATTGTGGACGTAATGTTTGATGTTCTTTCTTATCAGTATGGCAGATCCTCCATGTGCTGAACCGTCAGGATGATTTGTGTAGTAGACATTGTACTTCGGCACTTCAAAATGACTTCTGACGGTGAAGTGCGTTTCGGAAATCAACATAAGATCCACTTTATGTGCATGCAGGAATGATATAATTTCTTGAGTATGGTTTGACAGCCCATTTGCATTCCACAAGGCGAGGATTACGGGTTTAAATGGACTAAGTCGCGGGGGGGCAAGGTGGGCTGCCGCCTGCCTCCCGCTTGGATAAAATCCTGACTACTCCCATGATGAACTGACTGCGAGCGTAGTTCAGTCATTACATTTAATAAAAGGTTTGTTATGGTATTCATCTGTTGAATCATTTGCTTAAACATGTCCATTAGTTCCTTGAATTCATTAGCTCTTTCGACAGACTTTTCACTTTGTTGAATTTGAGTATTAACGAGATTTGATTCTAGTTGTGGTGATGTTTGTCTTGTTTCCTCTACTTTCTGTAGCACAGAAGGTATTTGGTTTGCTTTGTTCTGCTTCAGGCTGTTGCGAACGACGTCGGCGTAGGGTAAACTTTGTATATGGGGTAGGGCTTGATTTGTCGTCTCAGGAACAATAACGGCGTGATTTGATTTCATTGTTTTGTTGCGAAGCGGTGGGTATTTTTGCTTTTGCAGCTCCTTATACACAGAACATCCTTTATAATTTGCTGGGTGATTCCCATCGCATAGGGCGCATTTGACGTCATCGGATCGTTCCTTTCGCAAGCAGACAGAGGATGCGTGATTGCCAGCACATTTGATGCATGTTGGGTTTCGGCGACAGTAAGACTTTGTGTGTCCATAGGTTTGGCAATTAGCACATTGAGGGATTGTGCGTTTTGGTTTTGGAGGCTCAAATTTCACGCGACAATGTAAAAGGTTTTGAATATTGTAAATTTCTTTGTTGTTAGCGCTTGATTGGAGTTCAACTATGAACATGTGCAGTGGGATTTTGGTTGATGCTTGTTTCATATTCCATATGTTATGAGCAACATGTCCTAACTTAGCCAGATCTGTTCTAATTTCATCAGTGTCGGTTGATGGATGCATATTTTTTAGAATAACTTTAAAGTTCCTCTCTTGCTTGGGTTTATATGTGAAATATTCTGTACCTTTAGCGTCCAATTCTTTAACTATAGTTCGGTAGGCGTCACTTGTTTTAGGCTGGATTTTGACCTGGTCCTTAGGTAGAACTTTTATTTCGAAAAGATCTTGAACGGTTACATCAAGTAATGTAATTAAGGGACGAATATTTGTAACTCTGTCGATGAATATAGGAGGAGGTTTTGGAGTTTTTTCTGCTGGCAGAGTTTGATGATCCTCTTTCCCCTCTTCGTTCTCAAGCACTGAGAAAGAGTTTGAAGTGGGTGTTGGCTGGCTTAACCAGTATGTACTAAGCTTGGATTGCTTCTGGCTTCTTTCCGCTTCAGGACTGTTTCTTTGCCTCTTACGGTTTTGAACCTCAGTCCAGTTTGAGACTTCAGAATTTGGATTAGCGGAAGTTACCGTTGGAGCGTCGGAGCTGTCCTCAATAGTTATAATTTGGCTACAATCAGTGAGCGACTGTGACCTCGGTCTTTTAAACAGGCTGGGGTGAAAAATTTGTTGTGTAAGCGTTTTGTTTTTTGTTTGAGTAAAAGAAGGGTCCATTTTGATTCCCACGAGTAGGGCAGATAAAAATATCACACAACCGGGTTACTCCCTTTCCGGCAGTGAGGGCTAAATACTTCAACGTTCGCCAGGTGCGTTGAAGTTGGCGCTAGAGACTGTGCTTCCCAACAGCCATGCATCCTATTGACGCGTTTCCCGTCGTAGGATTTGGGGTTATTTATTAGAGAGGATTTCTTCCTCGTGGCCCAGGCGATAAAGCCAAGGCCACCGTTCTCATAAAACATGACCATGAGGTTACGGGTTGTGAAGGTCATTTCCTACCTTCACTGCGCAGACTGGTTAGGCCTGGATTGGTCTGGATAATTGACCGCCGCCAGAAACTCGGCGTTGTTGTCGCTCGTTTTGCACCACCCGGGGGACACGTGTAGGGTGAGCCTAGGATAAGGTGGTAAATCCTACGGACGTGAGCGACATACATCCCCCCAAAATCCCCAAAAATAAATATGTCAGATAGATATATGTATAAATCTCATAAAAGTTACTTTTTTTCTTTTTAAGGTACGGAATCCTGAAAAAAAATTCCATATGAATAAATAAAGTGACGCATTGACCATGAGATGGCTGTAGTGTGTTTTATTCTTATGAAGATATCACGTTTCAGTTGTTCGCACCGTAATCATTGTTCTTGCAATTGTTTTGTTGCTTTGGTATTATGTTTAAATATTGTTCACTAAGTTCTTTTTAATATCAATAATGCTTTTTAAGACACCTATGTGCTTATATAATTGTCGTTGTATTAACCTAATAAAACATACTTAAAAGTGTAGTCTTAAGGAACAGAGTGAAGAAGAATGTCATCAAAAATGAAATTACCAAATTGTAACGTTATTATTGAATAAAGTGGGTCTCATATATACTATTGTATAAGGAATTTAAATTAAAATATAATTACAGTGCACGTGGTACTGGTTGGTTTCAATTTCTCATATCTCTATTCCCCTTATCAGCCATATAATAATGTTTTGGCAGAGGTTTACCATGAATTGTGTAAACGACGGACTAGAGGTTATACTAAACACTCATCTCATTGCAAGTAGCCAGTCTTGCTCTGTCAATTATTAAACTACATTCTTAAGAGAGAATGCAGGACATTTGATATTTATATATTTACATTATTCATTCAAACTGTGTTATAATAGGTTAGGTAATAGTGCATTTGTTCAGGTAAGTACGAAATAATGCTAGCATATAAATTCTTTGTGACTATACTATTAAAGATGTCAAAAGTTTATTTTATACGCTGCCATTTTCTACAGTAAACATTATAATCTTTTATTCCTTTTTACAACATATATTATATCCTTTTTTCAGAACAAAATTTAATAGAATCAAACAATTTTATGTGGCTTTGCCTTAAGCCCTATATCACTGCAGAGTAATATGAGTTACATGTTGATAAAATAATTTTTATTCATTGAAAACATGCACAATTACTTTATCAGAGCTGGTCACCAGTGGCTATTGTGTCCCTTTCTTTTCTGATGTTATAAAATGTTGATTTACTGATTGATCCGCAAAGGACATCCTCAGATAAATGACGTTAGTGATACCATTTCATTTTGAATTCACCCTTAAATAATTTTGGAAGTTTCCCCTACTACAATATCAAAGTACATGTTTTCTCTAAAATTCTACTTTTGCCTATTTCATATAATGGAGATGTTTGTTATTTGAATTTGACCAAGCAACTTGTTAACAAATGGACACAACTTCAAGATATGTTTATTCAATTCACTCCAACCTCAACAACGTTACCGTATTTCTGATCATCTATCACGAATAAAATAGTTGGAATGATGTGACAGATGCATTCTACGTCTTTTATTATCATTTTTATGCAATATCTTTAATAATGCTGTCAGATCTTCACTTTGTTCTATTATAAACACTAGAATACTTTGCTATTCCCTCAACATAGAACAGAATATTATGGAGAATAATTTATTGTACTTGCAACAAAATTATGGAATCAACTAAATACAAACATAAAAAATGCATCCTCAGTGCCTTTGTTCAAAAGTTGTCTGGAATCGTATTACCTTAAATAAGCTATGGATTTAATTTTACTACACTAATATTTCTCACATGTCACATTGTGGCTGGCTACAAGGGATTACTTTTGTGACATTAAATCTACCAACTGTGTGCTTCGCTTTTTAAATTTCACGAAAGGTGGATATAAATAAAATTATTAAAAAAATAAAATAATTTTCTATTTATTCACTTTGCCCTTGTTAAATAATATATCAAAGTCACTAAAAAATTTACATTGGAAACATCACTCAAATTCTTTAGCACTGACCTAGGAAGAATATGAAAGACACAAAAATATTTTGAGTATACGTAAAATAAAATGGTTCACTTACATAATTCTTCATGGGCTTGCACTGATGTCAGAAGAAGTTTTGAAGTCTCTATCTGCAGGTACATTTTCTCACATACAAGACATATGGCCACCAACAAAACAGCATTGGGATATATCCATAACATATAAGTGATGGAAAGTGATGAGTCCAATTTCTGTAATATTCCCTTTGTAAATAAATATATGACAAAAAAGGAAATAACAGGATTCTGTGATCACCAGGTTAAATTTCGGAAAAAATTGAATTCACCTTTTTAATTTTTGTCCAAAGTTTGTGTTTGAATGAGAAATTCAATCAATTCTGTCATATCAATATATACAATCATTCACTCTGTGCTGCCCTCTGTATTTCAACAATATAATTGGTAATTATCTAATTTAAAGTAAACTCATTAGGTTGTTTGGAGTCTGCTCGTTCAATATATATTCAAAAAGGGCGAAACTTGTATGTAGTAACTTTTACTGATATCATCTAATATTTCTGGTGCTAAATAATTTCATAATGTTATCAACATGAACGTAGCAGTGAATGAAAATACTGGCAAGTTAAAGAAAAATAAAAACCAACATGAAACTTTTGACCCTAATTAAGTTGTTTTAGAAGTGTTTAAATAATGCATGACAGAATAATATTAATTAATTTTCTTTCTGTAAAAACTTTAGAACATTACTAATAACATTCAGTTTATAACAATATGCAAATGAACACTTAATCAGCTATAGTCTTGGAAATAAAATCATGTAATAAATTAAAAGGAAAAAGAATTCACATGCAATTGAAAACATAAACGTGAAGGAACTTCTAATAGGAATTATATTAAAAATAAATTTTATTATTTATGATTAGTACCTACAAATCTGCAAAGTACTGCAATCTTAAATTAAATAGTATTCCATGTACAATACTAATAAAACTTACCAATAAACAACAAAGTTTCAGTGACGTTCAAATGTACAAAACCTTTGAGTACTACTATTGTGGGGTTATACAGTATCCCAGAACAGATGCACAAATGCCTGCACTTGCGCTATATCAACACACGACTAACGGAACTAAGCGGGAACTGTTAATTAAGGATTAGCATGAGCGGCAATGGTGAGGGTGTAATAGTTTTGAAATAATGGAATTGAAAAATGGTGTGAGGTGCTCCAGTACTCATAGTAATGTTTAAGCACGGTAATATTATTGTTACACAGAATAAAAAGAAAATAACTGTTCTTCCTTAGCCCAAATTAATTATTTGATGATTGCAGGCAATGCTGCTGACAGTGCTCATCGTTTAGAGGCTTCTCCAATCCATAAAGAAAATTCTAAATGTGTTTAAATTATATCTGAAGAAACCGACAAATCTGCTGTTACATGTTTCACTGACTACATTATAAGTTTTCCTCTAAGTATATTTGTAATTATATGGGGGATTTAAAAGCTCAGATAATAAATTGTTTGCCCTTAATGTCATATGCTTTACGATTATGTTATCTTTCACTGTGTGTAAATTTAGAGTTGATTAAATATCTGTAACTTAGAGCTAAACACACTAAATTAACTTCCAAATTTACTAACACATTATATTTTAAATGCTGAAGAAAAAATAAATTCTTAAAAATTTAGTTGATATGTGTCAATAGTACTTACATTATACTTTAAATCCCGAAGAAAAGAATAAATGACAATGAGTGTGCCAGAAAACATTATAGCAAATGACGTGAGGAGCTAAAAAATAAAGTGAAAGGTTAGTTAACAATAAATTTTGAATTAACATTACTAAAAGTGTTATTTGTGTTAAAATGTTATTTCAATAGTGTTATTTTAATGGTCAGTGCAAACCTGTATTTCAAACATCTTGTTTAAGCAGTGGCACAGGTCCAACAAATGAACGTAGAGTTGAGATAAATAATGAACGGAATTTTTGTTTAGTGGCAATGCAAACATAAAATTATTGTTTGAATTATGATTATGCTGAGAACTTCTAAATATGGCTTCGAAAGAAGAGACTGTGTTTTGTTCATTTTTAAATTTTAAGAATACATTCAAAGCTTCCAAACGTTTTGTTACACTAAATAATATCAAACAAAACAATATTATTTCCAAATGGAAAGTAATGGTAGTAATAGTAAAAAACAGAGTAGAGAAGGCAAAATTTAGATCATATTTTGTTGCTCCATGTATAGAAAAAGCAATATAAAGAATGTGATAGGTAATGAGAATACTAATAACTATGAAGTTTCGACGTTTATCGTATCTCAAAAAATTTGTTCTATGCTCTAATTTAAAAAGATAATCCATTTTTTTAATTCTCTGCATCAATTCCTTAAACACATTTCTGTCACAAGTTATATCAATCAATAATAAATATAGAACATGAATTAATAGAAGAGTTCCAAACGCTATATAGGTGTATTGATCGCTAGAGGACAGAATCCCAGTAGCAACATGCATCACAATCAATGCTCCCATTATTGACAGACTGTATAGTTTTCCACACCACAATTGAATTCTCGTGGGAACTTGGCTAACAGTTTTTCGGTAAACCCCACACACGCGCTGGTATATTAAAATTAACCAAAGTGTATCTTCAACTGAATGATTAGCCATATTCTTTCTTGTGAAATATTTAATTTCCCAACTGAATTCAAGCACAAGTGTTCTACGGAGTGTTTAACAAACAAGTGACAATTTATTGATTAAATGTCTTTTGAGTAAACATCCATTAGTTTATCGCCTTGTGAAATCTATTGTGTACAAAAGCGACAGAACTAATAATAATTTTTTTGACTAGAGTACTGCATTAAGCACACTTTCATTAATAGTTCCAGCTCAGGTAAGGTGCACATCATGTTATCAATACCAAAAAACAGTTAAAATTCAAGTGTCACCATTACAGCATAATTTGAACTTTGATTTGAGTTTTGGTATGACACAAGGATTTTAAAAGAATGTTATAGATTCCTTAGCCAAGTAGAGCATTCGTTTTTCGCTACAATGGATCACTTAATTTACTATCCTTGCAAGCTTAAACCATCTAAAGTTTTTTGATGGTTACCGTTGTATGATGAGGAGGGCACGATGAAAGAGGTCACCAACACACCACACATGGTTGAGTTTTAAAATTGGACCAAATGTGGTGTAAACACTTTTGAACAAATGTGTTTCAGTTTGCCCGGCAGTCAAAAAATGAGAAGGCAAAAATGTACATTTTACGGGGTGATAAATATCACTAGCCTTAACAGTTAGATTATACTTTGAACAACAGCAAGTGTGGATTTTATGTAGACATAGCACTTTCAGTTTGCGCAGTCTTGACTAAGAGTAACATCAGCAATATAAAGATACACGTTTAAAAAAAAATCAAGAATGTTCTTCTGTCACAAAAAATCTGCCACCCTCCAGCCAAGACCAGCTGTCATGAACCAAATCCTTCATCTGGTGTTGGAAAATGATCAAAAATAAAACTTAGGTACACAGAGGAATTATCTACATCTTTAGAGGGGAAAAACCATAAAAGAAAAACACGTGGGAAATGCCATGAATGAGTATGTCCAAAACAAATGGATGACAAAAAGTATTTGGTTTCTTCGTAACATAATCCATTGTGATGAAAGTAGAGTTGATTTGAAATCGCATGCTCCAAAGAAAAAATAATGTTTTTTTAATAGTTTTTGCTCTGTTAGGTGTCGTAAATATGTCAAAAAAAAAGAAATTACTTTATTTCTTTCCAGTTCGTTTTTTCTGTCATAATATAAAATATAAAAAAAATTGATTTAATTTTTCAAGATGTCTTAAGAATTTTCATGATTAAGTTGAAGTAAATAGTTAGTTTTAATATGAACCTTGTTGCCTAATTGCAGTGCCTTATAACTATCGATTGCGTAAAATATCATACATATGAGTTCATATATTAGCTAAGAGAAAAACTTTTTCCGTGTCCTCATAGTTATTTTTATTTGAAGACACTGCTAGTTGCTGGATCTGAATTGTTATTACATAAAATCAGACCAAAAAGTTTATGTAAAATCAAGATCGCATCTAATAAATAAAATTTCTGGAAAACGATATAAGTCTATACCATATGTGAAGCAATTGTCTTACTTTTAATCTCATTCATATATTGTCAATAAATGAGTTACATATTATTAAACAACCTTGCTACTTTATGAATATTATATTCTAGAAGCAGAGATAATTGATTACCATTACAAAGTGAACCAGTAAATACCCCTTTTTGTTCTTTATGTTTATGGGCATTTCAATTCATTATCCACTAATGTTGAAGAAATTGATAAATGATCTTTGTGACAAGTAATTTGCACTGTTAGGAAAATACCTCATTGACATTTTATGGTATTGATTTTTCTAATGTATATGTTATAGCCGTGGGAGCTATTTTCATCATGGCAACTCTTTCATTAATCTTAAACAAACATGCGCAATTTTATCTTTGAGTAAAATTAAATGTTACATTACATTAGGATATTATAATAGTACATACATTAGGATATTAATCCATTTGGTTCTGTTTTTCCAAAGGTTAAACGGCCAAAAAATATATTAGTATATAATGCTTGTTAGTACCTTTCTGTAAAATTGAATGTTATTCATATCAAGAGTAATCAGGCAATTTTCAGTTTTATCATTTGCAGTTATGACATGAATAATGAGTTTTAGTAGAATGTAAGATTTCTGTTCATTGAATTTACTGCTACGCACTTCTTGAATTCAGGAATGCTAATTTTTTCATGCAAATCAGTTTTAATATTAGAAAGAAGTACCCAGGGGCCCAAACTCAGGTCTGACCACAAATTTCCACACATTGCTCAAAGACCCAATATCAAGACCAAAACTAATGCTCTTACTCATTGACTACTTGACTGATTACATTGAATACATTAGGATATTAATCAATTTGGTTCTGTTTTTGCGAAGGTTAAACGGTCAAAATATATTAGTATTTAATGCTTGTCGGTTTTTTCTAAAACTGCACACTTGTTTCTATAAATTGCCCATTGAAAAAGAAATAAATGAAATTAAACTCACAAAAATTAAATAGCATTTAGTGCACTAGGAAACTAAAGATAGAAAATTATGATTCTATTGATTAGTCATAGTTTTATGTACGGACATTCAGTATCATGCAACATAAATGTTTTACCCTAATTTGGCATCCACATATGTAGCTGTGTTAAAATACAATCATATCTATGATAACATTAATAATATTTGCAAAAAGACATAAATAAGCTAAAGTTGCACTCTGTGCACTAGGAAAATATACATATAGTATAAGATGACTATATTCATTAGCGACAGGTGCGTATTCACAATAAATGCACCAAAATAAACTGTACTTGAGGAAAAGAGTAAAACTTCGAGAGTTCTTCGTTTCAGCCACAGTATGGCATCGTCCAATAACAATATTCAATACAAATGTCAATAACAATATTCTGACCATTAAAATAATGTTCCTATCTTGAATTAAAATGATTTTAGATGATTAAATGACTTTTTATTAAAATCATGTCAATATCTGAAAACATTATACTTGATTGGGATAGTTTTTACAAGTCACAATTAAAAGTTATATAACACAGTATGTAACAGCGTTTACTACGGACCCATTAGATTTGATAGTTTGCAGGGTAGAAATATAAGTATAAGTAGATACAACGATTGTAAGATAATATTAATAATAACTAATAAACAACAAAATGTCGACCTTTGATGACACAGAACTAACGACATGTGCTAGCTGGTTTGATATTTTGTGGTCCCACTTAAGGTGGTCATAAACATTTTCGATAAATAATTGCCAGATCAAAATGGTGTAATACAATCATATGTTTTTCAATCACCAGACCAAAATGATGTAATATGATCACATTTAAAGATATATGAGTGAGTATTTAAAATAGACAATAGAAGGAATGTTACTTGAGAATATAAAAGACATATAAAATCAAAATCCGAGCTTGTACTCCATATTCTATTGTTAATGAAGAGAAACCCAAAATCCATCATTTTTATCTGCGTTACCAAATGTTTAATATATTAGACCTATGCAGCAAATTAAATTCGATACATAACTACCAATAAGCAAACGCAGCAAATAGCTCAGTACTGTATAATTAAATTTGATGTTAATAAATGCGCATGTTAATTCTGTATTTTTTTCTATGTGTTTTTGTTATTTGGTATGTAGCTTTCTCATATCAGTGAAAGGCAGGTAAACTTATTTTCCATGCATTCAATGAAGATTGCTTGCACACAAATGAAAGACGTATTTACAAAATCACGCCACTAAAGAATATATATTTATCAGTCATAAAATAACTAATATACATGTAGTGACGTCACTATTGGTGTGCAATAAATTTATTGCCTATGTACATCTTGATCGCATACATTGTAACTAAAATGGAAACATGTGTGTTTTGTTTGTTTGGTAACCGGTTTTATTTATCATGCATTATTCAAATTACCTTAATACAACTATAACAAATATTAGTATTATTCTAGTTTTAATTTAGATTTCATCCATTGATTAGGACAGCTAAGCAGAAAGGTTGCTACATGACAGCTAATGATTTTATCTTCATCAAGCAGTTTTTCAAAGCGGCAGCAGTTAATTTACGGCACTGATTGTTATCAGTCACCAATAACATACGATATAAAAGAATAAGAAAATCTCTCATACGATGAGCTCCAAAAAACCACAAATGAACCCTCTTTCTTTCTTAACCCCCATGAAAATACATATTAACCATACAAAAAGCAAATTAAAGAAGCAAAAAAGCAACATATAAATGCGGAACAAAAATATGAGATCACAAATATATTAAAAGTCACGAAATATACTGATTGCTGTAGATACTACATTTCCTTGTAACTTCTCTCCTTTCATACAATCATATGTGCAATGTGGTGTTCCACTTGAAAACCAGTAAAGGTTGCATCAATTTTCCACAATGACTTCCCTGATGAAATGCGAAAATGTCTAATTTAAATTAATTTATCTACAAAAACGTTACTTCAAAAGGTTTTGTTTTATATTAGGGTTTGTTTGTTAGAATCAATACTTTTTTTTAGTACTCACTTTAGTTAACGAAGCAATCGTTAATTGGTTCTTTTTAATTTTGCAAACATAAATCATAAGAAGGAATAAATATAAACTTCGGAAGTATCGGAATCTCGACGTGATAAAATTGTTTACTGATTACCTTTAGTTTCTCGCTTTCAAAATCGTAACTCTAATGGAATACAATGAATAATTTCTTAACTTCATTAATCTTTATGGATAAGAACTCACAAATTCTGGAAGCAAACAGTTTAGATAAAATTTCCATAAATATGATTCCAAGTGACCGTTTCAGAATTTATAGAATGAATTTATTTAAAAAAATATTTGTCTATGCTTATCAGTAAATGATTCCTGTGAAATATATAGAAGTATAAAAAAAATTGGAGTATTTGTTTAAGTTAGTAAATAATACATGGATAATTAATGCATCATTATGCCAATTTCAAGCTTATATGACGCATGGTTTCTGAGAAAATCACTTGAGAATATACAGATACACATAAACATATTGTTTACAATATATTTCACAGATGTAAATTTAAAAAATCATTTCATCCTGAATTATCACTATAGTTTTCCTACAGCGTTAGCGTCAGCTTCCAAAAACCAACACTTTTTCATAATTTTAAGTTTAATAGTGTCAGAATTAAGATGCATTGTTTACATAATTACAAAATTGAGACGGATAATATATATTTATTACAAATATTCCAGAATTCTCTGAAGACATGATGCTTTGAATTATTAAGAAAAAAGTTACCTTTATAACTAGTCCTTTCTATATTTTAAATACCACACTGTGGAAAATAAAAAAAATGTTTAGACTTTTTATTCTCAGAAAACTTCCATGTGGACATTTTTGAATGTAAGCTATTGAAATGTGTAAATCTAAAATACCTATGTCAAGTGCTTTCTGAGAAAACACAACTGTAACAGACAGAAGGACAGGTGAGAGATCTTACGAGTTTTCTCTTTTTCCTTTCTCAGTATTATTAATGACATCTGATAATATAATACATATAAACACACATATGTGTATATGTATATCTATATGTATATATATATATATATATATATATATATATATATATATATATATGTATATGTATACACACATATATATATATATATATATATATATGTATGTATATATTGAATTTTTAAGATTCAACATTTTTAATTTCCATTCTTGATTTTTCAGATTCCACAATGTGCCAATGTTAGAATTAAATTAATTCCTCATTTTATAAATCATATTGTCACTTAATTAATTCATATTTGTTATGATTCTTTAGGAAATAAAATAGATGTTAAATTATCTACAACAATACAAAAATACACTTGCTTATCTTGAAAAATATTGTACTTTATTGTTAAAACTTGCCAAAAAATGTATCCAAATGTATTTAGTAATATTTACATACTTCTAATATTAACACTCAATTCAAATGTGCCCAATTCACAGTAAATGCTTATGTTATAAAATAAACAGAAATTTAAAATTTTCATGTAATGCGTTTAAAATAGTATAATAATTTAAACATTCTACATATAATTTCAGGAGTATTTATAATATTTGACACGGTGCTTTCAGAAAATATACCCATATATTTAAATCTGAAATATTTTATTGCAATATTTAGATTTAATCGAAGTTAATGAAAATAAAAGAACAACAAAACTATGCTTCTAATATCAAAAAGTTTATTTTAAAGTAAAATTTTATTCAAATTTCTATATGGTACTGAAAGAGTTATGACTGTATTTGATAGGGCATAAGTGTTTTTTGAAGTAAATTGTCGAGTGACAAATTGATGACTCTAATGTTTTTCAGTAACAATTATGTTTGATGCTTTTTAAATAGACATTAATCAATTTTAACATGTGCATGAGAATGTTCTTTAGTAAATACCTAAGCAACATTTCAATGATATTTGCGAATATAGCTAATTGTACAATGAAAGAAATGAAATCAATTTTGTACTCCAATAAAAATATACGACATCCTAAAGTTGTTTAAGTCATAACAACATGACAGAATGAGTCTCCATTTTTATTATTAAGTTTATCTTAGAGACACATCGGTTTTTGAATTGCTCGCTGTAGTAAAATGTAAACTAATTTAAAATATCATGCTGAACAGAGAATGCATAATTAAGTCATAAGATATAGAAGAAAAGAAATAACTGTGAAAATTAAAAAATTAATAACTCGCTCAGTCGTGATAGAATATATTTATTGTGCAAGTATGGTGAATTTAAAAAAATAAAAAACAAAGAAAAGCAAAAGGAGTATAGAGTTGCAATTTATTTTAAGTTCTGTTTTTAAGAATTTTCCATGACATGTGTCAGAAGTTCTATTTATTCCAATGATGGACTGAGCAGTGACTATGACTGAAATTTAATTTTTAAAAATATTGGCTTTCTTTCGCACATTCTTGCATTCCATAAATGGCTAAAGATAGACCTGCAATAAAGCAATGAAATTTCTGATAAAAAGATCAATTACAATCCATTAAGATTTAATGAATGCTTTATAAAAGTCTTGAGGAACATTAAATTGAAATTTTAATTAAGTGAAACTGTAACAGTCTGGAAAATACAGAATTGTAAACTGGGGCAAGACCAAAATAGCAGGTAGTTGGCATTCCATCGTACAGAAACAAGTAAAACTTTGAAGCACAAGTAAAACTCGCACCATGAGTGTACCGTACATATTTAGGTATTCTAATATATTTATGTTCAGAATGTATTCCAGTATAATTGAGTTTCAGCTGCGTCAACAAAATAAATGCACCACTGTACTCAATGACAAATTGGATGTAATAATAAATACAGTCTGGTCATGAAAGTTTATTTCAATATAAATCAACATAATATTAGTTACTTTTATTATTATTGAATACTTAACTGTAATACATGTAAACTAGGGATGAAAAAGGAAAAAAATGTTTTTTTTTTACATAAACCCAATTTTAATGAGACTTGTACATGGTGATATGTATGCTAAGAGCTTTTTTTGAGAATATTGTCAAGGGAGTCACTTAAAGGGAACTCAGAAAAAAAATAAAAAACACTATTTTGTATAAATACATAATTTTCTTTTCAATGTTATTTGAAAAGAAAATTATATATTTGGTTCTTGGGGCACATTATTTTTATACTGCTATACCCTTTGCAAATATTGACAGCTATATTGCAATGGAAAAGTGTCTTTCTTTTAGGAAAGTGTTTGTGTGGTAGTTGTTATCAACGGAGATAGTAATCAACCCTCAACTGAAAATTCACAAAATTATTGGATTGATACCGGAAGGGTACCTTTGTTAAAGTCCATTTTATGCCAATAAATATGCAATGTATCTTGTCAACTATCTTACAAAGTATAAATTTACAAGTAACATTACGTCGGGAAATTTTTCTGTAAGAAAATAAAATTGAATATTTACAGGGCGAAAATAAGCTAGCAGTCCTCAGCTCATGTCTATTTTCAGTATGAACTAATCCCATATTTTGTTCAGAGCATATCAATTACCACACACATGCACATATAGAGAATCACTGTTCATATTAACAATTTGTAGTCATTCACTGATATCTGTCATTCAGATTAAATAAACCAAAAATAGCTAGTGTCCTATTTTACAAATACAACAAATCTGTCATTCAGATTAAACAAACCAAAAATAGCTAGTGTCCTATTTTATAAATACAATAAATACAACAATATTTCATAGGTGAATTTGATTTACTAATCTCTATTAGTTGTCTCCTGTTTGCGTTTATTTTATTAGTTTATTGTTGTGAATGTGCATTAGCATCATCAAATGAATGTCTCTTGCTTCGTAGACTTTCCAATTTATCTTTTACTTTAAAAGAATATAATTGTGAACGGTAGGCCGAAGCAAATTATGAAATCGTAAGTTTTTAATAAATATATTGTATGTCATTTTCACATACAATAACTACTTACGATTAACTAGGAATCGTGGGTTGAATAAAATATTATACTGGCTTTAATGATAATTTCACTTCTTTAAATTTTTGGATTACTTTTTTTTGTAAATTTATACATATATACATACACATATATATTTATATATATATATATATATATATATATACATATATATATATATATAAATATATATATATGTATATATATATATATATATATGTATATACATATATATATATATATATATATATTGATACAAACTACTGATTGTTTTTCACTACACATAATGTCTATTTTTAAAACAATGTTATAACTAGGGTGCAATGTCATAAATAATTTAACAAATTTTAGTAAAATTGTTTTGCAATGTATTGTTTGATTTCTGAAAGCATCACAAGCTTGATATTATCACGGCTACTCTAGCTGATACTGGACAAAGCTACTATGTTATAAATATCACTTTTCCTCTTATTCACACTTAAATAGGAAATGTGCTATCCTAATTGATTTTATATGTGATATCCTCTATCTATATTAGATATCCTAATTGAATTTTGTCCCGCGTTTCTTGCATTGTTTAATAACTCTGTATCATAACTTGCTTTCATGTTTGCTAAACTCGCTTTCATGTTTCATTGTGTAATGTCTGAAGTCACATGCAACTAATTAAAAATGTGAAGAAGCACTTTACAAATTTCCAGTTGCTTAACTTATGAAGTTCATTGCTGCTTGGTTTTCTAGGGTTGATCACGAGTTACCGTATTGTTTTGATCAAAATTTTATACTTTTTACAATTTGTCTAATTACTTGTCTAATTATTTATTACATGTTCCTTATTATGTGTATGCCGATTTTGAGTAGCTTCCCATTTATACATCCATTCACTGCTTTTTAGTATGAAAACCTTAATCGTTTGTTTTGCATATGTTCTGAAAAATTATATATGGGAAAAATAATTTTTTTTATTACGTGTCGCAAACAATTATTATGTATCGTAGAATTGAAGCTAGCTAAAAGCTCACCACAAGACTTGATTTGCATATCACGTGTTGCAATAACGTACTCATAATGAAAAACAATAGAAAAATAAATTGTCCAAGTGTTCTCAAGCTGAATGCGATTAATTACAAATTACTTATCTATGGATATGTTAACAATGACTATCTCTAGTGAATTATCTCCATATCAATATATTATACCCTTTAAATAAATTAAAGCATGATCATTGGTGCTGGAAATGTCTACTATACTATACTTGTAATTGTTTCTGGTGCCAAAAATGAATTTATCAATTAAGGAGTGTACATAATCATGAAATTGTTGAATATTTAGTAATATGACATAAGATGCTAGAAAGGTTTGTAATATATTTTTTAGTTATATTACATACCTGTCTAACATGCTACAGTAAAATAATGAAAAATTGTTTGTTGCTATTTCTTTAGAAATTACTCACCTTTTGGGTGTTTTGGAGTATCAAAACAGCACATCAAGGTATATGATATGTACAGCAGGTATGTAGATACATTAATTTACTTGCTGTTTGCCCCATAATTTTTATAGTCCGAATGTGAACAATTGAAATGATCAGACTATCGAAAATGACTGGACTATCCATATTCGTTACAATAGCAATTTGTCCTAGAGGGTTAATCTATTTTCTAAAGAGTTCTATAGATTTTCTATAGTCCAATAATCATGATTATGATTACTCATGATCATAGAAATTCTCACTTATCATTGTATTCTCATACAGAAAGCGGCATTGAGTCACAGCTTAAGTGTTGCAAACTAAAGTGACATGTTTACAATTAGCTGTACTGTAACAACTATACAAACGAGTGTTTTGATGTGTGCATTAAATTATTTATAATGTTCAGTCGGCATGTGTTAATAAAAACTTGTACAATAAATCATTGAAGCAATGAAATATAAATTCAAGATTCTTATTTATAAACAAACTATCCAGAATCCTCTTACTTCAATTTTATTTATTTCCGTTATTTATTATTGAACAAAAATTGTTAAATGCAAAATTTTCTAACTGTACAAAATCTTACGATAATGAAAGGAGTGCCTTCTTAAGTAACAATTTGTTTCTATCCATCCGGAAAATGACAGAACTTCTGGCGAGGAGTAGATATTTTAATTAATTATTATTCTTCGAAGGTAAGTAAAGACAAATAGTTGTAAAATAAATAGATTTTAGCTTTTTGTAAAAGAAATAGATCTTAGATTTGTAGCTTTAATTTGTAATAGAACAATAAGTTTGTTTTCATAAACAATAACAGATGCAGAAAACAACTTTTTGAAAATATGGCCACTTGTGGAATAACATCGGATATGCATAAAAATCTGGAACTCATTATTTTAGTAATTTCTTCATAAGGTTTGAGCATTGTAACAATGTAACATTGTTTGAGGGATAAATTATTTGATGTAATGTGATCGCAAATGTCCAATGTATAATGTGCAAGGTAACGCTCTATTTACTATATAATCGCTATAAACTATACACCATATAATCGCTGCCGTAAATAATAAAATGAATTCATTGTGCAGAGATGTCTTGGACTACAACATACTCTAGCTCCAATTCTTTTTGTACAGTCTTATATTTGAGTCATGCTAAATCCAAATAGCTGAAATGTGTAACAATTCATCTAGCAGCAACAATCATTTCCATCACTTCGGATTGAGCATTCAAAGATTCATTCACAATTTGCTGTAATGAATGTATAAAGAAAGTTTAGCTTCTGCTATATATATTATACTCGGCATTTCAAACACCTTTAAGTGTATTAGACGTGCTGTCGTACACAAATATGTGTAATTTAGTTTGTCTACATTTTGGCTAGCTGCAGTTGCATTTAATTAGTTTGTGAAATTTTTTTCCGTATGAGGCTCCAGATAGGACTTTAGTCACAATATCTTGTCCAAGGTTAAATTCAGGATACAACCAACAAGCTTTGAAACTTATGTAGCTTGAATTATTGTACAAACAAGTCCATATGTCTGATGTTTTTGAAGTTTTTGAAAGTTGTTGATAATATAATATGTTTTTGATTGTGCCAAGGTTGAAGCTGCTATATTGTATCAGGCAAAAATGTTAACGGCTATGTAAGCCCAACTTGGTTTTCGAGCATGGTAATGCAGTTACCACAAACCTAATAAAACCATATTTTTCTACAAAAGATTGATTTTCATTGTATTGCAAAATTCATTTTTCGATCAAATTATTATATTTAGTGTTGCTAATATCCCGCAATAATTTTTTTTTACAGTTTTAGTGAAGACTAATTGGTTTTGTGATGAAACAACTACAAGACTTGTGGAAGTATTTGTGGAAGCACTAAAAATTTTTCTCATATAAAAAACAGCGAAAATATTGGCATATTTTTTAACATGCTTCCTTTCTGTTGATTTTTTATAGCTGATGTAGCTCTCTCTCTTTCCTTATCTATGGGTATTGGATTGGCCCATCAAACATACGGCAAATTTAGTGTCATCATCACAAACATCTAAATATTGCCAATTTAGAGACTTCTTCTTTACTGTCGCCATTATCGTTTCGGGTTACAAATATAATAAAACAGAAAAAATATTTTATGCATCCGTTACGCCAAAAGTTAGTGCAATCCGTCTATAAGATTATGAAAATTTTTGTTTGATGAAAACATCATAAAGTGGTATTGATCTCATAGGAATTCATTTCTTCAAACATAATAAATCTATTTAAGTAGACTATTTGCACTGATAGTCACCAATAATGATTTAGTTAATTTAATATATGTTACATTAGATATAGGTTAATTTTACCTAATCGTACAAAAACTAAAGAAATGTTTAGACACCAAGCATGTGCAGCATATTTTGATTATTTATGAGTATTGCCTCTACAGCACCATGAATTTTATCTGTTCTGTCTGACATGGACATTCTCACATCGCTCTCCCTCTATGAGAAACATTACGAGCACATTCCATACACTATAATGATGGGAAATTGCTAAAATTCGACTGCTACATACTATTATATAATTAGTGCATAATATTGCATACATAGATGGATAAGTGTATATATACATATATATATATATATACATATATATATATATATATATATATATATATATATATATATATATATATATATATTAATATATATTAATATATATATACATATTAATATATATTAATATATATATACATATTAATATATATTAATATATATATACATATATATATATATATATATATATATATATATATATACAGGTGTCCAGTGGCAGATTTTAATGTTTGAAAAATTGTAAAAAAAGAACTATACCTCTAATACAAAGTAGGTTTATTTAACTTTATAACAACAAACGCTGATTTCATTTTTTAAAAACCACGTTTTCCAAATGACGGCCATCGAGTCTAGCATGCGTGTTTTCAAAAATGCGTTTGCAGAGCGACTGGGATATTCTACTGACTTCGGCTCGAATATTTTCTTTAAGTTGTGTCACAGTGCTCGGATTTGTTTTGTAAACAACGGATTTTAACCCGGCGTCATTGTGGCTACTAAACAGAACTTAGCCGTTGTGGCCGGGTAAGTTGTACCCATTTATTGTACACTGAATCAAGCTTATATCAACATTAGTTTTCTATATTAGGGAAATAGGTAATTATAAACATTATTAATAAAAATTAAACATTTATTTATCATAAAATGAGCAAATTATCATCAAATTAGATCTTCTTATTCTGAGATCATTTTTTTACAACGTAACTTAAAAATATATTCAAAAATAAAAAATAATTAACATTTAGAAACAGAACACAAAACTGTCTTTAGTACATAAACATGAAATCAGGAACTATATATAACAAAGCTTATTTATTACTAACATACTGACTTATTCGATATCGAGATCAATGCAACTTTGGCATAATGGAATAATGTGCTGCATATAAATAGGCTTGTTACACTTATGTCTAGTTTTTTTATCTTTGGCAGAAGGACAGTGTTTGCATCTCCTGTATGTTTTTGAGGTTTTATTCGTAGGGTAGGTCATAACTTCACCAACTTGTTCGTGAATACGTTTACGTAAGCCTCTCGGTAAGTTCTCCATATTTTTTTTCAACCGAAGATGACCTTCAAGCATTGATAGACCGAGTTTTCTAAGGAAATCACGTCAGTTTGTTTTCGAGTTATTATTTTCACAAAAATAATCACACTATTTATTGCAGCTACATTCATGACCGCATAAAATACTATCATTGGCTAGCGTTTAGAGTTTCGAGGTAGCACAGAGCTCATCAACCACATCGTCGCCAGCTTTCGTAGAATTATAGAATGTGATTATCTCTGGTTTCCTTTTTTCTATTAGTTCCAGCATATTATTAGTTATAAAGCGTCTCCAACACTCTATTTCAGTCTTATCATTTTGCGCAATAAGCTTTACTTCAGGTTTTTGTAATATTATGTTTTCTGACCTTGTGCGAACGTTGATCCAAGGTGGTTGCGAAGACCATTTGGTGGAATTGTCTTTACCAATATAAAACTGCTGGTTACTTCTTGAAACAATTGCTTCTTGCTCATCATTACTGCATTCTTGTTCCGTATCACTGCCTTGACTTCGCTCTGAAAGATGGTCGATTTCACCCTCATCGTCTGAGCTGCACTGTTCTTTGTCACTAATGTTAGCTTGTTCAAACAAGGCTAGGAGTCGACTTTGTTCCTTTTCATAAGACACGGTTCATAAAACTGTGAAAAACGATATGCAATTTATCAATAAATAATAAAAAACAACAAACAAACTGTCTATATAAATGTTACATAGCCATTGTGGCCGGGTATAACTTACCCGCGCGCTCTTTATACACGTGTAAACTCCGTCGTCGCCGCAGCAACACTAAATAGACAAGTGAATACGCGAAACGAAGTCAACAACCGCAGCTACTGTAACGGAAAATTTACGCGCGCATTTTGTTTTAAAGTTATAACCGTTTTAAAATGCATTGGGTATTAGATAATCAGCAACAATGACGCTTGGTTAAGTATCCCCATAAGAAAAAGTCACATGGGCTCAAATCGGGTGACCTAGGTGGCCACGGTACGGTACCGTTTCGGGATATGTTTTTTTCTGGAAATAACTGCCACTGCATTCATGGACACATTAGCAGTGTGAGCTGTTGCCCCATCCTGCTGGAACCATGTGTTTTGGTTGAAGGATGGACTATTCTGTAGTTCTACTCTGAAAAAGTCATTTAACATCCGGGCATATCTCTCCGAATTCACAGTTACAGTTTGGCCACGTTGATTTTCTTGATGCATTTGTCTTGGGTTGTGGACATCCCAGTAACGAAAGTTCTGCTTATTCACATATCCTCTAATGTGAAAGTGAGCTTCGTCACTAAAGAATATGTTGTCCATCCGGGTAGCAGTACGAAATCTCAACAACATTTGATTTCAGAATTCCCAATATCAATGAACGTGCACGCAGTGATAAACGGGGATTTTCAACGATAGAAACCATAACACACTCGACATTTTCATCCGCGGCTACCAATGGTGTAGGTCCTGGCCTGGGCCTATTTAATGTTGATCCTGTAGCTCTGAACCTTGCTACCCATGACTGAATGAGGTTGATCGATGGTCCATCACGTAATCGACGAATACTGTAACGATTATTAAATCGACGGCGTGCTACATGCAGCGAAAATCCACTCGAAATGTACGCCTCGACGGCAAAAGCACGGTGCTCTCCACTCCACTGTTCCATGGCTACTAAAACATCCGCACCGCTTGTGCTTCTAACGACGCCCCCCACACCCCTCTTATGTGTTGCGTTCAGAAACTATGTTTGTTCCAACTTTGAAATCTGCCACTGGACACCTTGTATATATATATATATGTATATATATATATATATATATATATATATATATATATATATATATATATATATATATGTATTTACATATACATGTATATTAAAATATTTCCCACAGCCTATTATGCGTCCAATATGGATTTTTTTTGCATTTAATGTGCCTTTAACCTGCTTTGGGTGTCCGATACACAGATGCTAAATCAGAGACTGTGTCCATCGTCTCCACTGATCACAGAAATATAAAAAAAAAAAAAATTCGATGTAACTTTGCTTCCATTTTTGCTGTATTGAATATTTTCATAATCCCCCTCAATGTAGTGGTAAAAAATACTTTTCATATTTAGCTGTAATTGACGTCTGTGCAATGATTTGTAGTGCGATGCTGCACGCGATGGGTTGGCATCAGTACACCTAGTATGATACACGACTTGCATCATTTCATCCAGTAAAATGCTGAATAAAAGCAATTGTAGTGAAAAAATAATAAAGTCAGCAGTACTAGTAATATTCCATTATGACCTATCAGTATGTGAGCTATTGTACATATCTACTAAATCGTTACCTGCTATTTAGATTACCTAGTTACCTATTATTCTGTTGTTACTAGATGTTGATTGTTAATCAACATTTCCCTGAAAGATTTTGGTACAACTCAATTGGTTGTGGTGAGGCCATTGCTCGTTCGCACAGTCCCCTAACTTAAATTGCTCGACATTTTGTATCAGGTTTCTACAAGGAATTAGTGTAGACCTATGAAATACAAAACATGAGAAAATAAGAAATAAAATTGAAAGAAGTAAAAGAAGCAGCAGAATAACCACACTACATTTGGAGATTAGTGAAAATAAACCAAGGAATAAACTTTCAGGCCCAGCTAAATCACAAAAAATGGAGAGAGTGAATTCTCAACAATCTGATGTTTTTGGAAAGTATTGCATCAACTCTATCATAAGTAAATTTTAGCTAACTGTCACCGGTTGCTAATGTTTTACCTTAATGTTTCCAACCCCATTAATCCTAATTGAAAGTAAAAGCCTAGCAATTAAGCCCCATACAAAACTTTGACAAAATTTTACAGTATACAGAAATATTTTTAAAATTTTTGCTTCTAATCACTGTCGTAGCAAATAATGCTCATGATAGCAATAGAGATGCTAATTTCTATCCTACGTCAATGAAGTTGTCTAGTGTTTTAAATGATAAAGAAGAAACAAATTATATTTTAAACGGTGTTTATCGTCAAATTTAATCCCAACGTCATGGCTTCAAAGAGTTTCAGGTATAGTCCGATGTAGTCTGATGTATTTACAGAGAGTCTCCAATTTGATAATTTTGTTTATTACTATTGTCTACTGAATAACGTGATATTATTTTTTCATTAAATTATTTTTTCATTTTCCTCATGAATAGACCCATTTATTCGCTGTAGGGTTAAACTGATTATTATTGATCTTCGGGTATAATGAACTCCACACTTAGTGCTTTGATTAAGTTTTGTTTAAGAATTTGAGGACAAACAACGGAGAAAAAGTTAATACCGCTGATTTAACTGGCACGCAAAAATCATTAGGATAAGGACTAAGGATTCCTGCTTCTTTTATGAGACTGGTGTTTTGAATTTTGCTTGGCATGTAATGCATAATTACACAATGAAACTTAAGGTACAAAAGATTATGTCTTATCGCAAAAAAAATTGTACTCGCAAAAAATTTAATTTACTTAAAAAAAAAGAAAAATTTTTTTTGTAAAAAGGGTTGTTACATAGTTAACGTCATGAAATGGTTTAATCTATGAAAAAATTTAACATTTTTCCACACATTCAAGGAGACAATTGTGGAAATATAAAAACACATGTCACCATCTGCAGGAGTTTATAATTTTCTATTTGAAACGATTTACTACCACATAATACTTTTGACAATATGGTGAACTTTAAAGACTCTTACTTAGCACTTACCGAGACTGTAATAACGACAGTAAAGCCTAAATAGAGTTTGACTGGACCATTTCTAATACTGAAAAGATGTTAATGAAAAATTTCAAACGTATTGTTATAAGAGGTAAAAGAGGTGGAAGGTGTACCTGTTTTATTCACTGATGATGTCTAAAGAGATATTGATTTGTTAATCTCTGTTAGACGTAATTACATAGCTGATGAAACTAATTTTTTATTTGTCTAACGTGAATGTGGTACTTTACTGTGTGGGTACAAAGTTTTGAAGAAATATGTTAAGTAATGTCCAGTCAGAAATTCCAAAACCATAACCATTTCTAAGCTCAGGATGCACTTAGCTATACTTACACAAATGGTAAATTTGAAAGATTCTGTTATTGAACAATTGGCAAACTTTATGGGGTGCATGCAATCTGTACACAGACAGAACTACAAATTACCTGAAGATGTTTATCAGACATCTGAAATATCTAAGTTTCTGTTGCTTATGGAAGGTGGTAACGCTGATATTTAGAAAGGTAAAGCTTTGAATGAAATTGAATTTGATTTAGAGCACGATTTTTTAGGTAAAAATACCTCTTACCTAACAAATATTCAAATGCGAGTAATGAAAATGATAACCTAGTGAAGTACAATGTTATAATACCGACTGAGCAGCCTAGACAAATTAGTCTTACTGATACTGCTGCTAATACACGAGATGTAGGTCTACTTAGAGATGTTGCTTACGTTGCAAAAACTAAGGAAAAGAAAAGAAGAAATCTTGTTTCTTTGAAATTGAAGCAATGGCGTTCATGGTGCACCACAATTCATGGTGTAATGGCAATATCTTCAACCTTATGGCAATTTAGGCGGTAAAGGTAAACATAATTTATTTTGCATTTTAAGCTTATTATTTTCTTAGGCATGGTCTGATCAAAGTATAATAAAATTGTCTTTACCTTTACCATATTGGAACTGGTTTTTAATCGTTAGGTGACAGTTATAGGTCCTAAAAGGTATAATATAACTAAAAGAAACCAGTGTCATCCTTTATTTTTTGTCAATCCTTAGTAATTGCTGAAAACAAATAGCTGACTTTGGCAAGCACAGATTCTTTAAATGTGATCATATTATATCATTTTGTTCTGGTGATTGAAAAACATATGATCATATTACATTATTTTGATCTGGCAATTGATTTATCGAAAATGTTTATGACCACCTTAAGTGGGACCACAAAATATCAAACCAGCTAGCACATATCATTAGTTCTGTATCATCAAAGGTCGACATTTTGTTGTTTATTAGTTATTACTAATATTATCTTACAATCGTTACAATCTAATATAATTGGTCCGTAGTAAACGCTGTTACATACTGTGTTAAATAACTTTTAATTGCGACTTATAAAAACTATCCCATTCAAGTATAATATTTTCAGATATTGACGTGATTTTAATCAAAAAGTCATTTAATCATCTAAAATAATTTTAATTCAAGATAGGAACATTATTTTAATGGTCGGAATATTGTTATTGGTTTCAATAGACGATGCCATACTGTGGCTGAAACGAAGACTTCTGGAAGTTTTACTCTTTTTCTTACACGTACAGTATACTTTGGTTTATTTATTGTGAATACGCACCTGCTGCTAACGGATACAATCCTCTTATACGTTATGTTTAATTTCCTAGTGCACAGATTGCAACTCAAGCTTGGTTATATGTTTTTGCAAATATTATTAATGTTATCATAGATATGATTGTGTTTTAACACAGCACCACGTGTGTACACGTGGATGCCAAATTAGAATAAAACATTTATGTTGCACGATACTGAATGTCGGGATATAAAATTATGACTAATCAATACAATCATAATTTTTTATATTTCGTTTTATAGTGCGCTAAATGCAATTTAATTTTAGTGAGGTCAATTTCATTTATTTCTTTTTCAATGGGTAATTTATAGAAACAAATGCGCAATTTAGAAAAAACCGACAAGCATTAAATAGTAATATATTTTGACCGTTTAACCTTCGCAAAAACAGAACCAAATGGATTAATATCCTAATGTATTCAATGTAATCAGTCAAGTAGTCAATGAGTACGAGCATTAGTTTTGGTCTTGATATTGGGTCTTTGAGCAATGTGTGGAAATTTATGGTCAGACCTGAGTTTGGGCCCCTTGGCACTTTTTTCTAATATTATAACTGATTTGCATGAAAAAATTAGCATTCCTGAATTCGAGAAGTGCGTAGCAGTAAATTTAATGAACAGAAATCTTACGTTCTGCTAAAACTCATTATTCATGTCATAACTGCAAATGATAAAACTGAAAATTGCCTGATTGCTCTTGATATGAATAACATTCAATTTTACAGAAAGGTACCAACAAGCGTTATATACTAATATATTTTTTGACCGTTTAACCTTTGGAAAAACAGAACCAAATGGATTAATATCCTAATATATGTATTATTATAATATCCTAATGTACTGTAAGATTTAATTTTACTCAAAGATAAAATTGTTCATGTTTGTTTAAGATTAATGAAAGAGTTGCCATGATAAAAATAGCTCCCACGGCTATAACATATACATTAGAAAAGTCAATACCATAAAATGTGAATGAGGTATTTTCCTAACAGCGCAAATTACTTGTCACAAAGATCATTTATCAATTTCTTCAACATTAGTGGATAATGAATTGAAATGCCCATAAACATAAATAACAAAAAGGGGTATTTACTGGTTCACTTTGTAATGGTAATCAATTATCTCTGCTTCTAGAATATAATATTCATAAAGTAGCAAGGTTGTTTAATAATATTTAACTCATTTATTGACAATATATGAATGAGATTAAAAGTAAGACAATTGCTTCACATATAGTATAGACTTGTATCGTTTTCCAGATATTTTATTTATTACGTATCTTTTTGGTCTGATTTTATGTAAGAACAATTCAGATCCAGCAACTAGCAGTGTCTTCAAATAAAAATAACTATGAGGACACGGAAAAAGTGTTTCTCTTAGCTAATATATGAACTCATGTGTATGATATTTTACGCAATCGATAGTTATAAGGCACTGCAATTAGACAACAAGGTTCATATTAAAACTAACTATTTACTTCAACTTAATCATGAAAATTCTTAAGACATCTTAAAAAATTAAATCAATTTTTTTTTATATTTTATATTATAACAGAAAAAACAAACTGGAAAGAAATAAAGTAATTTCTTTTTTTTTGACATATTTACGACACCTAACAGAGCAAAAACTATTAAAAAAACATTATTTTTTCTTTGGAGCATGCGATTTCAAATCAACTCTACTTTCATCACAATGGATTATGTTACGAAGAAATCAAATACTTTTTGTCATCCATTTGTTTTGGACATACTCATTCATGGCATTTCCCACGTGTTTTTCTTTTATGGTTTTTCCCCTCTAAAGATGTAGATAATTCCTCTGTATACCTAAGTTTGATTTTTGATCATTTCCCAACACCAGATGAAGGATTTGGTTCATGACAGCTGGTCTTGACTGGAGGGTGGCAGATTTTTTGTGACAGAAGAACATTCGTGATTTTTTTTTTAAACGTGTATCTTTATATTGCTGATGTTACTCTTAGTCAAGACTGCACAAACTGAAAGTGCTATGTCTACATAAAATCCACACTTGCTGTTGTTCAAAGTATAATGTAACTGTTAAGGCTAGTGATATATATCACCCCGTAAAATGTACATTTTGGCCTTCTCATTTTTAGACTGCTGGGCAAACTGAAACACATCTGTTCAAAAGTGTTTACACCACATTTGGTCAAATTTTAAAACTCAACCATGTGTGGTGTGTTGGTGACCTCTTTCATCGTCCTCATCATACAACGGTAACCATCAAACAACTTTAGATGGTTTAAGCTTGCAACGATAGTAAATTAAGTGATCCATTGTAGCGAAAAACAAATGCTCTACTTGGCTAAGGAATCTATAACATTCTTTTAAAATCCTTGTGTAATACCAAATTCAATGTATAGAACCTCAATTCAAAGTTTAAATTATGCTGTAATGATGAACACTTGAATTTTTAACTGTTTTTTGGTATTGATAACATGATGTGCACCTTACCTGAGCAGGAACTATTAATGAAAGTGTGCTTAATGCAGTACTCTAGTCAAAAAAATTATTATTAGTTCTGTCGCTTTTGTACACAATAGATTTCACAAGGCGATAAACTAATGGATGTTTACTCAAAAGACATTTAATCAATAAATTGTCACTTGTTTGTTAAACACTCCGTAGAACATTTGTGCTTGAATTCAGTTGGGAAATTAAATATTTCACAAGAAAGAATATGGCTAATCATTCAATTGAAGATACACTTTGGTTAATTTTAATATACCAGCGCGTGTGTGGGGTTTACCGAAAAACTGCTAACCAAGTTCCCACGAGAATTCAATTGTGGTGTGGAAAACTATACAGTCTGTCAATAATGGGAGTATTGATTGTGATGCATGTTGCTACTGGCATTCTGTCCTCTAGCGATCAATACACCTATATAGCGTTCGGAACTCTTCTATTAATTCATGTTCTATATTTATTATTGATTGATATAACTTGTGACAGAAATGTGTTTAAGGAATTGATGCAGAGAATTAAAAAAATGGATTATCTTTTTAAATTAGAGCATAGAACAAATTTTTTGAGATACGATAAACGTCGAAACTTCATAGTTATTAGTATTCTCATTACCTATCACATTCTTTATATTGCTTTTTCTATACATGGAGCAACAAAATATGATCTAAATTTTGCCTTCTCTACTCTGTTTTTTACTCTTACTACCATTACTTTCCATTTGGAAATAATATTGTTTTGTTTGATATTATTTAGTGTAACAAAACGTGTGGAAGCTTTGAATGTATTCTTAAAATTTAAAAATGAACAAAACACAGTCTCTTCTATCGAAGCCATATTTAGGAGTTCTCAGCATAATCATAATTCAAACAATAATTTTATGTTTGCATTGCCACTAAACAAAAATTCCATTCATCATTTATCTCAACTCTACGTTCATTTGTTGGACCTGTGCCACTGCTTAAACAAGATGTTTGAAATTCAGGTTTGCACTGACCATTAAAATAACATTTTAACACAAATAACACTTTTAGTAATGTTAATTCAAAATTTATTGTTAACTAACCTTTCACTTTATTTTTTAGCTCCTCACGTCATTTGCTATAATGTTTTCTGGCACACTCATTGTCATTTATTCTTTTCTTCGGGATTTAAAGTATAATGTAAGTACTATTGACACATATCAACTAAATTTTTAAGAATTTATTTTTTCTTCAGCATTTAAAATATAATGTGTTAATAAATTTGGAAGTTAATTTAGTGTGTTTAGCTCTACGTTACAGATATTTAATAAACTCTAAATTTACACACAGTGAAAGATAACATAATCGTAAAGCATATGACATTAAGGGCAAACAATTTATTATCTGAGCTTTTAAATCCCCCATATAATTACAAATATACTTAGAGGAAAACTTATAATGTAGTCAGTGAAACATGTAACAGCAGATTTGTCGGTTTCTTCAGATATAATTTAAACACATTTAGAATTTTCTTTATGGATTGGAGAAACCTCTAAACGATGAGCACTGTCAGCAGCATTGCCTGCAATCAGCAAATAATGAATTTGGGCTAAGGAAGAACAGTTATTTTCTTTTTATTCTGTGTAACAATAATATTACCATGCTTAAACATTACCATGAGTACTGGAGCACCTCACACCATTTTTCAATTCCATTATTTCAAAACTATTACACCCTCACCAATGCCGCTCATGCTAATCCTTAATTAACAGTTCCCGCTTAGTTCCGTTAGTCGTGAGCTGACATAGCGCAAGTGCAGGCATTTGTGCATCTGTTCTGGGATACTGTATAACCCCACAATAGTAGTACTCAAAGGTTTTGTACATTTGAACGTCACTGAAACTTTGTTGTTTATTGGTAAGTTTTATTAGTATTGTACATGGAATACTATTTAATTTAAGATTGCAGTACTTTGCAGATTTGTAGGTACTAATCATAAATAATAAAATTTATTTTTAATATAATTCCTATTAGAAGTTCCTTCACGTTTATGTTTTCAATTGCATGTGAATTCTTTTTCCTTTTAATTTATTATATGATTTTATTTCCAAGACTATAGCCTGATTGAGTGTTCATTTGCATATTGTTATAAACTGAATGTTATTAGTAATGTTCTAAAGTTTTTAAAGAAAGAAAATTAATTAATATTATTCTTTCATGCATTATTTAAACACTTCTAAAACAACTTAATTAGGGTCAAAAGTTTCATGTTGGTTTTTATTTTTCTTTAACTTGCCAGTATTTTCATTCACTGCTACGTTCATGTTGATAACATTATGGAATTATTTAGCACCAGAAATATTAGATGTCATCACTGAAAGTTACTACATACAAGTTTCGCCGTTTTTGAATATTTATTGAACGAGCAGACTCCAAACGACCTAATGAGTTTACTTTAAATTAGATAATTACCAATTATATTGTTGAAATACAGAGGCAGCACAGAGTGAATGATTGTATATATTGATATGACAGAATTTATAATTCCGAACCAAACATAAACATTGGCCAAAAATTAAAAAAGTGAATTCAATTTTTTCCGAAATTTAACCTGGTGATCACAGAATCCTGTTATTTCCTTTTTTGTCATTTATTTATTTACAAAGGGAATATTGCAGAAATTG
Source organism: Druceiella hillmani (assembly GCA_039881145.1). Taxonomy (NCBI): domain Eukaryota; kingdom Metazoa; phylum Arthropoda; class Insecta; order Lepidoptera; family Hepialidae; genus Druceiella; species Druceiella hillmani. The sequence goes on along the minus strand of JAYKKI010000107.1, from coordinate 6,936,224 downwards.
GACTCATCACTTTCCATCACTTATATGTTATGGATATATCCCAATGCTGTTTTGTTGGTGGCCATATGTCTTGTATGTGAGAAAATGTACCTGCAGATAGAGACTTCAAAACTTCTTCTGACATCATGGGCTTGCCATGAAGAATTATGTAAGTGAACCATTTTATTTTACGTATTATCAAAATATTTTTGTTTCTTTCATATTCTTCCTAGGTCAGTGCTAAAGAATTTGAGTGATGTTTCCAATGTAAATTTTTTTAGTTACTTTGTTGATATATTATTTAACAATGGCAAAGTGAATAAATAAAAAATTATTTTATTTTTTTAATAATTTTATTTATATCCTCCTTTCGTGAAACTTAAAAAGCGAAGCACACAGTTGATATATTTAATGTCACAAAAGTAATTCCTTGTAGCCAGCCACAATATGACATGTGAGAAATATTAGTGTAGTAAAATTAAATCCATAGCTTATTCAAGGTAATGCAATTCCAGACAACTTTTGAACAACGGCACTGAGGATGCATTTTTTATCTTTGTATTTGGTTGATTCCATAATTTTGTTGCATGTACAATAAATTATTCTCCATAATATTCTGTTCTATATTGAGGGAATAGCAAAGTATTCTAGTGTTTATAATAGAGCAAAGAGAAGATCTGACAGCATTATTAAGGATATTGTATAAAAATGATAATAAAAGACGTAGAATGCATCTGTCACATAATTCCAACTATTTTATTCGTGATAGATGATCAGAAATACGGTAACGTTGTTGAGGTTGGAGTGAATTGAATAAACATATTTTGAAGTTGTGTCCATTTGTTAACAAGTTGCTCGGTTAAATTCAAATAACAAACATCTCCATTATATGAAATAGGCAAAAGTAGAATTTTAGAGAAAACATGTACTTTGGTATTGTAGTGGGGGAAACTTCCAAAATTATTTAAGGGTGAATTCAAAATGAAATGGTATCACTAACGTCATTTATCTGAAGATGTCCTTTGCGGATTAATCAGTAAATCACCATTTTATAACATCAGAAGAGAAAGGTACACAATAACCACTGGTGACCAGCTCTGGTAAAGTAATTGTGCATGTTTTCAATGAATAAAAATTATTTTATCAACATGTAACTCATATTACTCTGCAGTGATATAGGGCTTAAGGCAAAGCCGCATAAAATTGTTTGATTCTATTAAATTTTGTTCTATAATAAAAAGGAATAAAAGATTATAATGTTTACTGTAGAAAATAGCAGCATATAAAATAAACTTTTGACATCTTTAATAGTACAGTTACAAAGGATTTACATGCTAGCATTATTTCGTACTTACCTGAACAAATGCACAATTACCTAACCTATTATAACACAGTTTGAATGAATAATGTAAATATATAAATATCGAATGTCTTATTAAACTGCATTCTCTCTTAAGAATGTAGTTTAATAATTGACAGAGCAAGACTGGCTACTTGCAATGAGAACAGTGTTTAGTATAACCTCTAGTCCGTCGTTTACACAATTCATGGTAAACCTCTGCCAAAACATTATTATATGGCTGATAAGGGGAATAGAGATATGAGAAATTGAAACCAACCAGTACCACGTGCACTGTAATTATATTTTAATTTAAATTCATTATACAATAATATATGTGAGACCCACTTTATTCAATAATAATGTTACAATTTGGTAATTTCATTTTTGATGACATTCTTCTTCACTCTGTTCCTTAAGACTACACTTTTAAGTATGTTTTATTAGGTTAATACAACGACAATTATATAAGCACATAGGTGTCTTAAAAAGCATTATTGATATTAAAAAGAACTTAGTGAACAATATTTAAACATAATACCAAAGCAACAAAACAATTGCAAGAACAATGATTACGGTGCGAACAACTGAAACGTGATATCTTCATAAGAATAAAACACACTACAGCCATCTCATGGTCAATGCGTCACTTTATTTATTCATATGGAATTTTTTTTCAGGATTCCGTACCTTAAAAAGAAAAAAAGTAACTTTTATGAGATTTATACATATATCTATCTGACATATTTATTTTTTATTCTGAATCCGTTTGATTTAGAAACTTCAAAAATAGCATAGTGATACAACATATTAATCCACAAATATTCATCAATTACCAGTCACAAATATTCATCTGATAATTTTAGATGGGGAAGTGAACTAATCAAATTTGTTTTACTTTATGTTTCATGTGGGATACCAATTGAAAGACCAATTTATATAGATTCAAATGTATTTTTTAGAATTTTATTTAACATAGTTTGAGAGATATCACTGAAAACATTTCATAAAAACATTTCATAGAATATTAAAATGAAATGAATTTTATTTATATCAAGCTTGTCATAACTTATACAAATATTAGATATTTCTTTTCAAAATAATATTTTATTTGGAAAGGTTTGAAAAATGCTAAAAATATGTCAAAACACCTTACCAGGTAATTAAATAATGAGCTATACCTAAACTATATACATATAACTATATTTAAGCAAAAATATTCTGCAAATTGGAAAGCAATTAGATATTTGTAAAGAAAAAATTTATCTGCTTTTTCTGGTCTTGTCTCAAGTCGTACTTTGCCCTATTCTGTAGACATATTTTTTATAATAATACTTCATATGATTGTGTCCATATGTTTACTATAATAATAATATTATACATGTAAACAAGTAGCACTAATATTCATATTCTTTGAAAATCGCCAAATAATTAATTTTCATATTATGCATCTAATATTATTATATATGACCATATAAGACTCTTATAAAAACACATTATGTTCACACATATGGTTCTTCACAGCAGTTAGCAACGTTTCAGGTTCAGAAGAAAGAGGTGTCTAAGAGGAAATAAAATATTAGCATATAAGCATATAATTTAATGCTACATTTATTTGTATATATATTTACCTGCACATTATAAGGATCTCTACATTTATAAAATAATATCTGAAAATATAAATTTTTTGTGAGTAACCTACTCAATGTCAAATAATGTCAAATATATTTAATGAAATTTTAGTAAAACATTTTGAAATATACTCTACATTTTTCTCTTAACTCTTGAATAATATGACAACAGTAATGTTATAAAATTTCACTTTTTCTCTTGTAGATACGCTGTCTCAGTTCAAAGATCACCTATTTTGTAGACTTTTACAATTCCATATTATAAATTTAACCTATTCTCTTCTTCCAGCACCTACTGTCCGACGTCAGATACAGCTTATTGTGAATATGATAGAAGCATCTGAACTAGGTCAATTCACTATTTACCACTCATTTAACCTGCGAGCTTCACTGCTGCTCCACTATCTTGGATTGCTCACTAATTACTCCGTTGTTTTGATTCAATTTATGAATGTCGGTGACCTGTTTTAATTTGGAAATAATAATTTGTCTCTTTTATCAAAATTTTACACTCTCTGGGATATATCTAATGATTGTACAACATTACATGCAGGACTTTAATTAGGCATATGCTGATTTTAAATAGTTTTTCATTAGTGTAACCGTCCATTCACTACTTTCCATCTTGGTAAGTATAGAAACCATAATCATTTGTTTTGCGTAGGTAGTGTAGAATGATTAGTGAACAAAAATGTTTCCATTTATATAATATCTCTATGAAAGCAAGCTACAATTAAATGAAACTATGTGATGTAGTATTATTTCTACTTTCTTTAAGTTCTTTACCACAACCTAGGTTTCGTTGTATTACAACATCTTCAGGTGGGCTATTAGCAAAGATTAACTCTTAGGAACATCCAACAGCATTTATATGTTTCAAGTACAATAGTGGAAGCCTGGTTTGTGTGGGTTTTCCCACTGCTTATGTTAGTGAGTTTATGGTAGGGGAGCGGTGTAGGTTTTATTATATTTCCGAGAGTTATACGATATACCAGTATTTGAGTGAGGGTAATAAATTCAATTGTTGTTATTATATGAGGTTGTACAATGCAAATGTTCTGGTGTATGTAATAAAATGAAATGGAAGTTATTCACGGTAATATATTTATACAAAAGCAAGGGTATCTGAAAGTTAGAACAAGGTTATATCACTAATTCAATATATCATATATATATATATATATATATATATATATATATATACTTATATTTATATGTGTATTTGGGCTGAAACAATTTGAAGAGGGCTGTAGTATCAATGTTGTCTAATTATATTATGTCTAGAAGATATTAAATATGGGTGATGATACTATAGGATATAGCACCCTCATACTGTTAATGCCCCCTATATATTACAAATAAAGACAAAAGGCAATAAACTTAATATCCTAGAAACATTAGAAATAAACAGACATAAAAAAGACACCAAGGTTAATATATTAAATGAACAACTAATATCATCACCCAGACAACATTGAAACTACAGTATTCTTCAAATTGTTTCAGCCCAAATACACATATAATATAAGTATATAAAAAATAAAAATAAAAGTTGAAGGAAATAAATAAATAAATATTAAAAAATGTATATATATATATATATATATATATATATATATATATATATATATATATATAAATAAATATACGAATAAATAAAACCGGAGATATATTGAATTAGTGGTATAACCTTGTTCATCTTAAAGTTAGAGTTACTTCTTTTGTACAAATATATTACCGAGAATAACTTCCATTTAATTTTAATACATACACTAGAACATTTGCGTTGTACAACCTCATATAATAACAACAATTGAATTTATTACCCTCACTAAAATACTGGTATATTGTATAACTCTTTGAAATATACTAAAACCACTCTCCTACAATAAACTCACTAACGTAAGCAATGGGAAAACCCACACAAACCAGGCTTCCGCTATTGTACTTGAAACATATAAATGCTGTTGGATGTTCCTAAGAGTTAATCTTTGCTAATATACCACCTGAAGATGTTGTACCACAACGAAACCCAGGTCGTGATAAAGAACTTATAGAAAGTAGAAATAATACTACATCACGTAGTTTCATTTAATTATGAATAATGAATTTCTATAAAATTAACGCCAAATATATTCAATATTTGAAAGGAAGCTAGTTAATATCAAATAAGTCACTTTAAAACCTAAATATTTTTAATACAACTCATTTTCAAAATTTGGAACCCATTTTTCTAAAAGTATTTTTTTACCGCAACAGCCAACGCCATTTGTTGATGTTGAGAAACCTATAATGTGAATAGAAAATGTCTTCTGATGGATATAGAAATCACAGTACCGCATAATGTAACACATTACAATGTTATATTATGTGGATAATATAACGCTACTATAAGTAACATTATATAGAATTATAAACTTTACATTTTCAACCAAATGTACTTTATGTTATACTCTAATATTTTTGTCAACCAAAACCAAACAAGATGAATATCAAAATGTGATATCGAAGTATATTGTATATATAGAGTAGGTATGCAAGTTTAATTACAATTTCTGGGATTTAATATCTCAAGAACAATCTATATTTAATGTATGAATACAATACACTGCAAGTAATACCTCTCGAAAATATTTATAAAACGGATGGGCAATGTGATCGAAGTGTGCACAGAGAAATATATAAATCTTGCCAAAATTGCTTTTACCTAATTCTGATGTTGACGAAGATAACTATATTATATTTTTTTAAAAATAGATGACTGACCAGCGGCATCTTTATCTTGTGAATACCAGATTTGACAATCACAGCTGTCTAAATTTCTTTTCATTTGCACATTAGTCTCACTAGACTTTTTATAGTTCTGTATGTGGACCATCAGAATCATACGTGGTATAAAATATATTTCTGTAAACAGATATAATAACAAGTAAAATTCGAGCTCCATGTTTACAAATTTCTAGCAAAAGAAATTAAAATATATTTCTGACCCCCTAGTGTCCAGATATTAAAAATGATTACAGTCTTGTAATCTTTTACTAATAAATGAAAATTCAAAGTTTACATAACAGAATTAATTGGACATAAGACCAGTTATAAATTTATTCAATAAATAATCTCGTTAAACAGATTTATGTCAATCGTATTGATAAAAAACAACAGTAAGTCAGTTAACAATTCTAGTTAAAATTAATAATGTATACCTACTATAACAACTGTGCATTTAATACATAAAATAAAGCATAAGTATAAATTTTGTAAATACTGTAACAAAAAATATTTCATAAAATTAGAACAATTGCTGATAATTACAAGGACACAAGCAATCCAATTGTCGATAGCAGGACCATTCACATTGGATACCACAGACAATTTTTTCTAAAGAGCTAATAAACTTTTTAAAGAGTTCTATTGCTTTTCTAAACACTTCTATTGATTTTATATACATTTTTAAGGGTTTTCGAGGGTAGTGGTTGTCATTATTCATAAACATCAAAATCCTCAATACAGGGCAGTTTTCTATAAAGGAGTCATAGTTTGAATGTTGCGTACTAATTAATGGAACACATTTAGATTACACTTGTACTCTAATTATTTTGCAAATTATTAAATATTTATTACAGTTATTGTCATAAACTGGCCTGTGTTAATTATAAGTAATGTGTAATAAATAATTGGGTTATTAAAATAGAAATTAATATGCTTTCGATTTATCAACACCCTGTCAAGAATCCTACCACTTCACTAGTATTTATTGCCACTATTTATTATTGAATGAAAAGTGTAAAATAAAAAGTGTAGTTTGCATTAAATGCAAAGTTTGCCAACTTCACAAAATCTTTCAATAATAAAGGCAGTACCTCCTAAATGTCCAGTTTTCACTGTCTATTGGATAGTAATAGGATATTTGGCAAGAACAAATACTTTAATCAAATAGTTGAGACGAAAATGAACATTAAATTTTCAAATCAGTCCAATTTTAACACAAAAATCATGAAATTAATTTATATTCAAAATAAACTAAGGGCATATTATTACAAATAGTTTTGAAGCTTTAATTCATAATAGATGATTGGCTTTGTTTTCATAAACAATTAGATTCAGAAGAAATTTTTCAAAATTTAAATGCGGCAAAAAAACTTTAGCTATGCATGAAACCACGACTTATTTTTTTTATATTTCTTCATAAGGTTTAAGTAGTTCAATATATTATTCCCATTGTACCCATAGATTAGGTGAAAAATTATTTAATGTAAAATGACCAGTAATATGCAAAACTATGGCCCATTTCTGTTCAAACAAATGCGGCAGAAAATAATAAATTGAATTCTAACGTATGCTAACGTCTTAGACTAGAATATGCTTTGGCAATAATTCTCTTTGTATAGTTTTGAGTATGAGTTGTGATAAACCAGCATGACTGAAACGTGCGATGATTTGCCTAGCAACAGCTGTAATGTCCATTATTTCAGGCTGAGTTTTGAAAGATTCTTTCACAACTCGCTGGAGTGAATGTAAAAATCATTTAGTGGAATTTCACTCAGCTTCCATAACATTTATAATCAAATAATATCTACTGCCGTACTCAAATGAACGTAGTTTCTTTTGTTTGCATTGCAGCTAGTTACTGTTGCATTACTTATTTTGCAAAATTTGATTTGCCCTCTGAGATTTTACATGATGTGAGAAAAATTTACTGAAATCATAAAAGCTTTGGAGTTTATTATAGCCATATAAAGGAGGCGAATAGTATGTTCTGTTAGGTGTTGATTAAATGGAGCTAAGCATACAACAGGTGATACAAAATATATAATATAGCTTCTGGGCCATATTCAATCTAACCTCTATACATGTCTAACCACTGTAATAGGTCAGTGATCAGTGAAGCTAACATTGATCAGCTTTATAATGGGTAGCTGATTACTGCATTATCTTGTTTATATAATAGTTTAACATTAATAATAAATATAAATTAAAGAAAATGTCTTTATTACAGTATAACATGATAAAAATGCGTACACAGATTTTAATGGTTTTATGTAGTATGTTAATGGATTATTTCATTCATCTGTTTGAAATAAATGACAATGACAAATTACATAATGATTGTAACCTTGTGTGTAGTTGCAATGCATTATATTTCTGTTGGTATTAAATTTTACCCCCAGATATATTATGCATGATCTAAACATACTAGTCTTGATTAATTATCCTTGTTAAAATTATGTAATATCAAAGTACACATTAATATCTACTTGTGATTCAACCGCCATTATTGTCATATATCTGGATATTTCATTGCGTCATTAAAACACAAATAAACTGGATCTTCACTTAGAATAATGACTGTTATCTATGGAGGGAACACTTTTTTGAATCAGCTCCATAAGCCAATTTATTGGCGAGAGTTTTGACAGACATAATATGAAGTAATAGTGTATTTATTTCTGGGATGATGTAAATTTTAATTTTTAAATTTTGTAATTTTGTATTTTTATTTATATTTAAATTATAAAAGTAAAACAATTTTAAGTATTGGCCGATATATGAGATGCTCGATTACTATGCGCATTTTATGTGACGACATATATTGGGAGAAAAAAGCATTATATTCTATTTGATGAGCTTATACACAATTTCGTTAAGCAGATTACGATCTTACAAAAATATTACAATCTTAACAAAATAATAAGTTTAGTGTAATGTCATTAACAAATTATAACCGGGTTATTGAAAATCTATATATACAATTCATCTGTTTATAAATTACATTAAATATATTTTTTAAGTTATCAATTACTAATTTGAAAAAACGCCTGCAAATAGGGTTAGTTTAATACGCTTCACATATTTTAATATCATCCCTCTCTATTTCTTGGATTTCCAGAATTATTCGCTTTAAGTGTGATGGTAACAATACAATTGATCATAATTAAATTTATCATAATTTCCTTGTTTTCAAATATGAAATATTTAGGACTGCCCTTTTACCTGATATAGGCACATCTATGTTGTTGGTTGTATTTATGACAGTTGAATTTCACATCTGATTTAAAACAAATACCGCAATAACTTCCAAGTACCATAACGGTGTAGGTTTTATTACATTTCCGAGAGTTATACGATATACAAGTATTTTAGTGAGGGTAATAAATTAAATTGTTGTAATTCTATAAGGTTGTACAATGCAAATGTCCCGATATATGTAATAAAATTAAATGGAAGTTATTCTCAGTACAAATTTGATGGATTATACTACTGGATGTAGGCATAAATATTGGGAAACAAACCATCAAGCTTTTATATTAATTAATAAAATGGAATCTACTTATAGAGTAAAGTCCTGAATACTCCGTGACCTGGATAAAATCCTTGAAATATAATGAAATTAATATTAAAATGTTTTAAAAGACAGGTAGAGTCACAAGATAATATATATATATATATATATATATATATATATATATATATATATGTGTGTGTGTGTGTGTGTGTGTGTGTTTTGTGTAAACAAATTTATGGGCCAGTGATAGTTCATGTGAGTTGTGAACATATTGCTTTGCATGCTTCTCCTACTCTCCTGCTCTCCTGCATAAACTGTTGCACTTTCTTTGCCATCACTGTCACTTCAATTATTTCAGTACTTAAAAGTATCGACGACATTACAACAAACTTTTTTAAAGAAAACTTCCAGTCACAAGTGTATTTTTATCATTTCAAAATACACAAGTAAACATTATCGTATATAAAAATGGCTGAACCTGCGTAAATTGGCCAATACGCATTGAGAAGATATTTCAGTGTGGTGTAACAACTGACTGCACAACTGACTCACATCACCTTGCATGAGAGATGGATTATCTGATAAGTTAATTAATTTATAAATTACTAAGCCTATTCTATACACCATAATACAGATAATATTTGGGTAACATATATTGCTACATTAGTGATATTATATTGCTAACACATCAGTGATTTATGTCATTTGTAGAGAAACCATCAATACCTAAACAAATTATTGAGGTTTTAATTCTCATTTATGAAGATCTGTAAAAACCCAACTACCCAAAAATATACACTTCTCCTCCAAGAATGTCTTAAGAAGTTCCCGTACTTCATTGGAAACACCAGCATCTTCATTGAATATTAAGTAGCCACAAGCCAACATGAAAGGTTAGAACAGATATTTATGGGCTATCACTAGCTCTATATCATTACTTGATGCTTATTGGTTGAGATATTCAATTGAAATTTTTGTACAGCTTGTTACGCTGCTGATGAGTTGATAAAAATTTAATTTTCTGGTGAGACATTTGCAGCTTGACGATAAAAATCTGTGGATACGACAATTAGAAAGTGATCTTTATGCACCAGTCAAAATAATTTGGGTTCCGTTAATAGCTCAATGTTCCAATAACTACTCTGAGACAAATATTACTATAGATTTGCAATAAATAAATATTACAAGAGATACTTTCGGGGCACATGTAAATTTTATATATGCATTCCAAATAAGCCCGTAAAATATGGGATTAAATTTGTTATGATGTGCGATACCTTACCTTGGATGAGGGACGGGTGTTGGAGGATTACTTATGGGCAAGTATTTTATGAAAGAATTAATGTTCAGTATCTTATTTATGGCTGTTGATCATCAAGTAAATAAAGTTAATAGCCGATACGCTATTTAGAATTCACTTAAGTTGTACAGGTCGGTTTAATGGAAGAATTTTAAACACATGTAAAAGTCCCAACTTAATGTAAAATCTAGATAATCAAACACACTAAACATAAATAAAATAGTACTATGTTGTAATATATGTGAAGCAATAAACCTAACGCTGACCTCCCCCACCCCTCCTCCCACCTAATTATATGTTGTCTATAAACAAGTTAAATATTATCAAACCACCTCGCCACTTAATAGGTATTAGCACCTGGCAACTGACTTCTAAATGTAGATATAAATTGATTACGACTACAAAGTGAACACGGTAAATAAAACCCTTTTGTGTGTTTTGTGTGCAAGGTCTTTTCGATTCATTTTCAACAAATGTTGAGGAAATACATAAATTATCTTTATGACAGGTAGTTTACACTGCTATTAAAATTAGATTTGGCTCTAATATATTACGAGATTGAATTTTTTCTACCATGATTATTTTGGCCTTGACAGATATTTCTATTAAGGCAACCCATTCAACAATTATAGTAAAATGCTTGAAAATTTATTATCTCTCTATACAACTGAGCATTATTAAATATATTGTATAATTTCCAATAATCTTTTATTAAAAGTTGTCTTACCAAAGTAAAACAGTTTTTTAAATGTCTTCTTGAAGATTTAAGCATATACGAAATATATCATTTGATCGATAAGTCTAAAAGCCCTTACCGTGCTTGGTACAATCTTTACGACTTAAAAATCATTCACTAATTTGCGATTGCACCAATGAAAACTTTACTATGTATATATTTTTCATATTTTAACCACAAATTACGTCTGTCCAATATTACCGAGAACATGTCTTCGCCATATGAAATTGAAGCCTAGAATTCAACACCTGGATTGTCATTTACAAAAATATTGCTCAATCAATATTTCTTTAAAATTATATCGTATAATATTGCACTACTCATATGTTTTACAGTGGAAATTATAACAGAAAGAAAAGTAATTTTTTCAATTTCCAAGCAGTTTCCACTTTTACTCAATTTTAAGTCTGCATGACAAAATTACCTTTTGTATGCAGATATAAATTATCTGATAATTGGGTTATTATTAAAACAACCCCTAGAACATACAGCACTAAAAATGTTTCCAAATAGGCTTATGACAATTTATAAATATGTAAAAATTGCAAGTTTTAAATGTATAACATTTTAGGCTTGATATGTTTATTAAGAACTCAGCCAAACCCAAACGTAGAGTTTAAGAAAACAACACCATCTTCAAATTTTAAATTTCTAAAATATTTGTATGCTTGATAGGTTTTTTGTCAAAAACTACTTGTTTTTAATAGGGCCCAAATTTTTTTAAAATCAGCGGAAAGAAATTTCCTTAAATTAAAAATATCAAATGTGTTATTAACGAGAGTAATAAATTGCATAGTGGCATCTGAATTTCCAAATTGTGATAAGTTCAGAAAATCATGGCACTACTGAATGCCTGTAGTAACAGACCTAGGAACTAATTGTTTGAAATTATTAATATGCCTAAATGTAATTTTGTCTCAACATTTTAGGTCTTCCTTCATTTGTGTGTTGTATAATTGCGTGACAAAGATATATTATTCTACCATTTTCAACTATCAAAATTTTTTTGACACCAAACATATTTCTCACAAGTTTTAATAAGTGACACAGATCATGTAAAATATAATATTTTTTGGCTTTGTCTGTGAAGTATGGATTATTTGGTTTGCTATTTAATTTTAAGCCCAGTAGATATATTTAAGATTTGAAGAGATTCCGTCAAATATAATTAAAATCACTAGACATGCAGTCACAATAAGTAAATCAAAGCAAATTTTTAATAAATTTCCCTTTGTGAAGCTGTAAAACTCCTTCCCGGAAAGGAACCAAACTAGAACTTGTTTTGTAATTGCTAAATCGTCTCTGTGCAAATCATTGCCTATAATAATATGGCAAAATGTGTATTGCCCATAAATTCAGTGCATTCCCTAACGGTTATTTCATCAAAATTAATGCAAAAAAATGATTCTTTTTTTAGCAATTTCCTTTATTGTGTTGAATGATTCAACTGTGAAACCTGGTTCGCAATTGACTCTCTGATATAATTTCTAAAGTCTGTTTACATGAGTAAGCAACTTTTCACGGATATAATTAATCGCCTCACTTTCAGAGTTAGTGCAAATTTTTTAAACTCTTCTTTGTATTCACTGGAATGGGCTATTTTAAATTTTTTTTTATGTTTAACCTGTCTACTAAATATTGCATTGTTTCATTACTGCATGATGTAGTATGGTCATTTAAGTAACCCTGTAAACTTTGGCATTTCTTAAATTCTTCAAGCACTGACTGTAGTGTTATAATTTTTTCCCTTCATCCTGATATACTGCTGCTTATTATTTCATTTTTCTTGTGACTTATTTCATTTAAAGATAAGTTTCTTTTTTCTTGACGACAATGGTGGCTGCGACATCTATGGCTCAGTTGAAACATTTCTTTGTAAATAAGATGACACTGGTCTTTTTGGCGTTAAATTTTACCTCACAACAAAAATTATGCTAATGTGAAGACAGGCTGACAGCTACCAATTTTACTACAAACACTACAATGATTTTACTATAAAAAAAGTAAATATTTAAAATAAGATTTCATACTAAATAAAATGAAAACTTTTTTTACTAAAAATATAAATATGACCTGAATTTTCACTAATCTTGTAACTACCAGCAATAAATTTTGTCATTAAAATCTTTTTATAAATTTGAATAAAGAGTAATTTGTTTCTAACCTAATTTAATATGGGTATCTTAACCTAAAACCTTATTTAGTAATAGTCCAAAGTTTTCTATTAGCTATATCGCTTATTATTTGATTACTCGCTCAGTACTCTGATTTTATAGATATATTACTTCACTGCACTAACATAAGGGACTGGATCCCTTGAGTCATCTTGTTTGGTTTTTGGAGTCCAGAAGCTGGAGCGCCTCAATGTTATCTTTTTGATGGAACTTTTCTTCATAGTTCGTGACTAGTTTTTAGTGAATAGTCAGTCTACCAGTGTCAAGTCACATGCAAGAGGGGGCGTTTTTAAGTTCACGGATTGGAGGATAAGGAGTGAGAATAACAATACAAAATTATTTTTCTTTTTCAACATATTCACCTGCTGCCTGCTTTCAATTAGCTTATGTACACCTTCATAAAAAAATGTTTCGTCTGTGCCCGAAAAATAAGCTGAAACTGCGTCCTTCACTTCTTAATAGCTTGAAAAATTCTTTCCATGAAGTTCTTTTTCAAGGTTTGGGAACAAACAATAATCACTGGATGCGAGGTCAGGACTGTAGGATGGGTGTTCCAAAATATCGATGTCCACTTTGTGCAGGGCGACCAGCGCAACACTGCTGCAGCAAACTCTTGCCTTGATTTTTCCAGTTCTGTGACATCTTAAACTTCTTATGTGGTGGTGTGCCTTTTTTGCCACTGCATTGAGTCTTGTTTGGAGTCAGGTTTATAATGATGAACCCAAGTTTTGTCTCTAGTAACAACTCGATTCAATAGTCCATCCCTGTCTTCATTACAGAGGTCAAAAAACACGCGAGAACACTCCACGCAGTGTTGTTTTTGAGGCGGTGTGAGTATTCTCGGCACCCATCTTGCGCTGACCTTTGTCATGCCAAGACGATCATGGAGAATTTTAAAAATTGTTGTATCTGATACTCCAACCATTTCTGCAAGCTGTTTCTTCTTTAATCTGGCATCTTCCAAAACTAATTTTTCAATTTTTTCATTAATTTCCAGAGTAGTAATTTCGATCTACCGACCAGGGCGTGGGTTGCCTTCAAGTGAGTCTCTACCCTGTTTAACGAGACTATGCCACTTGCAAACCATGGTTTTACCTGGGCAAGATTCCCCGTAAATGGATGCCATCTTTTCAGTATGGTTTGAACTGACTTTCTTTGCTTGGTATCCTTACCAACTTGGGCGGCATTATACTCGATTTTTTCCATAGTTCAGACTTTCTTCCAGATTGAGTTGTTTGTTCGATGATAGTTCAAAGACTTTGCAAGAATTTTAAAGGGAGGGTGTAAGCAGAACTTAATCCTGCATTGCATTCAATGCATTATGTTTCACTCTTTATATGGTGGCCTGCTGTGCTGGAACATAAACAGGCAGTGATATCTAATTTTAATCATAGGAGAGGGAACTAATAAATTAATACATTAATACAATAGAAATGCATTAGATAGATCGCACATTGATGCTTTGTAAGAGAAACTGATTCAAAATTTGTTTTGTTTTGGTGCTGTATGTATAGGTGAGAAATAAAAGCTATTCATAAAGAGTTTCTAGTTTGAAAAATAATAAATTTTATTTTGGAAAGTGTATACCAGCAGCCAGCAAGTCAATTTATTTTGTGTTTAGATACTGAAAACCCCTTTCTTTGAATGTTGTGGATGTGTCAAACCTTATTTCAGATCATGCTGAAGGAAGTCTCGTTCAAATGAGATATTGAATAGTTAATTGTGAATCCAAGGACACAGCCCCTTACATAAAGTTAGGAAATACTAAGAAAAAAAATTCCAAGGTATGTTTGAAAGCCATAGACAAACAAAAGTCTGTTACCAAGACTTGCAACATTGTACTGCAGCACAAAACAAATGCCATAAATGGTGTTGTACACTGCTTACACTTTGGTACCGTCGAGTGTTTACGTCCAGTTTTGAAATATATTTGGAATAGAAGCATAACATAAACTTAAGATAAGTTGTATGAGTCAGAGTGAGAAGAAACATAAAGTTTATAAAGGTGGGTTGTCCCCAAATAGAGAATAACTATAACCAGCATATGGCAAGTATGGATTTGTTAAATTAGTTCTTGGAAAATAAAAAAATATAAGGAAAACAAAATATAAATATTTGTGAAATTCTTACCATCTGCTTAATATTGCTCAACTGACAGATTTCAAATTGAACCTTGGAAATTCTTTGCCCATGCAGTGATTAAAATGAAATAAATTTCCCCTTTTAACGAAAGACAATATATTTGAGCACTTTCCTGCCTGGCGACTGACACACCAATACTGCAAGATACCTTTATGTTTATGGAAAAGCTACACATTCTACTACAAATGCCATATCAAAATTTGCCTGAATAAAAAGAATGTTCACTTTGAAAATGTAATGAGTGGTGGATTTTGTTTAGGGCGATGCTGTTTTGTGTTGGTTTAGTTTTGTAATAATTTCCTTTGTTTTTTTATTATTTTCGGTGATGTACAAAGACCAAAAAAATTTAGAGTGTAATTCGTCCCTATTTATATTAAAAAATAATGATCATTTATAATGTGATGTATGGCACAAGATAAAAATCCATTTACTATTAAAATATTTACATTAGGTAATTATCATTATTTTCCCACTGTCAAGAGCACAAATAAAATTACAAATATTTTTGTAACTAAAATATAATAGCTTTAGATCGAAAGATTGATAAATTTCCTAAGTAAACACGATAAATGTCATGTTCCATTACCTATTAAGCACTCTATAGATTCCATGAGGTGATAAAATAATGATGGATGTTAATTCAAAAAACATTTAAAGAGCAAAGCGTCACTTGTTTCTCGAACGCTCAATAAAAGAGTCGTGCTGGAATTTAGTTAGAACATAAATATTTTACAAGAATCAACATGAGTAGGGAATCTATTGAAGATACACTATGGCCTATTTTAGTGTATCAACGAGTGTTTGGTGTTTGCAGAAAAACTGTTAACCGAGTTCCCACCAGGTGTACATTGTGGTGTCGAAAATTATATAGTTTGTTAATAATGGGCACATTGATTATATTGCCAGTTGCTGTTGGCATTTTGACATTTACCGAAAGCAATTTGACTTCAACTGATATCTACATCTACATTGGATTCCTGGCACTTCACATAATTCATATGCTGTATCTATTTTTGATTGAAATTACTTTTGACAGAAATGTATTTGAAGCGTTAATTCTGCAAATTCAAGAAATGGATTATCTTTTCGAATCAGAGCATAGAAGAAATTTGTTAAGAAAGGATAAATGTAGAAACCTCATAGTTATTGGTCTTCTCATACCCTATTATAGTCTCTATGTTATTATCGATCTTGTGATTGGAAGCATGATATTTGGTTCAAACTCATACATTTATACTGTGTGCAATATTGTTGCTGCTATTATTTTTGATCTAGAAATAATACTATTCTGTTTGATTTTATTTAGTACAACAAAACGTGTGGAAATGTTGAATGTTTTCTTTGAACGCAAAAATAAAAGAAACATGGACACATCTGTCGATGCTGTATTTGGGAGTCCGCAACATAATCCCAATTCAAACAATCATTTTACGTCTGTATTGCCTCTAAACAAAAATTCCATTCATCATCTATCCCAATTCTATGTTCGCTTATTAGACCTGTGCCCCTGTTTAAACAAAATGTTTGAATTTCAGGTTTGTATTGAATGTTTTATTTAAAGCTTTAAAATAATATTCCATCTTTGACTAAACAGTTTCAAAAATTCCATACAAATTATTATTATGAACTAATTTTAACTTTATTTTTCAGTTATTCATGTCATTCACTCTGATGTTTTCTGGCATTCTCTTTAGCATATATATGTTTCTTGAAAATTTAAAGTATAATGTGAGTATTATCAATGCATATGTTGACTAACTTGCAATTACAAGGTTAATAAACTACAAAGCCATAAAAATGGAACGATAATGGTCAAAGAGAAAACAGGATTTAGGATTAAAAAATTGTTTTATAAACTAACAAATTCTCGGTAAAATAGAGAATATGCTTACAAGAAAAATTTGTGGCACGCTCAGTAAAACATTCAAAAACAATTTTGTGGGTTTTCTCAATTAATATATACAATTATTCATAAATAATACAAATTTTTTATGGGTGAAAGAAACCCAGGATAAACTCATGCAAAGATATTTACATCCAGCAGTTAGTAAATTCGGGTTGAATTAATTTTATTTCAAAATTATTATTTTTACACTCACTCTTGGTGAATGGGCTGATGATGGGTCTTGTGTAGACACTTCAAGTGTTTTGCTGTTCATATCATCGTGGTTTATTGTCTTTTATATATTTCTTTTCATTCTTACTTTCTCTTTTTTTTTAGTTTAAGAGATTATTCTACTGCCTCTAACATAAATAGCTGTATCTTCTGCACCATGACTAATCTTGACTGAAATTTTTTGGAAAAAATTAATTGCTACAATAGTTTCATGTATCATTTAATTACATTGGTATTAGCTAAATCAAAGTAATTGATTTAGGTGGTTTGTAGTTTTTTTGTCATCTAATGAATATTTTTTGACTAATTGGTTTCGACTACATGGGTGTCAATAACATTACAGAGTTTTGTAACCTGTGACCATCCCTAGAAATATTGGATTCCTTCATAGGAAGTTAAAAATCAATAGATTAAGTAATTCTTTAACATATGATGAAGTGATATATTTTAATTTAAGTGTTGTTTTGGCTAAAATGTTCTAATTAATGGTAGTGTTGTAAATATAGAAAAGGAAGATAAACACTTGAATGGATATTTACCAGTAAGCTGCAATAGACTTGAAAAATGTCTGTCCAAAAGATATTGCACACAACATTATGAAATCAATTTTGACTGAATATAAACTCATATATAAAATAATATTCTTTTTATCCCACATTCTTCAATTAAGACAATATTTCGGAGAGGAGACGTGCTATTTTATATCATTTACATGTTACGGCCGTTCCGTGACGTTATATCATTGGTGACAATGTGTCTCATATGTGAGAATATGTACTTGCAGATAGAAACAACAAAATCTCATTTAACGTCAATGCAAATTGATGACAAATTACGTAAGTAAACAATTTTAATTTGCAAATTTACATTTGGCTATTTTTAATGTCTATACTATGTTTATATAAAATAAATACTTAAAGACTGAATAATATTTTAAACTACACATTAGTCTCTAAATATTTAGAGTCCAATATTTTTCGAGTTCAATAATTCCCTTTTTCGAGTCCAATATTTATTTTATCTGATAATATAGCTTGAAAATTTATATTATAATGTGTCATGTATAAAAAATCATATAGGAGTAAAGTTTTGAGTCGAAATAGAGCAACATAGCATTCTGACCAAGAACAGACGGATGGATTACCAATAAATGTGTTGTCATGTATAAATACATAGATAATCATCAATAATTTATCATTAACTTAACTCAAAACTAAGTATGCAAAGTAGAGTATATATTTTGTTATAATTCTACAGGATAATAAGGGCTGGAGTCACACAAAAGAATCTTTTATTTGAATTTGCATGAAACTGCATTATACTTACATTAAATAGCATTTCAATAAATGTGTGAGTTTAGATCGATAGTAGGCATTTCAATTTATTAACGTTGGCATCTGACGTCTCTGATCTCTGTTGTAATAATCGTCCTTGTTAATTTCAGAATTGGTTATATTTAATTAATAATTTTAATTGTATAATTGTTATCAATATTGATATTTATATGCATGACATATTCATGTTTCCATGGTTAGGAAATGATCTTCTGACCATCATTTTATATGCAAAATCAAAAATAAATTTTCCTGAACCTAACAAACTCTTAACATTTGAATTACACACAACATACTAACTATACATAGTTCTTAACCAACAATAACAAAATTGTCTAAGCTATAATGATAAATATTAAATGAATAATTGGTATATGTAAATAAAAGATGACTAAAAATTAAATTTAAAATTTGATAGAATATTATTGTCCATTTGCCATGAAGAGGGCATTCCGTATAATTTTATTATTATGTTATATGGAATGTATATGTACTTATACACACACGCACACAAACACACACACATATATATATATATATATATATATATATATATATATATATATATGTATATAATATATATATATATTTGCTGATTCCCCTCCCCCTCTCCTCTCCCTTCACGCACCCGGTCCCTCTCCCTTCACGCACCTCTCCTCCTCCCCTCCCCTTTCCCTTCTCTTCTCTCTCTCCCTACTCCAAGCCATTCTCTCCTATGTCTTTCCATTCAAAAGTTATTAAGTCTTAAAAACAGTGTACATAGTAATTTTGAAAATTTTAAATGGCTGCCATTTCCAAAATAATTAACCGACAGAGCTCATCTTCAAAATTATCTAATATGAGCACCCAAGTGACAAATATTTCAGCGAAATCGTTAGAGCTGTTTCCGAGAAACCATTTACATATATATATATATATATATATATATATATATATATACATATATATATATATATATATATATATATATATATATATATATATGTATATACAAGAATTGTTCGTTTAATAGTATAAGATTAAGAACAATGCAACAACAGAATGCTTAAAGAAGAAATAATTACTTAAAATTTAATTATGTTACTTTGCACAAATTAATGTTTAAATACATTAAATTTTTTAAAATTCCGTTTAATGGTATAATGACGATATATTTTATGTGCCTTCTTACAGTAATGAACAAATACCACTACCACACCAAAGTTTGTCCAAGACCAACTCCCTACCCTAGCAATTCATACAGAAATTTTGTTATTTTACTTCTCACGCAGGCGAGATCTGTCTGTTAATTGCTTTATAGATTGCCCAAATAATTTCATTTCATATCTAAAAATGGGGATGTTGACAGAATTTAATACAATTTAACAATCTTTCCCTAATTTGAAATCACCTCCAGATTTATCGGTTACATAATTCAGTTTGTTAGTGAATATGAAGAGAGCTGACATATCAATCAATTAAGCAATCATTGTATGATGTGTCTAACCATATGACTCGTTTATTAGAAAAAATGTTCATATATACTATTTATTAATTTATTAAAGTGGAGTAAAATTAAGATAGTGCAGAAAAAAATATTAAAATTTTGAACAAAAAATGAAATTATGTTATTAAAACTTATGTGTAGTGTCAAATTATTATTCTTTGGATTGAGTTGCTAATTTTATTAGTTTATCTTCAGTCGCAGTTGATCCAATCTAATTTATAATTTTTTTATATTTCAAGGAGCTTATTTTACACAAAAAGCCAAAGAAAACCAAAAGAATAAATAATATTATCATTAAGGTTAGGTTAATGCGCTATCTGTGTGATTCGGGTACTGTCTTTATTAGACATCTTATGCACACATGTTAATGGTTCATGCAAAATCTTTTTAATTCTTGCACCGTTTATTCATAACCTGTAAATCCATTTGTAATTTCATCATAAATGCGTTTTCTGTAGTGAATTCTAAATTATTGACTGAAGTTTTTATTATGAACTTTGAATGTACAATTTTTAATATGGTAACATTTTCATCCGTCACAGAGACCTTTTGCAACAATATTTAGGTTGACAATACTTGAATAATTCTTGGTTACAATAATTGATTTACGTATTAAAATTATTTCAACTTGTAATGTTAAGGCAGCATTTTGTGCTACTCGTCCGGTGCCTTTTCTACTTTCAATCTGCCACCTCTCTCAATGTAAATGCCCATTGAATCACACTTTTGAGTACCAACATTGATAATCTAATCAGTGATTATTTCTTCTACTAAAAGATCAGGTTGAACCTTTAGTTTTTTTTATATCAAACATAATTTTTGACATTTCTAAGGATTTTTGAGTTCAATTAACTTCTAAGATGTGTTAGAAAATTCTAAATATATTAAAAATGTTTAATTTTACACATAATTAATAAAATTGTTAAATTGTGTAAGGACTGGCTTTCTTCACCTAAAGAACATGTTTTGCGTTTGAAGGGAGTAACTTTCATTTTAAAAAACATGAGATATTATGGAAATACTGATAATAAATCATTCACAATGGCTTTAAATGATTTTAAATTTATGCTATCGGTAGGGAAAATGTCTGTCTCCAAATGAATGAACTGACAAATTGCATGTCTATTGATTCTATTTGCAACATAATATATCCTGAAATTCAGTGTAGCTATAATTCATTATCAAAGTTGAATAACCAATGAAATTTTCAACTTCCAATTGTTGGCAGTCATATTTAAGAACCATCCCACAAATTGAATTTATTAAGCTGTAAAGTATATAAAGATTCCAAAATATGTCTACAGATCTAGACAACTTGATTATAATTCAGCATTTAAAGTGACGTGCATACTTTTTTATTTTCAACAATCGATAAGTGCCTATAATATTTTTATGCTATAAAAACTATATTTGGATATATGTAGTAACTTATCAAATAAAAAAAGTGATGATATAGACATTTTAATGGTAACCACAAAAACAAAATTAGCCAAAACAAAAGTAGTGACATTACAGAAAAGTCAATTTGATTTTAATCACTTTCTAGAGAAGTTGTTAACAATCTAAAAGGGCAATAAGTACACAACAAAATTTTAAAAAATCAGTAATAAAATTTATTTATTTTTTTATATACTCTAAGTATATAAACATGAGGACACAAGGAGGCAAACTTTTCACTGACTATAAAATTTGTTGCTGAATGGTATTATTTCAAATCATGGTACACTTCTGGAATCAATTGACTCAATGAATTTTCTAAAAACATGGTTCATGTGTTGAGTGCAATCTATAGTTTTCATTAACAATGTAACTCTGAAACCATTTATGCCATTGGTTTAGTTTCTATACTCTGTCATCTATATTTTAGTTCCCCTTTAATGCATATTTCTTAATAATATGACCAGAATAATCACATCTAATGATTGGATTGACATATAACATTTTACCAAATTTTGCGTAAATGAAAAATAGTTTTTGTATTGATTTCGTCATGAATACACTGAAACCACTGTCTACAGTATTGATTATGTTTGTGTCTTTAACTGTATTCAAAAGGTTTTATTGAAAATACCTTTTAATCTCTTGTTATTGATACTAAATATTCATTCTTATAGTGTTTCTTCGGCAACCATTCTCTATTTTTCTATTGCATATTTTAGTACCAATCTGATACTTTTATTGCAAAAGTATTGAACCATTACTCGGTAAACACATCACTATTAATTTAGAATATAATTATCTGGTACCCAATATAAAATTAAAAATCAATAACTCTGTTAAAATTCAAAAGAATATATATAACAAAATAAAATTTGTTTAACATCTTAATTAGTGTCGAATGGCTTAAACTTTTAAAAGTTGGACTGACAAAACTATCAGGTAAGATGGCCAACAAGAGTGTTGGAAATGTGCATACTTACGGCTTTAAATGTATTTAAAATTTATCTGGAAACTCTATGCCCTTTTCTGCTTGGACCTTGTCTCCTGCAAAAATATTATATACGTACAGCTGACTAAATTATTTACATAATACTCATCGACGTTTACAAAGTAAAAAATAAGCCGTAACTCAGTCACATTATAGTGTAGTTCTGATGAGTGCCTGAAATCCATTCCGATTCTCAACTGACCAAGATACTCATTAGCCGACTGTTGTTATTTTATCATACTCTCAAAGAACTGTTGCTACATAATGAACTGATCTTGAGCCTTGATGACATCCTCATTTATGATTATATATGTATTACGTTACATCTGTCAAACTGTACTTCATTCCTCACAGCAGATATTGGTCACTATAATTTAGGAAGTCACCCAGTATGTAACAGGAAATATGATATTAGTGTACGAGAATATAATTACATTGATTTATGTGTATTTATCTGCTTGTAGTTCTTATCTATTCATGAAATGATGCTTCAAAATATAATTTTATTGTAAATAGGGTGTAATTTCATAAATTATTAAACCATTTTCAATTTATACCGTTTTAGTTTATACTTTTGTGAAAGCATCATTAGCTCGATATTGTCACACGTACCATTATTGATTCAGGGCAAAGCTGGTTACCATTGCTAGTTTCTATTGAATATATACCAGTTTCCCTCTTTTCCAACATCTAAATAGTAAATGTACTTTTAAAACTGAGAGACTATTTCTTAGATTCATTACAACAATACGTTACTATAAATTTATATCATTTACTTTTTTCAGCATTCATTGTACGACATCATATGAAGCTTATTAATAACATGATAGAAGCAGGCAAACTTGGTCAGTTTAAAATTTTTAAGTCTTTCAACCTGCGAACTTCATTGCTGCTTCATTTTCTGGGCTTGATCATGAGTTACTCTGTTGTTCTGATTCAATTCATTAATGTCGATGAGCTGTCTTAACCAAAAAATTATAATTAAATTTGTTATCAATTTTATATATTTTAATGTTTTGGCTAATCATTATATAATTCCTTTTACTTGTTTCCTGTGCTTGCATTAAATATTAAATGTATATTTATTATACTGTTTTTATTTTTATTTTTCACTAGTAATATGTTAAAGTATACACACACATGATGGCCATAATTTTAAATTCTATAATATTAACGTGGAAAAATGTTTCGCAATCAATTATCATATTATTTCGAACACGATTATAATTTTCATGTTGTAGGTGTTAATAACTTCCACAAATAATTTAATATATAGTGTTTAGGGAGATGTTTATAAGGTTTTATAACAAAAATGATAAAACGAAGAAACCATTATAGGCCAATGCTAGGTTTCCAAAAGTACATTTTGGATATCATTTTTTGTCAAACTGCAAAATCTTGTGTCCATCTGACAAAAGTTTTATTTTTCATCAGCACTAACAGAAAGTGCATAAAATAAAACCAATAACATAAAGAGAAATTTCCATATCTTTTTTAATTTCAGGTAAAATGTGCAATATCATGAAATACAATAAACATTTCAATGTAAAATTAAAACAAAATACACATGAAAAAACAAATTTTTATCAAATCATCACCCAATCAAAATATTTTAGTTTATAGTACCCAGAGTTACGGCCGTATCCAAACACAGTGCCAAGTCACCTTAAATGATTAAAAAATTATGTATATCTTTTTGTTTTCCTCGGCTACATTTAATATCTGAATATAAACTAATGGATTTTTTATATTAATTTTACTTTAAAAAAGTTAAGGATTCATTTAAATATTCAAACCAAAACTGTGTCTAGAACCTAGTACTACTCTAATGTTTCACCTCGAAATACAACGAAATAAAGATATACTTAATACCTATATTTGTTCTAATTTTTTGTAGTAATTAGATAAAAACTGACAATTTTAAAGTTTTTATTATAACTAGCAGTATTCAAATAACATTATTCAATATGGTGTCATTAAATTGGCAAAGCCGGTCAGATCCTATAGGTTCCTGGATCCGAAATAAGTGGTTAAAATCAATCATTTTTTTGTATTTCATCCCACTCTTGAGACACACTATGACAACCCCAACTAAAGGTTTAGTCATGGCCTACCAACAAGGGGCAATGCATATGCTGTAAAGTTGGATAATTTGGACTAAATATTTTGGTGTTAGCTGTGGACAATATTACTTCTGCCATTTTTATTTATTTAGAAATTATATTGTTTTGTTTGACATTATTTAGTGTAACAAAATGTGTAGAAGCATTGAATGTTGGCATAAAATCGAAAAATAGAAAAAAAACATGATAACACTGGTCAGTTCCATTTATGAGAGTCTGCAGAATACTCTCAATTCCAACTATTATTTTACATTTTTCCTACTTCCAAACGAAATTTTCATTGATCATTTATCCCAATTCTGTATTAATTTGCTAGACCTGTTCTACCATTTAAACAAGATGTTCGAATTTTATATTCTAAAATTAAATTTGAACTAACACTCTTAAAAACCTTAGTATGAAGAATATTATAAATTAACACTTAACTTTGTTTTTCAGCATCTCACATCACTCATTCTATATTTTCTCTCACAGGTATTTTTTAACATACGTCTTTTTCTTGGCGATTTAAAATATATTGTAAATATCTTTAACACGTTTACCACTACCTTGTCCACGTATGGGTTATTTGCAACTATATTAATTTCAATATGTAAACTACCGTCATGTATTTCAGCAACTGCAAGGCTTTGACTGTGTATATGCGCCTGGGGAGGCTAGTTTGAATAATTATGGGTTACAAGTGACACAAAAATTTTAAATTTACATCTTTGCCTGAGCTACTTTCTGTCTTTTTTATACGTTGGTGGTCCTGACAGACAAGAATGACATAATCATAAAGGATCTGACATTTTTATAAACTCAGAAATTAATGAATTCGGGTTAAGGAGGAACATGAGATTTTTTTACATTTCATTTCATTATTACATTATAATGGTAATAAAATTATTGTTAGACTCACTCTTAGTAAATGAGTAAGTGATGCATCTTACTGACATATTTAACTCGTGTCACATCAACATCGTTGTGGATTTCAATCTTTGATATTTGTCTTTTTATTCTTAGATTCTTTTTGTTTTTGATTTTAAAAATGTTTTAGTTGTGTACCTTTAATTTGACTTTGAGCACTTTATGAAACAGTGTAGTTATAAAATATGATAGAAACTAATTTTAATCTAAAGTTTTTTTACAGAAAAATCAATTACGTCCATAAAACAGCTAAATTAGAGTAAATTGTTATAAGTGATTTGTAATTTTTTTCTTTCAATTTTCGCTAACTGCTGCATTCTGTTAATGATGCGGGGTCAAGCAGCTAATTACAACGTCTAGAAATGTTTTACTCCCTTACTACATACAAAAAAATTCAGCTGTTTCCAATGTGTGGCGAAACAAAACAGACTTTGAATTTCATGACATGTTATGCTATGAAACATGAGGAAAGAAACTATCTCATCCACCTATATGATGTTTAGTATTCAGTGTCATATGTATGAAACATGATTAAGTAAAATATAAGAAAACCTTAAAAAATTACAATTGAATGTATATCTCCGCAAAGTAATCCTGCTTTTGTGGAATTTCAAAAAAATGCCCGAAATCTTTGAATTTTCATGAAATTTATTCCCGCTGTAACAATTGAATAAAAGAAGACAGTGTTTATTGCAAGAAAGGTGTTGCAGAATATAAAAATTATGAAAATAATTTAACTTTTTTCTTTAAACACTTATTTTAATTTAAATTGCACCATGAATTTGTATAGTCAGATCAATAGTCGGCGTGGATATTTTACTATTTTTGTCACCTGAAAACAGCTCTGTCATTGACCTTACTGGGTTAGGTATTCAATTCATTGCAACCTAAATTGTGTATAGATTTTTTTTGTTAATCCACTTTTTGGTCGGTGTTAATATATTAAATAGTTCAGTTATATTTTTATAACTGTACACGATTATAGATAATTTTTCATTGTTATAAAATTATAGTTGTAAATAACATAGATCTTTATATGTATACATATTTATATGTATCATTTACATAATAAATCTGTCAACATCACTGGAAAATGTACTTGTGATTTTAGATGGAAAGTGAGAAGTGGAAATAAATGAGTCAAAACCTAATAGGATGCTTACAAAGTAACTATGTCTGTGTATTCATAAGTGGCACAGTATCTTTAAACAAGGCAGGGACTCACTTGAAAATGACCCACGACCTGAACGGCCTATCGAAGTGACAAGTCTGGAAATCATTCAAAAAGTTGGAAAAGGAATATTGGAAGATGCTAGATTAAAGAAGAAACTCGCAGAAATGGTTGGAATATACATACAACCATTAATATACAACCATTTTTTAAATTCTTCACAATCACCCTGACCTTATTCATCTTGGTATGAATAAGGTCAGTGCAAGGTGGGTACAGAGTATGTTTACTCCACCTCGATATCACATTGCCTGTAGTGTCTTCACACATTTTTGGACCTCTTTGGTAAAGAAAAAGATGAACTATTGAGTAGATTTGTTACTGGATCGGAAATTTGGGTTAACCATTATGAATCTTAGTTCAGACAGGACCCTATGCAGTGGTACAAAAAAACATATTGACTGAAAAAATCATAGCGAAGATCTTTTGAGATTCAGAAGCGATTCTGTTGATAGATTACAAAGATAAAGGTGTCTCCATAAACAGAGAATATTATGCTTCAATCTTAGAGCAGTTGAAAGAACTCATGAAAGAAAAAGGAAGGGGAAACTTAACCAAAGGTATCCTCCTTCTGCACGACCACGTACCTGTTCAGAAGGGTAATGTTGCGTTTGGATGCCCTGCATAATACGGGTTGCAAAATATTATGGACCACCCACTGTACAATCCTGACATGGCACCCAATCAGAAATTTTCAAGCGATGAAAAGTGAAGGATGTATTTCAGATTACTTTTCGGACAAAGATAAAATGTTATTTTGCAAAGGTATGCATAAGCTAATTGAAAAATCAGAAAAATGTATCAGGGTAGCAGGTGGATATATTGAAAAGGAAAAACGAATTTGTTTTTTATTCTTACTTCTTACCAACCATTTGCTTGACATGGAATGAGTTCCCACAATTACAAGTAAACTACAAAGATGGTAGTTTGAAGAATGAATATATATATATATATACATATATATATATATATATATATATATATACATATACATATATACATATATGATTGGGAACAGGTATTTAGTGAAAAGAAATTTTTTATTGGAAAATAAATTGTTTATCAGTAACAAAGGATCAAACTTAATTAACTAGACATTTTGCTCATTTTTTCCTGCCAAAGTAAACAATAAAACTCAAAGAATACAAAATGGGCCCCAGTTATTTGTTTTGCTTATATAGGTCCTATTTAGAAGCTAAGTTTGTGATATTTTCCTTCTGACTTGTGGGGTTTTAGTCTTCCCATTCATTTTCTCTATATGCATAATTCATTTCATCTTTTTCATTTTTCCAAGTGTTACATTTATTTTTTACCAACAAGGGACTGCATCTTTATGTCGACAGTGTTTTAATTTTTAGTCACTAACCTTATTGAACTTTTTGGAATGTTGAATGAACGGAGCTGATTTAGTTTAGTACTAGAAAAGTATCACATACTGAATATATAACAATTTGAAACTTTTATTTCAAATCGGCTGTCTGTCACAGTTCTTTATTATGGATAATAAATCTTGCAATAATCCATCTATGACTAAATTATATCAAAATTCTCTATCAAATCTTTAGCAAATACACTAAGTGATGGTCAACTGATTTGTCAATTATTTTTATTTAGATTTCTCTCGAAAATATAAGGTGAAAGTGATCTAATTTCTTTGACTTTATTAGTGAAAATAAACAATGGTGTATGATTTGCATTAGCAACATGCAGCTTCCCAAAATATTGTCTATTCATACTACTATTACTGTCTATTCATAATTCAATGTGTGTATAGTACACCTGAACTGGGTGCGACTAGGATATGCAGATTATATTGGTATTGTTTGTTCTGTGTGATTTTAATTAGGTTATTATATAATATTCAATTAGTATCAATCAAGATTTAGGTCTGTTATATAGTGGTTCTTCCTATTTATTTACCTTTTAAAATGTATGCTAACTTACATAGAAACAAAAAATATGAAGTCCGCAAACAACATAAAAGAAGACATAGTACTTTTTTATCATTTGGTTACTGCTAGTTGAAAAATTATAGTTTGGTCTAATAATTTTATAAAAATTTGTTTCTAATAAAATTTGTCACTTAATTTTAATATTAAGAAACAAATCTAGACTTGCATTGCTAGTGCATATTTTGAATATCAATAAAGTAAAGCTGTGAAACAATTTCTATACACCAATATGTTTTGCTGGATATGGTAAATGAAAAGCCTGCAATCTTAAATTTCATAACTTTAATGTCTTATTATACAACTTGTAATTAATACAAGCCAACTAATCATAATAAACCTAATAAAATGTCAAGCTTATTACAAACCCACAACAGTTAACATAAAAAATTAATTAATACACACACTAAAACAGTTTTCTTTAATAGCTACAGTATGGATTAAATACAAATATGTCATTTTTCATCTGCACAAATTAACACTTTTTGGTGGTGGTTTCAAGCTTTGTAACTGATAATATCATAAAGGCAATTGTTTTTATTATGTACTCAATTCAAGAGTTAGTAAAAATTATTGACTGACTTACTATTGCTAATTATCAGTTATTGAAAATTTAGAAATCATTGAAATAAGATTGATCAAAATCTGTTTAACAAATATATTTATTAAATATCTTTATCAATCGTCTTTTGTTATGTACTATTAAGTGTGCCTAGCTTAATTTTTCTTAAAATTGCATTTGACCCACAGGGCGTCAAATGCCCGCTGTGTATAATCAACCCACAAACTGCACGAGTAGAAATTCTGGCAGAATGCCCTAAACAGTTTAATCTTTACTGGTCCCGTGCATCGTGCAAATCTTCGAGCCAACATATTGCAGCGCACAGTCAATGCCCTGCATTCTCTGTTCATATCCATGTCATACTACCTGCATCAAAATTCTCAAAAAATAAGTTATTAAAAATAAAGCTCAAATGCTTGACATTTGTACGAACGCAATAACGTATTGAGTCACAACACCCATGAAACTGAGCAGCAATGAAATGTTAATCTGGAACATGTTGCAAGCTGTGAACTTGCCAACTGGCTTGTGTTGAAGCAATTTATAGGCGTGCTCTATTTCTTGTCGTTCATCTGTAAATAATTTTGTGATATATCTTTTAATTCAGATTGTCGAAATTTAACATATATTACATTTGAATTGGTAGCTATCAAATTTAAAACAAATTGCTTGAAGCGATTTGTTCCATTAATATTTTGTTCTTAACAATTCCTGAATATCTCTAATTCATGTTTATTCCAATAAATCAAAAAGTAAGCCAAGAGATATTAAACAAAATTGATATTATTTTTTAAATCTTTCCTTTCTTCAAATCATACTCTTTTTTCACTATTTCATTAAATGTTTTAACTTTTTACATTGAGTTTTTTCTATTTAACACAAGGAAGACCGGCATTGGTATTCTATCTACGAAGACCAACATCGTCATTTTAACGCTAGGATATCCATTGACTTTGATATGAAATTACTGTTAGGTTTAACAGATAAAAACACGATTCTTATGTATTAAATTTTATTTGTTTTAATCCGAAACACATTTAGTACAAATTATGGATTGAAATTGAGATTGGTTTGAGTATTTTTTCTATAAATAACCCATGAATTTATGATAGCTCCGTCTAAAACATTATAAAATACATGTGTAGGTCATCTATGAGTACCAACTCTCACGGAGTATTTCCGTGCCAAATGGTACAAAATAAATACACCAAATATTGTTGAATTATGAAATTCAACACATTCAGGAATTTTCTTCCCGCTAGTGCCAATTTGAATACTCAGGTGCAGAGTACTGAGAATCATAATCATTTGTTTGGTTTTCTTTGATAACAAGTAGAATAGTACCAATGTCTGTTTTCAAAATAAAGAAATAATATTCCATTGATATTTCTTTTCTCGCACGTTTCATTGTACCTACTATGCTTGTTTGCTCAGCTCTAAGTTTATCTGCCAGTTTTATAGAGGTAAAAAAACTATCCGTAGTTATATTGGGTCTTTTTTTCATATAGGGTTATAATAGTTTCAAGATCACATGTTCTGGTAATAATTCGCTTGTACGATTTTCATTTTGGCCTAAACACAATATTTGGTTTCAATACCAATGAAATTTGTTATGTATTGTGTAAATGAGCATTGAGTTCCAAACGGAAACATCTATTCATCACCAGTCAAGTTTTCACCAGGTATGTAGCATAATTGACAATTTTCAATGAATTTATTCCAAATCGCTGATGCTAGCACAAATTTATTCATTGCTAGTTGCAAAGGTCTTGTAGACCACATATCAAAATGTATATACTTCATAATTTCTTTTTAATCTGTTGTTACTCAGTGTTTCACAGAATACAGGTGGTACCCAAAGTTAGTCTGTCGACAAACTTCCGTTTCTGTACATAACTTTATTTGTCGAAGAGTTTCTTCGTTAATAAATAGAAGTAATTGGAAAATTTGTGATATAATATTGTTTGGTCTTGAAGAAAGCAATTGGTTCAATTTTTGAAATATGTTATTTTTTATTCTGTGTGTGGAAGTACACTTGTGGAATCTGATCAAGAATTATATAGCACTTAGTAGGTCAGTAGATCGTTGAAAAGACATTCAGATTTGCAAATGATACAAATGCGGTCAAAATTTCTCAAAAAAATTAAAGAATGTTAATGTGTAATGTCACTAACTATTGCTACAACCCCATATGCTGAAGAAGCTAACAAAAAGAAAAGGACTACAGTAAATAAAAAGAAAAATTAAAATCTGTATGAAACATTAGCATTGTTAAATCTGTGGCAAACATTGTTGAATAAAAGGACCTAGCTCTGTGACAACTAGTGAGATAGTGAGCAGCCAAAATCCTGCAGAGCCTTGCTGGAGAAGTGTAGATTTGTTGAATATTGTGAATTGGAACATGGAATTTTTTTGCCACGCTTAATTCTAAACAATCTGACATTTTATGATATCAAAGGATTTATAAAATTACTAGAGCTATCTCTATCATAACTCTGGTGGGCTTAGCAATAAAAAGTAGCCTAATCCATAGAGTAATTATTCCCATAGCAAGAGTAGTATAAAAGAAGATACAAAATTCTTAGCAATAAACGCATCAAAGTGCTGCTTTGTGCTGTTTAACTATTCGACAATTACTTTGCTCTTTTATATGGCCACACCATAATTTGTAGTTAATTGCAGTTATTAAACACTTAGCTTGTCGAGAATAAAGGCTGTCTTTAGTTTTATTTGGATAGATAGAACATAGTAATTTTTTTTAGTTAATTACAATTTTCGGATATTAATAATGTCTCTAAGTGAAGAAAAGAAATTTAAAAAAAGAGTACATAATCTAACTGGGACCGAGAAGAAAAGGTAAGTTGTTAAAACGTTTTGTTTAGTAGTATCTTGAAGCTAAATTTTTAACCACATTATATCCTATAATTATGTAATATATATGTATTAATTTACAGGAATTGCTCTTGCAAATTTTGAATCCCAGAATCTTCCCACGAGTAACTAATAATATCTGTGAAATAATAACATTCAAGAATGTTTTGTGGTTAGACATAGCTTACCTCTTTCATTTGGTGTCTAAGTATCTTTTCATTGAAAGTAATTAAAGTAAGTTACAGATATGTTTAATTATATTAGGGATATGTATATTATAGTTACGTTATAGTAAGTTATAAATAAAAATATATATTTCTCTACTAAGATTCATCACGGTTCATTGTTGACTGTCTATCAACATTCACGCAGGACGTATACTTCCTGTCAACCTCCACACATTAGACGGATTCCATGAAAGAAATGACAAAATTGGAAATACCAAAAAGAAAGGTAATAATAGATGCAAAGTCTACAATGAATAAAGTAGTACTAGGGTATTGCTAGTAAAGTCTGCAATTTGTCATAGGCTCACCGAGGGAATGAATATAGAAAAAGGAAAAATGTTCAAATCAGAGTTAGTACAAATTGAAAGAAATTAATAACATTTTATGATGTATTCAATTAATTATATATTAATTTAATACATCATAAAATGTTACAATATACCTGTACTGATACTGATATCTGCGTCTGTAAGGACAAGAGAAGATTAATTAATACAACATTAATTAATCTTGAAAAATTGTTCAAAAATCCTAATACATTGAAAACTATTGTTAAAATGCCTATGTAATAAGTTTCCTCAATTGCAGATTTGCAACAGTCCTGAAAAATTGTCCACATGTAGTGGAAAGAAACAAAACAGAGGACTCAAAAATAAACTTGTATTTATTTTTAAATATAATCTATATATCTAGGAATAATATTTCACTCCTACTCACAGAACAAGCACACTCTTATGGATTACTTTTTCTATATTTCACAGGTATGTACCGGAGATATATCAGATTCTTCATAGAAATCAGAGATGCTGGCAATAACTAATGAAACAAAAGAATTTACCAAAGAGTTCCAATTAAAGGAGCATAAAAACCATATGGAGAGTATGAAAGAGACAATGGACATGATGCAGAAGGAACATGAATTAAAAATGAAATATTTAAATTTATGTATAAAGAAATTAGAATAAATTTTATGCTTTTAATTTTAATTACATAATTATTTATTTTTAATTTTTACAATTTGTTCCTGTTTCTTTTACTCGAATGCCATATGTATACCTAAAAGTATTCCGTTATAAATGCTGCTCTTGTTGCATTTCCTCTTTCTGCATTATAATGTAATGGTTCTCTTCCATCACGTATGATCGAAATATCCTCTGGATTATTTGGCTCCGTGACACTGGTCTACGTTTGTACTGGTTCCTTCATGTTAAGTGCTATATTATAGAACACTACTAGTGCTACTATGTATTATATAATATTGGGCCATACTTCCCCCAATTTTTTTTATTGGCATGTGAGTGCAATCTACTGCCTCTATTATGTTTCTAATACTAGCAATCTCTCAAAATCCAATCATTAAATAATATATAGCCATAACTCACATTTTTGAAAATTAATCTGTCCAAACAATATTCCCGGTAATTTATATTACTAACCACATTGCGGGACCATGTTCTTAATGCAGTCAACACCTGAGTTTCCGGAGTGATGCCGCTACCTTAAAACAAAATAATACATGCTCAAAATGGCAAACGTCCTATTATAAATACGTTTAAAAACTTTCAATAATGTGTCAAATTTTACCTCTCTCATTTTTCTTAATATCTTCTTTCAGCAAGTTTACGATGTACATTGCGTACGACTTTGTAAAACGATATTTAGTCCTAAATTCTTCTTCCGATAAACCATTAAACATTTTGACACGCGTTTTATATGTTTTCCTCTTCCTTCTATTGTCAACTAAAGGTATTGTGTGAATTATATTAAGGTCTTCTAATATTTCGTAAAAATCTGTAGTATCATATATATACACAATATGCAGGTATTTTATTTATAAACTGTCACCTACCAGCTGTTTGAGCATCAATATTTTTTTGGACTAAAGCACCATTACTCAATACTTAAACTTACTTCCTAGTAGAGAGTAGCGATAGAGTAACGTTTCAATGGCCGTTATTCTGTGAATTAAGTTAAACACAGTTTATTGCTCAAGTTTTCGACTACTCTTTGGTTTAGTTGTGGATTATATTCTAATCTTTGTTTATTGCTAAGGCTGTGGTGCTTAAAGCGATAAATAGCTGAAAACTATCCACAGCAGCCACGTTTGATGTGGTGATCCATGTAACATTAAATAATCTGAAAGCAAAGCTGTGACTCCATCATTTATATTTCTTTCGCAGATTTCTGCAAGAATTTAGCTGCCTTTATTTCGTTACTTTTTAGAGCTGAATTTTTAAACAGGAATTTTTTTCACATTAATCTTTTTGATCATATAAAAACCTTCTTGTAAAATTTTTTAAATTCTTAAACTTTAACTTTTTCTTTGAGCAAATGTTAACTGATGCGTAATACATATTTTCCAATATCTAAATGTTTGCTCAAATAGAAGTGAGAAATAAATTTACTGGACGTAGACCTGATTCATTTGTTACACTTACCTTCACATACAATGGTTAATATCGATGTGAATACCTGCTTACTGACTTGGATTGTAATCTTCAACTTCTCACTAAATAAACACGCTATTATAATAGATGGTAGGGAACGTGACGACCATATCATGAAGTAGTATTGGGAATTTGTTACAGCTGTGGTATTTTTCTGAAATTACATAATTTAATAAATTACTATCCAATGTGTAATATGTAACATGTGTTATGAGAAATTTGCATTATTTAAACTCTAATTAATCGGAACCTTCTTTCATTTAAGCATTGTCCATAATACCTAAATGAATTATAGTTAAGTATAAATATTACAAATTTGTACTCGTCAAAGTATCATAATGAAATAATGTTTGAGCTTGTATATAAACATTTACTTCTGCATAATCATTAACGTTATGATGGTTTTGGTTTAAAAAAATGTTATATTAGAATAGGTGCTGGTTTAATTGTATACGATTTCATAGAACTGAATAAGATGCATGTGTTTTGATTAAAAAAGAAAAAAGTTATAAAAATAATAATTTTTTAAAATTTATAATATTTTTTCAATTATAATTAATATTCTTAACATTGCATTTGATAGTGTAACATTTTGCTACCTGATACATAACAGTACTTTTTGTATTTCTCTAAAAAAGAAATAAACCTTAAATGATTGTTAAAGGTTTATTTTTATGAAGAAAAGTTGACCAATTAGATGATTTTTAAAAATTTTAAAAAAGTGAGGTTGTTTTAAATACTTCCTCCAAATGGTTCTTGGCGCTTTGTTTTATGTCTTCTAAATATTAGCAGATTTAATTAAACTGTATGATTAGTATAATTGAAAATTTACTATTTGCACACATCACAAAAATACTTTATATGTATAATTACTTTACGTTATAGAAAATTAAATATGGAAAAGATTTATGTCTCTTCAAGAGATATGTTAATAGTTATGTTCATGGCTTCAATCATGATGTTTTAAATATTGTCTTCATTGCTATTGGTCAAACTTTTTTTTTAAATTTTGTATTTATTTCATATTCCATAAAAATACTATGGAAATAAATATTAAAATAGCTTCAGAAATTTAATTTAAGAGTCTTACATTATCATGATGCACCAGCACCAACCAATTTACAAAATTTAAAAGTGAGTAGAAGCTGCAGCAGAATGCTAGGAAAATCTAAAATTAAAAGAAAAAATGTAAGTTAGAAACTGTGGTTAACATTTTTGTTAAAAGATATAAAGAAGTGACAATAAGAGATATATGAAAAATAATGATAAGAAGATCGTTTGTAGGAATACTTGCAAGAAATAAGCATATTTAACCATTTGAGTGCCGATGAGCGCCATCGCGCTCGTGCGAGTACTAACTAAATTTGCCATGAGCACAATGGCGCTCGCGAAATCAGGTGTTGTTTAGCACGCGGTAGGGGAGGTGACTCGCACGCACCGCTAATTTTTTATCTTTCTACGTGTTACATAAAGTTTAAATTATAATATTATTGGTAATTACAATATAAAAAGGATCCAGGAAAAGAAAATTTTTAATCCATAATGTCGGCATATGAATATAATTCAAGTGAAAATTATTGTTTTTCAAGATGTGAAGATAGTGATAGGAGGAGTAACATTGCGGTACGCTCACAATTTGGCATAATGCAAATTTTGAGTGATAGTAATAATAGTGATGATAACAATTATTTTACTGATACGGAGGTTGTACCGGATTGCGAAAATACGATGTGACCTTGATTTAATTTTTTGTTATAATTTTTGTTCACAATAAATATTGTATTTTACTA
Source organism: Druceiella hillmani (assembly GCA_039881145.1). NCBI lineage: Eukaryota > Metazoa > Arthropoda > Insecta > Lepidoptera > Hepialidae > Druceiella > Druceiella hillmani. Next base: position 6,899,167 of record JAYKKI010000107.1, on the reverse strand, counting down.
TCCTTGTACAAGTTTTTATTAAGAAAACACCGAAAAAATTATTAAAATTGGATAATTTTTGGAAAAGATACAGTCTTTTTTCGAGACAAGGGTAAATGACATCAAAAACAAAAGATTTCTTTAGCATTTTTAAGTATATATGAGTAAAAAACCATGCTACTAAAATAGCGTGTGGTATATGTCGATTTTGCACTGGAAATTTTCTTTATAGAGCAATTGAAAGTTTTTAGTGCAATCCCGCGACAATATTGATTTTACAAAAATGAAATTTTAAATGAAAATGAGAACTATTTTTTTTTTATGAAAAGATCTAAACTTTTAAAAAAATAAAGAAATTGCAGCAGGGTTGCTCTAAAATATTGATTTCATGAATAAAATGATTTTAGATAAAAACGACAGATTATTTTTTTCTATGAAAAAGGTATTTTATGTTTATAACATTTTAAGTCACATATGAATTATTTTTTTCCATAAACTTAGTTTTGCTTTTATGTCGTAAAATGTAATGATTAATGACACAATTGTTTAAATCTATTCACATTCATAAGTTTACTAATGTTCTGTCACCATGGAAGGGAACATAATGAGTTTCTTGTTCTTAAAACACTTACCTGAACATCAAACGACTGGTTCAAGTGTCGGCATGTTTCAGACAGACTTTTGTAAAAGTCTCGCAATTGAAAACCACTCAGTTTTGAATTTATTGTAGAATTTATTTTTATTTTTATTTTCATAGGTGTGTGCAAATAAGTCACTGAACTGTTCTCACATAGTTTCTTGTGACATTTAACTTGTCGTTCTAAATGTTCATTTATCAGATGTACCATTTGATTGATACTGACTATCAAACCCGCAAAATAAATAGATTCGAAATCCAGTAAAACATACGAAATATAAGAAAAAAAATATTTAAAGACAAAATCCCATCCATTTGAAAACAAATCAACTGTCACAAATAAAATATTAAGCAATGTAACTAATGCTAACAAGAAATGATTGTTCCTTCTAGATTCAAAATACAGCTGTCGTCTACAGTCAATACTAAAATATTCATACATTTGATGAAGACTCACAAATAACTGTTTATGTAGAAATCTGTTCCAAAAAATTTCAATGAATGTAACGTAAAATAAAAATATATGTTTAAAAGACACATATGTCAAAGACATATAGCCTGATCTATCCTCGGGACCTATATCTTTAGAATTGAAATAAATCGTATAGAAACCATACGATAAATTTACAATACTGAGAAGTTTCCACAAGCACAACTTCAAAATATTAATTGATTTGCCTTTTTGTTTATACAATCCGAGACAAGTTTCAAGGGCATCGATTATTTTGAAATTGTCACTTAAATGGGATTTGCCTTCTGTTTCGCAATCCATTTTTACTTAATATTGTGCAAATAATAATGTTACATCAAAGAATGTTTAAATTAAGAATGACTATTCAGTAGCGAATTGTAATATGTACATATTAAATCAATTTGATCAACCTGATATGAAAAGTTAGTTTGTAAAAAGTGATATGTGACATAAATAAAAAGTAATTAATTACTAAATTATTGATGAATTAAACTTGTTTCAAATGTCCAAGCACAGAAATTTAATGTTTAATATCATTAAGTGACACAAGCAACCTAACTCGCAATTTAATTAATCAGCAGCAATGACTATTTGCCTTAACGCGACCAGAAGAAAGCCCGAATGAAAACATAATTGTTTGTAATCTTTCAATTAATCTAAAAAAATTCCAATTAACTATTGTTTCTAGTCAAATACAATACTTCATTCAAAGTTTAACTTCCTACATTCAACAGCTCATACTAAATAACAAAACGCTCCTATACATTCCTGTTTAGTTGTAAAGATAAAATAAAATCGAAGATACGAATCTAAAAAAAAGGAAAAAGTAGTACTGTTATGATAAATGTCAGATACAATATTTAATAAATTACAATACCTTTATTGTATTAGTTTTATAACTTAAGTTTCGTAAAGTATAATCATAATTGTAAAATTTGCAATGAAATATTCCAACATGCCATAAAATAATTAACAAGTAGACCATTCATGACTGTAATTTTTTAAATTTTCCTTACTATTTTTAAGCACCTGTAGCTGTGTCTGCAATTACCACACCACCAATCAAATAATGTAACTACAAAGAAAACTGTTTTGAAAAGGACAACATAGTCACACGTCTATATGGTTTCTGTGTTGTCCACGTCCAAACAATCGACCGCAATTGACCTGTCGAATCGACACACTATTACTCTTTCTTAGGTTTGGCCAGCCATTATACGTGAACACATAGCCACATTGTCGAATTTACAAGCCTTTTTGAATATACATGCATGGAGTTTGGTGACATCAATCTTAGCATGGTAATGGGCAGTGGAAAAAGGGATTATGTTTGACAAGGGTATATTTATAGCTAACCAAGGTTGGGATGTGGGGACCACAAAAGACATAAATATTTTACCATTATATATCTTTATTTAAATACTCTTATCACTTTTTCTTCTAAGCGTTTCTCTCGTTTGTAAATAAAATTAATTCTTGTTCTACTTATTGAGTTTGAAACTTTGAAATCAGTCATATTCTAATAACAAGAACTTATTCTGCAATAGCTTCCAAAGGTCACCTGAAAAAATTATACCTCTTCAGATCTCAAATACTTTCCTCAAGCCAAATTATTTTAACCAAGTGCTTTCATAGTTATCTGTCCTTGCCGAGGGTTTCGTATACATTTCCACTCACAAAAAGTAAAATTCTTTCTTAATTAACTTTGCACAGTGCGATACTACACTAAAATATATGAATAGTACTAATAAGTAGCAATATCAACGAAATGGACGAAGAAAAAAGTACACATGATTCGATATGTTTGCTTCCATTTATATATTAACAAAATACTTCCTTACTTGACAACTGTTAAATTATTATTTAAGTTTATATACATTTTGCTTCCAATCCATATTTGCATTGGAAAATTAATTTATTTTGTTCAAGAACATTAAAATAAAGCAAAATATAAATTGTTACAACAGTCTATTGTTTAAAATTAACTAAACTACCTGTAAACTCATCCAAGTCAGTGAAATAAACATAGCTAGCAACAATTTGTAACGTAAACAAATGACAAGTAACGCTATTTCATATTATTTATCTACTTATATTTGTGTTAGTACAAAATATATGTATTTCTAAAAAAAAATCGTAACTGATGAAATAAGTTTCTATTAAAAATTGTAGTAGTTTACTTACCTTAACTTTATTATCAAGGTGCCACTTTCACGTCTCAACACACTTTTACAGTCAGCCAAAATCTAGCGGTGGTAGGTTGGGCGAGCAGGGAGGCATTTTATGGGATCAAACCTACCTATCTTTTGCTCACCAAACAATTCTTGGAGATGGCTCCTGATTTAATACGTAATGTGGAAGGTTCCACCATAATGTGTGAACCGTACATCTCAATGTTTATCTAACGGTATACTGCCTAAGTATCAGGTCAATGGGCCATTGAGTAATGCTAGACATATTTGGTGATTTAAAGTTAATAATCATATCACTGTGTATACCGGCTTAGAAATTTATAGTTTATTTTGTTTACTAAGATAACTGGCGTAGTTTTCTGCAACTAGTGGTAACAAATCCATCAATACCACATTGCAATTTTTGAAAAAAATTTTATAAAAGCAACATTTTCAATAAAATGAAAATTTCCATAAATTATTTCAATAACATTTGTAAGGTTTGGCAAAATTGACTCTGCATACATAAGCTCCCGTCTTCAAGACTTGCTCTTTATAGTGTATGAATATTGTCCGTCTCCATTAAAAATTTTACCTACTAACGTGTGCCTCAGTTTGCATTCTCTTCAGTATTTGTACATTACTTGGTTTCTTCCTGGTTATCATATGTTCCAGGTATCGATCAGAAATATTCTAAGGGCCTTGTCAGTATTATAATTGCATGTGGTGTTATATTAAAACCACATTCAAATATTCTATCTCACAAAGAAATGAAGATATTTGAAATGGTCACCTGTTTTTTGAAACAGTGAAGTAATCTTTGTGATATTTTTGTCAATATTTTGCTTTCTACATTAAGGCTCATTATTATTTTATCAGGATTCGAAAACATATAATTCTTTTTAATCTTCTGATTTAATGTTACGAATAAATTGCCACAGCTAACAATTATTTTTCAGTTTGTGCGATTAGAATTAATTCAGTCATTATAAATTGCTTGCGTAATAGGCATAGCTTTCACTTGATATTATGTATATATATATATATATATATATATATATATATATATATATATATATATATATATATATATATATATATATATATATATATATATATATATATATATATATATATATATATATATATATATATACATATATATATATATATAGAAATTTGGACAATTTCTGTCATATTCATTATAACTTTAACGACTTTAGGATATAAGATATTTTTATTGAAATAAACAATTTATTTTATTACTTAATATAATGGCAAATATCCTGGAAATTGTCCAAAACGTTTTTACTAAGCTGCCTTATCATTCAAATTTGATATCAATCACTTAGTAATGATTTAAAATACGGGAAAACAACAATTGTTGTTGAAAAACAACAATGGAATATTAAATTAACATTGATTAGCAACTTAACAATTCACTTAAAGAAATACTTATTTCTATCTCGCAAATGACCCAAAGTGTTTATCTATGACCAAAGGATTATAAAAAATTTTGCGAAATTGTGTAGCAAATTGAATAAAATGCTCAACTTTTACGTAATAGGCACATAAAAATGTTACAATTTGTCTCATATTTTCTGTAACTTAATTAAATTTATATATAGTAATAAATATTTAAGGTTTAAATATAATTATTTACTTCCAGTTAGTATTGTGTCACGTGAATACGAGTAGTTCCCAAATTATGTGCAGAACATATAAAGTATTAGAACGACTATTTTAAATGTGTTGAAAATAAAACAATAACTACTCATAGTTCTTCTGCTTATGCTGTTATTGCATAAAGAATTGAATGCAATTGGATTGAATTTCAATATTGTATTTCAATTTATAGAAACTTTGATATTAATATTATTATAAAAGATTTATAATTTTTTACATGTCTTGGATAAGCCGTACATATTTGTATCAATTTAAGTAATCAATATGTATTTTTTTTAAGGAATCAAAGCATCTGTGAATTATATATATTTAATCATTTAACTAAAACAAGTATATTTCAAAACTAATTTACATAAAAACAAGAATGTAATTTATAGTTGAAAAACTATTCACATTCAAGGAGATGGGTGCTAATAATAACATTGATAATTAAATGCTAATAATAATGTATGCAATAATAAGATTTTTAAAATTAGCAATTAATTTAAACTTAAAGATGAAAAGTTTACGGACTATAACTATATCTTTGTCATTTTGGTGTACAATTTTTCTGAGTAACATTACTTTATGTTTAATATTCAATATAAAAGATCAAGAAGATGAATTAGTCACATTAATCTGAATGGAATAAATCTATGACCATTAAAATAATTACGAACACAACTGAAGAGGGCATAAGTTTCTTCTTCATAGTATTAACTTCCAAATCGATTAAATTTGAGAGTCAGATTCTCATCATAGATACAACTAATTGTGAAAAATGTTGTGAGTAGAAATTATGGCAAATAGCATATTTCATTTCCAAAATTCACTCAAATATTTTTCAATTTTGATAATAATACATTATTTATGTATTTTACTCTGTAAGTCGTGACAGTTTCTGTATACCCATTTTATTATTAACTGTATATCATTAAGTACTTTTAACTTTAATCTGTATGTAAATCATTATTATGATAGAAGTTTCAATCAAATTGGTTTAGTAATTTTTACGGGATACTCGTAGAAATGGAGAGTAAATTTAAAGGAAGTGATATTTGGTCCAAAGTATTCCGTACATTGTTTAAAAATACATCACTTATAGTTAAACGGTGATACAGATAGATTCATGGTTTATGTCAGTTTGTCAACTGCTAAAGTCTAAGTGAAACTGTCAATTTTTGTAAATATATAATAGATAATATTGATTAGTAAGTTTTGGTTTTCACGCCATGTTCATAACAAAGTGCTATAACATTTTGAGAAATATCCGTTACATTTGCAAAACTGTAATATTTTTAAAACAGTAACAAATTTTTATTCATTATATAGTTTTATTAAATTGGTTAAATATTTGTTTGTATTTAATTTGACAAAACACCAACAACCAAAATAAGGGTTCTTTTTACTTTTTGAGATGCAGTAGAGAATTACAATAGAGTAATTTTACCTTTTATGACAATTGAGAACATTTAGTACATGTTTCAAAAAAGGATAAAAAATGTGTATCATTCAGTCTCAGATAGTTGTTCATTAATACTGCACAGTAGCTTAGTAAATTTAAATACTTATTTTTTAAATATAAAACATTTAAAGCTGGATCATAATTTTATTGCAAGAATACGTCAAATAAGTTGAATATCTATATAAAATGTAATGACATTCTCCTTGCAATGAAAACGATTTGAAGAAATTGTCTCAATTTTTTACGAATTTTCTTTCAAGAACTTTGCAAGAACGCAGGTATATGATCTCTTGCTTTACAGCTATTTCCATATTATCCTGTTCTTAAGTTATATTTACCTACGTATCATTAAATGATTTAAAACCATAAAGATCAGAAAGAGGTTTTTTATTTTGTGTCACATTTTATTATTGACCGATTATATTTTATTTAATTTGTTCTAAGGCCATTTAAGATTAATGCTTCTACTTATGTATATTTTTTTAAAAAATAAGCACTAGTTGTTTGCCTTTTTACGTAGGTTTAATTGCAATTCACCCAGAGTTAACCCATGCTGTTCACTTTGGAATTAGTGTAATAAATGCTCTAATTTGTAGCTAATATTCTAAATCATCCAATCATCTGTTAATATGACTGACAAGGATCTCTAACAATTAATATTCCTAGCTTACGTAAATTATTTATTATTTTTTAAATTAGTTCTTACTTTATCCACATGTTAATGAGATCTGAATCTCTTAAAAAGAACTTCAGCAGACACAATAATGAAGACAAAGGGGGAAACTGACCATCTGATGTAGAAGTTCATAAAAATATTTTAAATTATAAGTTCACTTATTATCTTTCCAGCCAAAAGAATATGTATGGCTATTGAAAGCCAAGAGGATAGGCATGGCTATTGAAATTCATTCATATAATACATACTTTTGATGAATCCATGTCTATATTCAATATCATATGGTTGCTCGTGTATATGTTTTCTAATGAGTTTATGTTCTATAAAAGTAAAATTAAATAAAGTATGTGAAATATGCATAGGAATAAAAATTATTCCATTTTATTATAGATGACCGATTTCTGTACCCAAGCAGTTTTACGATAACAGGCAGATGCGTTTCCTGAAAGTAATAAATATTATCATGGTGTGCGACCATATAATGCCCAGTGTTATGGGACCTCGAAATACAAACCACAATTGTGACCAGTTTATTTATTTGATCTTCAAATATTACATAATTAATTTTAGACTATAAGTAGAAAATGGAAATACCATTATATTAGGTTAATTTTATACATTTTATTTTTAATGTGCAATCATTTGACAAATGCAACTACTTGGAAGTCCAAGAGTGAATTTATCAATGGAACTGTTTGCTCATAATATCTAATCGCGACAGAATCAAATGGGACAAAATGTAAACAAACCAACCTGTGTCAACTAAACTGCTGAGTTTTTTTATGATTCATATTTTTTAAAAATACTGACATTTTTTCCACTTTAGAGGGATGAAAATTCAAAGAGATAGTACTAGAACTTATCATAAGTGCAAAAACTGTCCTGACACAGAACTGAACCCTAATCATATTTTCTCTCGTCCTGCCATCCTGGCATAAAGACATTTGTCTTAAAATTGCCAAAGCAGGGTGGACCAATCATGGTCTTATATGAACTGTCATGAAAAACATGTCATGTCATGAACAATAACAAAAAATGCAGATAATATATGTTTTAATTATGCATTGAATTGATCAGTTAATATAATTTAATAAGATATTTAGTAAAAAACAACACGAGAATGAATGTGTGACTTATTTTAGGTTGGACAAATTCTCTTAAAGATTGTAAAAAACAAATCAAATTAAGTATTAAGTATAAATTCCTTCAAAGTAATTTATCCCAATGGGGTTTCCATGATTGGAAACATTGCTGAAAGTCTTCTTTCGGCTTTCAACTGCTCTTTCGTGGTTCTTTCAATGTCGGGAATGATATCAAAACATTTTCCTTTCAGCACTGTTTTAATTTCTAGACGTAGCCAGAAGTCACATGGATCTAAATCTAGAAAGTAAGGATATGGACAGACAGGGACATTTTTTGGCTCGAAACTCAGATCAAAAATTAAAGCGTGACACGGGGTATTGTTGTGATGAAGGAGGAAAAGTTTGGCCCATTTATCCAGTCCCTTTCTTCATACCTCAATTCACAAACATTGTATTAGACCATTGTAATATCTGGAGTTTACACTTGTTTCCTTTGAAACAAACTCTGACTATACTCAGATATTATGCAAGCTCTCAAAGATTCAGTTGTGTGTTTGAACAAAAATTTTATCCATTTTTGAGGTCAAAGTACATTCTGACGTTTGGTTGTACTTGGACCGACTCATTTCTGCTTTTAATCACTCATACCAATAGTAAACGGTCTTCAGGGTCACCATTTTATCACCACACCCCACAAATAACAGTTTATGAGTTTCTTTGGCACCGTTTTACAACGTAAAACAATATTTATTATTTATGTATTGTTTGGGGTCCATGATGCATAGCAGATACGATAAACACAACTTCACTTTTCAGATTCTGCAACTCGACTAACAGGTTGCGACTTGTTCCCACTTCTCACTGTCAATGCGAAAGGATCGGGTTACTGGACCTTTTGCTTCAAATTGATGTAGTGTCCACATTTGCTACTATAAAAATTCATCCAACGTATTTTTTGATCACACTTTGTATTTGTGCTCAGCTCACATTTCATATAAATTCCTAATGAAGTCTTTATATGTATTACATAACAGAGTGTAAGTAAATATGTAAATATAATAGATAAAATGATATCCACTCATGAAAGTGCTAAGCTATGTTCAGTACTTTATAAACATAACTGGACAGACCTCCCCCCATGTATTACTAAAAAGCAATAAGAACAGGTTCAATACATTTATGCAAAAATTTATAAATTTCTTCTTACTGTTTATATTAAACAACGACATTCATGTTGAACTAAGCTTATGATTACTGGTCACTAAACAAATTTAATTTATTGTTTAGCTATCTGTTTTTTTCTTTTAAATGTATAAAGCATTTAGTTAAATACCCTATTTTAATATTTTTGTATTTTCCATAACAGCTTACAACAACAGCATGGTTAAATGCTTAAAATTTTCATGTTGTTTCGATATATGTGAATTTAAAGACGGGAAGTAATTTACATGCAAAAAAACATTGTAACATTTTGCAAATAGTTATCATTTGGAGAGAAATTGATTTTTTTAATTTTCTAGTATGATTTTTTTATTGATTCCGATTTCAAACAAATGTCTATAGTTTCTAAGAATGGATAAACTAATTCACTTCAGTGTTTACTTCCAATAAGTTGATGGTGTGGTGAATTTTCATAATAAAACAAGTTTTAAAACTTTTCAATTGTAATTTATGTATCAAATATTAGCCACATATCTGGTTATGTGAGACATTATTTGTCGGGAGGGATCTGAAAAGTTACAAATGAAAGAATGATCTCAATTTTCAGACGACCGATTTGATTCTTCTTCATCGAAGCTGCATACCCGAATCTTACTTCATTTTATATCCTTGTTAAATTGCTGAAAAAACAATCTGTAGCAACATGCTCTAATAAGTTGGAATTTTCTGGAAAATTAATGGTTATTTTCGAATGCAATAGCATTTTTTAGTAAATGATCTTAAATTGACATGTTATAGGATTATTATTAAGTCCTCTGTGTGACCTTTTTTTGCTAAAAAATATTTTTAAGTGATGCTGTTAGATAGCTTAGAAGGAGTTAAAAATTTAAGGAATTCTGATTATTTTGTTAAATTAATACATAATTGTTTGAGGTTTTTAATGCAAACACATTAACTGAAAAAACCTATTTTCTTCCTCCTATATTATTTCAAAGTATAATGTTAACAGGTATTCATAAACTGAATCTAAAAACATGAGTAACGGTTTTTTATTAATATCTGGAAGCGATTGTTCGTAGGGTGTTTGGGAATATTTTTAGAGATAAGTGCCTGGTTCAGGAGTTTTACAGAATAAACTGAACTTTTAGAATTTTTAAAATCCCTTATTTTCAAATCTTCATCACAAAACCAAAAGGCACTAGCCACATTCTTACTAAGTATCTGGGTCGCTAACTTATATTTCATTATTTGTGTACAAAAATTAAGGTCTCATAAAGTTGACTTATCAACAAAATGAAATAACTCATTATGTCGAAGTTTATGTAAATTTACATTGTAAGACCAATTAATAATCCTGCCTAAGTTATCAATAAAAACTTCTTTTAACTCTAAAATAGTGCAGATTGATATTATCATACGGCAAGGATATAAGAAGGCAAAAATTCAATTTTGTGGCACCGAATGTGTAACATTTGTTTTAAGACCAAGTAGCACCCAAAAATCTTCATCATCGAAATATATACAGGATAACCATTGAATGATTCAGAAACAATGCTAATTCCACAATAATGAATTTTAAACACAAGAGAACACCAATAACAAAATCAAACGACATATTCTCCAATCAGATGCCACATCTTATATTTGGGAAACTAATTATTAATCAATAAGCTGCAAACAATAATTCTGAAGAGTAAAATTAGTTTTGCCTCTATTATTTCATAAGTATACTATGTTAGTTACTCTAGTAGCATTCTAGTGTATCGCAGTAGGACCACAGTATCCGGTTTAGGTATAAGACGTTTGCATAAGAGGTGTACCAAAAAAATTAGCGGAAAACGCAAATGGAAATTTATTTAGGTTCCACTAAAAAGCAAGTACTACTTTCTTCAGGTTCTTTTTCAAGTAAATGTACACAATATTATATAATGACGATAGCTAATTTAAAAAATTAGAAATTTTAAAAATATCGGACAATCAGACATAAAAAAACATAATTTTTCATAGTACCGCAGTAACACAGTGTTATGAAAACAATTCTCAAAGAAAATATGATAGTTATAAGTAGATTAATATTCATTGCTCCATTTTGATTAAATATTGCATAGAGTTAAACAAATTTTAGGTTACAATAAGGTTAACCACTAACTATTAAGGAAACAAACATATGAAGGTCCCTTTCCAATCCATATTGAGATAATGGATAAAAATAATATTTCTAATTTTATCATATATTTCTATTAAACTATATTATATATAAACCCTTCTCATACTAATTATAGCTTAATAAGTGGGCAGAAATAGTTCAATTTTGCTTTGAAAAAAAAAATTATGGATATAAAAATTATTTAAATTTTTTTCCAGTACATTTTTTTCGTTTCACAATCATTCCCTATTAAATAAAATAAAACAAACATAAACCATTTATAATCAAAAGACGTTTTATTAATTATACAATAATATGATAAACAGTATATATTATAAACATTTGAAACAAAGTCGATGCGAGAATTTAAATATTATATTCAAACTATTAGCCAGGTTCTAAGTCACTTAATATAAGTTTATGCAAAATTTATAAACTGAATCATAACAATAATGTATGTTGTTGTAAGTCCTAGAAAACTGAGTAGCAGTGATATGCGTATATTGTACATGTGTTCTAGTTTCAGCAGCTGTGAAAATGATGAAATATTTATAAATACATGCTTGTGTTTATTTAATTATAAATAAATTTTTGCATTAAAGATAACTAATTACTTTATTTTCAAACATTGTTATCGATTATCTGTTTATTTAATTAGCAGACAATGCAAAATTTTGAGAAAAAAATCAGATAATTGATGGTGGATTATTTGACGAAATATGTGGTCAGATGCATTTAATAATTGCACATTATTGTAAACCCAACATGTTTATGTTTAATTATATAAATACATGATAATTTTCTCAAGAACTTACGATATCTTTCGTCAGTCATGATTTCCACAAAATGTGACTTAGTTTTTTCCACCTACACGTACAGCTTCTCGCCTACAGCGCATACAACAATCAACACCACCAAGAAGTGCAATGACCACAATATTTCATTCATTTCTAAACTCCCATAAACCTAGAATCACAATATATTTCTTTAACATTCCAATCTTTAACTATTTCTGAAGATAAAGTTAAATGGCCTTCCTGAATTATTTCTATCATTTTAAAAATATTTTCACTTACTTTATATTTTATGCACTCGAGGATTTTTTGAATACATATCATCGTTTTAATAAAAACTATGAACAAATGTATAAATATCTGAAAAGAATATAAATGTTTTATTACATATCATAAATACATATAAAAACAATAAAAATGCTTACAAAAGTATCAAATGTCTTACTTGGAACTCAAATGTTTTATTCAGAAACTGGCATAAATCCATCAATTTTACAAAGAAATCTGATAAATTGAAAATTGTTTTTTTTTTAAGAGGTGAAACAGAAAATTTATATTTCAAATCGTATCGTGAAGTGTTATCAAAAAAATTAACGTGGTTAAAAAATGAATTAACGAGCTCTATGCGTTTTTTTATGTTATAAATGAGGGTACAAAATAAAAACATTTCGCAGTTAAAATGCATAATGTTAACAAGATTTTGGAAAATATACGCATTGATTATTATGTCCTTGTGAAAACCAGAATAGTAAAAATAAAAACTTATCCACAGTACATAACATGAAGTAATTGCAGTTATAAAAATCGTATTTCGAATTTTATCAAATTTGAACATATTACACAGATGGCAAGTTTCGAATTGCTCATCTACTACATTAATTCGCAGTTCTATATTGCTATACATGTTTTTATTCCACAATATGTCTGAACCTATTAAGTATATTGCATAACCAGTCTTTAGAATATCAAATACCAATTGTAATTTCCCATTACTAAAATATAATATGTTAAAAATCAAAGTTATTGTTAAAGCAATGAAAATTCTGATATAACAGTATATTTTGGCGCTTAACGGAATCGGAATATTTTTTCCAGTACTGAAGAAAAAATTACAAAATGAAATTTGCCATAGAGTCTGTTTAAAATTAATTTTTGTAGTTTTTAAATCGATTACTTTATTTGAGCGCATTGTTAGTTGGTTACTTGAATTGGGTGTTATTAGACGTGTGTTGGACTGAAAATGAACAAGTCTAAATGACGATGGACTAATTTATATGAAATAAATAGTCATTAATTTATATTACCACAGCAACCACTATACAAACAAATGTAGGCCACTTATGCTAATATGTGAAGATAAAGCATTTGCATCAATTTAATGGCTATTATTAGATTGTAATCATTACATTTACTGTCTTCAATTTTCAAACATTTTATAAACTTTCCATGTGCTTTATTTTTCTTACAATCTTGATCACGTTGGTACTGTGCTATTTTATTGCCTTGATGTTTATTGAATTAACATTAATAATTTACAATGTTAATATCGATCACCTTATGTCAGAAACATAAGTTTAAGACAGTTTTCTAATTATACTCTATAGTTTAATTCACCTGGTTTGTATTCGCCCAATATATTTATGACTTGTTCTAATCAAGACCAATAAAGTCAGGATCGAATATGTTATTCAGTAGCAACTAAAATCAGATATGCAAGTGTAATGAGTCAATTTTAAATGTATGAAATTTTTGAATTCACTGAAAATCTTAAATTAGAAAAAAATTCAATAAACATAATTTCAGGAAAACTACATAATATTAAAATACAAATGAGGCAATAACTCTGCTCCTAACTGCTTTTCTCTTTACCTTATTTCTTTGTTGTTATTTCACTCACAGCTATACAAAATGAGTTATATTATTAGGAAATGACCTCACCACCTAATTAACTTGAGCACTTGACAACAGACTTCCTGATGGAGAGATAAAATAAATACAATTAAAGGGTGACCTTGATAAATGAACACCTTCCGGCTTCCTTATGCATAAGGCAATTTCAATTTATTTTCCACACACGTCGAGGAAATTTATGAATTATCTTTATGACAAATAATATTAATTTGTTGAACATTTTCATTGCAGCCTTGAGATATATTTTAACTATTTGGAATTCTCAGCAACATACAATTTTAATAATTAAGCATATGTACATGTAAATGAATACCTTGTGATTTTGAATTGTATCCTCTGCTGATACGATGAGTGTAATTAGTTTTAATGAGACCATAAGCAAAATAGTTCACATAGTATGCGGAAACAGGTGTTCATTTCTGACAAGACCAGAATAAGTTTTAATTCACTCGACAGCAAACAACACTTCGTCGTGTCCTTCCTGTCCTTTAAGACAGAAAATATCATGTCCTTTAAAGACAGAAATAAGGCTTAAGTACATAAAAAATGTTGGAAGTGGTAACGCACATTCTATTGTTTTTATATGTTGGTATACTAGTTTTTTTTTCTCCCTCTCTGTAAGTTTGTGTGACGTGTCGAAATATATGTACCAAGTTTTCTACAAATCCCAACAGTTTTTATTTCGAACTTCGCAAAAGCAACACAGGTCGCTTATTGTGATGGTCCCTCTCTGTCCATATTGTGAAAGTAGAGTGTACTGAAATTGAGTTCGTATTGAAACAAGTCCAGGCAAAACAAGCCCATGGTTGTAACATGGAGATAGACCCTCAGTCTTAGATTTGATAACTCTTTATGCTTCTGGCTGTTACATGAGAGGATGAAGTTATATTTTATTCCATTGTCCTAGACTGTGCACGAACATCTTGCAACACTCGTTTGTTTCTAATGCTCTTATATTGATCAACACGGTATTGCAAGAGATGCCAAAACTTGTTTCTTTTTCTGCTCTATTGACTGCTTTAGAAATTTTATTATAGCAACAACAGTAAATTTCTTCTGATTGATAAGAATAGCAAATTTTTTCATTAAAACATTCACGCCGCTGCTGGCACTGGCACTTAAGCAGTAACAGATTTGACAGAAGAATCATCTGAAGACTGAGATCACCCAGCAGCTCCCAAATACATATACCAGTCATGTACCATACGCAGTCTTCGGGCTCCTCGGCCTCATCAAGATTTGAATCAGTGTTAGAAATATTGCTTTATTTCTGGAAGTGTACCTCCATTCTTTTCATAAGTTCAACTAACTCTTGAATACTTTTCTGCAATGCCTCTATTGGTCTGTAGTGCAATATTTTCATGAGAGATTATTCCCAAATTCGATGGATTTGTTTTTTCTTTTATGGCGATAATTGTGATGTGCAATTATCGCCATAAATTTCCAAAATTAATACACAATTTAAAAATGGAATATCAGAAAGAAAGTCTATCCCATATATACTCTCTATTATTAGTAACCTGCCGGTAAAGTCCCATTGTTTCACCTGCGGAGCTGAAACGCAAGCGATGCATTTATTCCCGTTAATTTGAATATAATATTAGATATTTCCCCTACTAAAGACAAATATTGGAACGTACAGGGTGTAACGATAAAGATTAATGAAAAACTAAAATATATAATTCTGACCAAAAAATGTTTTCTCAGGCGAGTTTAAAAATAGCCTTGAATTGAAATATTGGACTCATGTGATTTGAAATTAGTGACTAATTATTGAAAACAAAAAAAAATTTTGAAAAGAAAAAAACACTTGTTTAAACATTTTGAACTGATTGCTTTATACAATTTTTCCAACCTGTACATTGTAGAGATTTAGTTAATTTAACTAAGTCTGAACAACACCAAAATATCACTTTCAATACACTATAGAGAGCATTCACACACACAACACTTTAGGGGTACACAATTTGGAGTGATATAAACTTCTTTATGATATATTTTTAAAGTATTAAATGTTAAAACATATCTCTAATTTTTATATTGGTATTTGCCAAAAGGATTTATTTACAGTTTTACAAGGAAAATAAGCAAAGAAACTGGCATTAAACATAATTGTATGATAGAAGTCAGCTGCTCTAGCTGACTTCTATCATACAATTATGTTTTTTTCATTAATTATCATGATTCTGGGCTCATCATTAGGTTAAGTTATTCATTCATCTTGTGGGCCGAATGAAAGTATTGAGAAGTTTGTCTTTGAAAAACCATGTTTGATTATCCATATTTGAGAGTCATGGAAAATATGATACGGTGACCTTGGGATAAAATTTTCTTTTCAATGTTCGCAGTCGTAATCAATGACATGTGTCATATCAACATGTCATGGTGATGTAATTATTTCTATATATAACCTATTTGGATCAGTATTCATATTGAAAGTAAAGTGCGGGAAATGTGAAACTAGTATAATTCAGTCATCAGTTTTAGTACACTTCATTCTGAAATAAATAAATTATTTGTTTTCACATGCCAGTACGTGTGGTAAAATATAATTTAAATGGAGAGTAAGAAATGTTTACATTGCCAGAATGTTTCCTATATTAGTTAAATAGTTCATCGTGGAAATAAAATGAATGAAAGTATATTTAGAACAACGCCATATAGTGAGGTTGTTGTAATAAAGAAAGTGTATTAATCATGCTTTAAAAAGAATAAGCCATCATTTCAGAACATTAAAAAATTGTAAAAGGTTTTGGTCGAAATGGTTAATTTCACAAATTGCTACACGTTGTAATGCAGGAAATATTGGTGAAATATATCATACTGCGTGAGTGGCATTTTATTGTAAATGCTCTCTACTTATGTGAAAATTTCTTCCTAACAAACAAATTTCATTATTTTAAAACATTCCTGTCACTGGACTGGCTTTATATTTTAAATATTCCACCTACATCAAAATTTCTTCTTTTGTAAAAAATATCTTTGTTTCAAAACATTCCTATCACTGGACGCTTGGGGTTTTTATCATCCAGTGCTAATGTTATTGTATCAGCTCCATACAACAGATGTGAGACTAAAGTATTTTCCAGTCCTGTACCACGTTCAACAATAGCCATTTCATTTATTCATTTATTCATGCCAAACAGTGATGAATATATCTGGCACATTTATTGGGTTAAATATATGTATATGTTTAATGGTCATAATAAATTGTTGTCTTTCTGTAGATCTAATGAAATAAAGTCATAGTGTTAGAAGAATTGTGATTGTTTATCGCCTCATAATATGCGACTGTGATTTTGCGACAAAAATCTTGAAAATATTTTAATGTAAACATTAAACAAAATCTTCCAAAATCTATTTATGAATATAATTATTTACCTGAATAAGATTACCGAGTAACAAGTCACTTTTGATGGAAGAAAATTTTAATAATGCCAATTTTTTCATTATAATATAGAAAAAAATACCTATATTTTTGGTTCGATAATAAATATGTAGTTTTATACAGAACTCAACAGACACTATTTTTAACAGGTGTTTCTTCAAAACTTGTTTTCAGGACTCATAAGTAGTTTATTCTTGCTTATTCATATTGTTACTTATGATTCAGATTAATAAGTCTGCCTTATAAACACAAAAAAAAAATTTACAAGGTGCCGCTATGTTTTAAAAAAAATTGTAGGCCTTACGATAGTCCATGTTTGTGGTTATTGTGTTATATTAAAAGTAGTAACATAATGTAGTAACCTTTTTCATAGATTAGTGCATAAAGGGCGCAACTTATTGTTAAATAATGAACTATTGTTCTTTTTCAATATAATTCTTAATTTGATTTTAAGATCAACAAAATTTTCTTTGTTTTTGCTTTGAAAATGAGTCTAAATTGACTCCAACACTTCACTGTCGTAAATTTTCTTCCTCGGAACTCTTTTCTCACATTTGCATAAAGTAAAAATCACTGGGAGTCAGGTCAGGGCTATAGGGTGGATGAATCAATGATTCAAAGCCGAGTTTGTAAACAGCATCCATAAATATGGGAGAGATAAAATGAAAGGAATTGATAATTTAGAAATATATTTATTTCACTGCAATTGTTTCATTTTACATGAGATAATGCAACTGAATATATACAATAATATATTGCGTTAATAAACCTGTGAAACTTAGCAATAATGACGCTCTGATATTGAACAAATTGCAAGTAGACAAAGCACCAGCAGTATCCAGTATTCTGAGGTTCCAGGTTATTTGAAGAGGCAGATTTTTAAAAAAATAAATATTAATGTATGAGTAAGTAAGTGTAATTATGTTTCTTTATAATTTACAATTGCACTGCACTGGAAGAATGAAGGTACTATTTATTAGCTACGAATCTAATTATAAAAGACTCACATCCTATATAGCTAACATAAGTGACCTATATATTATAGGTCGACATATATTTAAGAAAATTACAATTTTTACACATAAAAATTAAAGAAATTCGACACAATGAGCCATCTTTCTATTTGAATTCAATAATTCCATTTTTTTGCTATTGACAATATTAACATTTCTTTTAATTCTCAACCAGGTAGAAGGCATGATTATATTTACTAAAATTAATTGTTAATTGCTTAGACTGATTGGTTTTCCAAATGATAGACCATTTTAGTACCTATTGCAGTTACTTCAGCAAACCTGTTCTTTTCTTGAAGAGCTATTAAACAGTAAAAGCAGGAACAAAAATTCTTTTGCATTTACAAGATTAACCGGAATTATTTGACATAACCTTTTCAATCAGTTTACACTCTCTCAGGTTTACGATTAAACTGTAATGCCATTATACTACGTGATAGAGAATCATCTTTAAGTGTCCAATATGAAATTGCAATATTTCTTTGAGTAAAATACAATATAATCACAAAAATGACTTACCCTCGCCATATATTTCATTTTAACTATTAAAAACTTAACATTCTGAAATTCGTTCTTAATTTTTTCACTAAGCATACAAACTGGCGTTAATGGAACGAGGTAAGAAAAGCCCCAAATCATTAAATAGGTCTGAGAAATTTATGAATATTCCTGTAAAAACATAAAAAAATGAACTTGTATTTAGAAATTAAATCGTATTAAGCTATTTAAGGCAAAATAATTTAACTCTGCTGATGGAGTTATTGAAATGTTCATAAAAATAAAAAAAGATAACGTATGTTCGATATATTTATATATAGATTACTGCATTAAAAAATAATTAAAAATTGTTTTGTTTTAGAAGATTTTTCACACATTTCCTATAATATTACATTATCAAAACCCCAAAGTGCAAAGCCAAATTCCACCACTACTTGTTCTGTGTTGAAACTAAGAACGACTAAAACCAGCCATTGTCCTCATTATTTATATCCTCTAACGTTATATCAAACAAGAACTTTATGTTCTCCAATTCCAAATCTTTGCCAAATTCTACTTGATCCTTTGACTGAGATCAGTTGAGAAGTAGAGTAGTGATAGTGAGAAAAATAAATTTTTTTCATTTTATTTTAAAAGGAAAATTAATTTTGTATCTATTAAAGTATTTATTAAAGCAAGCAAGAAATTTATGTTAATTAAGACTGCGAACAAAACAACGATTTTTTTCGAAAATGGTTGAGTATTTTGTGATAATTCCTCAATATTTTCTACTCAGTTTGACCTATGGAATCCTTTGTATGAGTAATAGACACATTCTTTTTTACACCCGTGTGTATACATACAAGTTCAATGGACGACCTCATCCCATTTATATCTACATGTTGGATTCTATTACTTAAGTAAGAAGCAAGTAGATCGAGTGCCATATCCCTAACATCATAATGTTTAAGCTTTCTTAGAAGTGTGTTATGTTCAACACAGTCAAAGGCCTTAGAAAGAGTACAGAGTACAGAGAAAGTAAAGAGTACAGAGTACACCAATGGTATCCCGCAACTTCTCCCAAGCACTATGTGCCTGATGGGATTTAACCCTGCATCAATTGTTGAGCGACCTTTGTAAAGCCATGTCAAGCTTTGTGCAATAGATTATTTAGATTAAAATGGCTTACAATTTTAAATTTGCTGCAATATAATTTTTTCATAAATTTTGCTTGTTGCTAATATTGATATAGGTCTGAAATTACTAAGATCACTCTTTGATTAATTTTCAAATAAAAATATAATCTTGATGTCTTTCATTAAGTCAGGAAACACTCCTGCATCAATACATCTATAAAATATATTGCAGCTAAATAAGGTGCTATACTAACTATTATACTTTCAACTAATTTTACAGATATACCCCATAAGTTGGTTGTGTTCTTAGAATGCAGCGATTTGAATGTTTTAAATACATCATTGGGTTTAATATATTTAAAATAAAATAGAACATGACATTCTCCCACTCTGCTCCAAAGAAAAGATTCTGACAATACTGGGCAAGAATTGAAGGAGCAGGTTGTAGTGACTATAATGTATGCAAAGAATTTATTTAAAGTTTGTGCAACTTCCAAGTCACTTTTGGAATTTTGTTATTTATATTTAATTCATAATATCACATGCTTTGGTGTAACCAGTTTCATCGTTAATGATAGACTACGTGGTTTTATCCTTATTTTGAAACTGTTTAATTTTGGTAGCCAAGTGCAGGGCCCTTGCAGTTACACAGGTATTCCTAAATGTTTTAGAATAATTTTTAACATACTCACAAAATTTAGGAGTAAAATTAAATTGCCTTATTGCTATAACTCCTAAAATTTAGTTCTGCTTTTGAAATGCAGTCGCATAATTTAAGTTTCTTGTTGGTATTAATGGTTTCCTTTTTAAATATTGAGATGTATTCAGACTCAATTACATTAAAAAGATAATTGTATAGGCCATCTAGGTTATTATGCCCAATATATAATCCATTGATCTTGATGGCAATATTATCACTAAAACGTACCAAGCGACCATTAGTCATTGGTCTACATGTGATTTTATTGATCTTGTTTACAGGTTTTAAAGGAAACTTGGCCTTTTGACGTAGGTGGTCCGATGTTAATCCATTGATAATAACCCTATCTAGACATTCACAGTTACAAAAAATATTGTCCAAGCATGTGGCAAAATATATAGAGATTCTTGTAAATTAAAAAAATAGGTATTTAAGGGCAAAAGATTTAAATAAGGAAAGGAGTCTGATGCTAAAAGAAGACTGCTCAAGATGATTAA
This sequence comes from Druceiella hillmani, assembly GCA_039881145.1. NCBI lineage: Eukaryota > Metazoa > Arthropoda > Insecta > Lepidoptera > Hepialidae > Druceiella > Druceiella hillmani. The sequence continues at coordinate 6,877,797 of JAYKKI010000107.1, read as the reverse complement.
CATTCAAATCACCACATACCACCACATACTTGCTACTAAGACTCAAACGTTTCAATATATCCTCTATTATAACCTCAAATATGTTAAAGTTACTCAGCCCAGTATATACAAACTATAATATACTGCTCAAGCTCAATACAAGACACTTCAGTAGTACACTCAATTGATAAATTTACTATGTCATTACATTCCTTGCATTTAATCCTGTTTCCTACAATAATCATTAACCCATTGTATTGCTTATGCATCATGTATTGCTTTAGCTCTAGTAAATATAATAATAACTGAATAATACTCATTGTTAAACATTATTTGGTGAGTTTGTAACCAATGCTCTGTTAAGCATAAAACGTGAACATTGTAACTTTTTAAAAACAAATCTAATTCTCACTCTTTGCTGGATAATCCTTGAATGTTTTGGTGTGCTCTATTCAAACAACATGTCTTATCCATTGTCTTATTTCAAAGTTTAAATGACCCGGGGGGGGGGAGTTCATTGTTACGTTATGTGTAACCGTGTCACTAGAATCTATACTATCAATATAATTAATCACAGAATTAATTAAATACCTGTAATAGTAGTAGTGTAATAGTATAAATACCTTATTTTTAGATGTCAAAAAACAATAATCTATTACGTTGATAGGAAGTCATTAGATGAATACTATGATTTAATTTATATACATGTCTACTATTCTCACTTTCAGAGTAGTTTAGTTTCCCTAAATTTAATTTTAGTAGACTGTGAATAATTTCAATAATATGTGTCTTTTTTAAACCCAGATTATTATATATTAATACAATTACATGTGTTTGCCTATCTACTGTAATATTTTTTATGTTTTCCACATTTATATAGTTTACAATTTGTGTAGCAGTTATTTATAAAATTATGATTTAAATGATTATTTAGTAATGGATCTAAACCAATTCCTAAGCTATCTGAAAACGTCAAGATTTTGCTTGTTTTATCACTATATTTCCCAGTTATTGATAATGTCTATAACAACAACAATTGCTAACGCAAAAAAGTTATTGATTGAAATGTGGGAAAAATTCATGATTCAATGAATTTCTTTCTAAAATTGAGGGCAACAGATATAATATTTACCATTTCTTCTGGGCATGAAACGCAAAGGAATCCGAAGATGGCCGAAAAAACAATGAAGAATTTATATGAAAGTTCCATCTAATCTATAAAGACTGGCAAGCAATGTAATATAATGGTTATAAAACTAACGTACAAGTCATTTATTTAAGGATAGCAGTGTATGTGCATATTTTTTATTGCTCGCCGGCTGCTACGTTTTATTATTTTTTCAGTGTACAGCAGAATGTATAAAATAATATGACAAGGGACTCTCAGAGAACTCTTCAATTATTCCTACCTTTCAAAATCATATCTCAATTGCGTTGCGTGTTAACTGCTATATCACAACTCTATCGAGCTTTATGATCTAAGGTCAGTCAATTCTGTAAGTAAATGTGACGAATAAAATGTATGTAATTTTGGTTCCACATCATCTTTTCGATATTGGTCATCTTGTGCAATTAAGTACACTTTTAATTAATCGTCATCCAACTACACACAAAACATGGGTTGGTTGATTCTAGATCTGATAAAACCATTGGTGATTTTCATTAATTACTGATTTTCCTGATGAATGAAATTTCCAAACTGTCCATTTTATAATTAAATTAGTTGCTTCAGTTTTTTGGCAGGTATTGTATACATTACTTCAATAATTCCCCGAGCATATTATTATATAGTATTTATCAACATGAAAACTATATAGTTGAACATGAATGTTTTGAGAAGTATTAAGCTGTTACAATATGGTTTGTTTTTTGTTTTTTCAATTTTTTATAGCAAGAGTGTAGCCCAAGTTCTTGCAGTAAAATATTTCCTTTACGAAATTCTTACAACTCATGTTTACAGAACCAGAAAACTGTTAATAATTTCCTTCTAGAATCCAACCACAAAGTATTATCATTTTGCTTTCCTAAATGCTGCCGCTAGTCAGCTGTCAAACAAAATCTTTTCTTTAATTCTGTTATGTATATCAAGTCCATATGTTTTTTTGAAAATTTTTTCTGTATCTAGCACTCTGTAATATGAGCCTAGAAATAATTTTGTGTTTCTTTCTCTGCACAGGTTTTGTCTTAAATTTTTATTCTAAACTCACTGTTTGCAGATACACAGAAATTAACTTTATTGGTACTCATGTCTAAATAGCCTTGGGATACTGCAGATGAAGCACAATGAGTGAGCAGTTGAAATAATGGATATATGAAAATAATCAATATATTCATTATCCATGACTCTTCTGGTAAGACATTCAGCTGTTGTTACATAACATGGTCGATTTGAAAACGAAAAGAAAATATCCATCATATATGCGTGTCATCTCTTCTCGTGGAATCCTGAAATAATAGTTCCATAAGATATTATTTGAATGATTGTGCCAAATAAATCAAAATCTCACAATATTTACGGTATTTGACAAAATTAATCAGTCAGTCGTATTGATTTTCCAAAAGCCATGAATTTTCCACCTTGTAAATTAAAATTAAAAGGAGATGTACATATATATTGAAGTAAAATAACTGAAAGTAATTTCATAATTACTTATTAGATTAGAGCGATACTTATTAGATTTTATGTTTTGTATCATTATCAGTATTATATCTTACAATTATAGTGAGTTGAAATTTAAAAATAATTAATAGTATTTCATTTCTATGTATTTCTGTATACAAAACTTGAGGCTGATTTGTATTTTTGAATGCTATGAGAAATACAATACAATATACCACAATGAACAAATTTTCATTTTTACCTAATATTAGTAAAGTTTGATTTGGTTTACTTCCATTCAGTTATTAAACACTAAAGAATTCATGAATTATATTATTAGAATGAATTTATCAAATTTATACCATATTTTCACATGAATAAATCGCCATTGAGTTTCAATAACCACATATAATTTAAACTTTTGAACATAATTTTGAAAGTTTTGTCGTAATACCACATTGGAGTATTCAGTATACTTATTTGTATTCAATAATGTAATAAAATGATTGCCAATCATCATTGGTTGTTTATTAATAACTAATTACATTATATTTATGCTCATAGAATTTTTATATCACTCATTTGGAAGACCCCTTTTGATACAGAGAGGAGAAATTAAATCAAACAGAAAGTGCTAAGTGATGTTTTGCTGAATATTCATAGCGACATAATACTTCCTTGGGTCTATCTGTATCACTGTGTGACTGTTTTTTAGGAAAATCACATCACCAGTGTTCATGTCATTAGCCTTCTGAAATATATTGACATGACGACCATACAGACTGACAAGCAATCCGTTTTTAATTAAATTGGCTTGAGGCAGAAATACCTTTAAAAAATTGATAATGAAAATTTAATATATTTGTAAACTTCTCAAGCTATAATATAGATATATAATTTGTAAATGTGTTAAAAAAATTAAACCTTGTCAAATCATATTCTTTCCTGTACCAACTCAAATTTTGTATGTTGCATTTAATTATTTAGTATTTGAAGTATTACTGTCTTTGTTTTCAAATTAACATTCTTCAGTCTTACAATGCTCACTTTGATAAAAATGTCTATTTATATATCTGCAAATGACTTTCTAAATGTGCACTACATGCTAAATATTTAGACCAGGGGTTCTCAAACATTACACTACTCATTCCAAATGCAGATCAGTTGCATATCTTTGACTACACCAATAAGTTTCCCAAATTGAAGAGAAGGAAATGTATGGAAAAAACATTTATATGAAAACATGTAGACTTGTATTTTTTTCCATTCAACATCTCATTCAACATCTGTCTTCTGTCAGTGGTACACGCACCACAGTTTGAGAAATAGGCTCTACCTTGTACCAGTTTTTATTGATGATTATTGAGATGTTTGAAATAAAATATTTTTTGTTATTAAATTTATGTTCTGATTAGATTTCAAAATCAACAATTCAATGTATGCTACTTCTACAGCTAAATTTCAAATTCTTTAAAGACCTAGGGGAACATTGGACACATTGGACCGTAATGCTTTTGATTTATCATTTTTTGGTATAGAACCTTATAAATTCATTCCTAAACCAGCCCATCCCATTACTATAAGTACAATTATTTGTGGAGGCTATAGACCTGCATAATGATAAATTAAAATTATGCTTATGATCAATTCACCATATTGTATTATTCATGTGTATGCTTATGATCATTTCACCATATTGTATAATTTGCCATATTGTATATTTTGCGACATTTTATTAATGAAAAAAGAAAAATTTTGTTATTAGTTAGAAATAAAAATAAACTCTTGAAAACTTTCCTTCTTCAAATGACACATTCCTACAATTTTTTTGTACAAAAACCTGCAAAATAGTAATACTTCTTTTATATTTTGACTGTTACCTTGAGACTTGATAGAACTTATGTACCATTTTTTTCCAGAAATAGCCAAGTACCTAGAAATACAAAACTGCTACATTATATAACAAGTGTTACACCTTAGTTTTCCATGCCGAGAACAAAAGGGTTTTTGGTCTTGGTACAAGTAGGTAATTATCAAAAGTTAGGTGCTTCTTGTTTTGCCATGTATTGATTCCATTGCCCTGTTTTTGGATTGGTTGCAGTTTGCTTGGCAAGAATTTCTTTGAAAAAATTTTTGATCATCAGGTGTTAGCATTTAGATGAATTCTGTAACTCATAGTTCCTTCCATTTGTTTTGTGCGTGTGTGTTTTGTGCTTCATAGTGTTTTGTAATACTGACATATAGAATATTCCATAATGAGGAGATCGATAGGTAAACTAAGGTCACTGACGGTTCGTAGGATTAGCAGGTTGAAGCAGCAATGGGCAGCTCTTATAATGAGCAGAAACAATAGCCATTGGAGGAGAAAGGTTCTTAAACGGTGACCATGAGTGAGCATTTTTAAGTAAAACATGTAAGTGATTATTCCACCACGTACTTGATGTTGATGCAGTTTAAACCTAGTTGCAGGTCATAGATAGAGATCATATTTTTTGAAAGCAGCTTTTATTTAGGCTAAGACTTTCCTCGGAAACAGTACAATGACAATTTCATTAATAGTCATTTTAAAAATGGAAGATTACTTAACTAATTGTTATCTGAATAAGTCGCAAATGGCTTCTCCGCAATGGTGATCAAACAAATCCCAATAAAGCGGTACGTTTGCGAAAATATATTCTTCAAAGAATATAATAATTTGTTTTGTATTTGATTATTCTGTAAAATACTGTAAAACTGTACTCTTCCACTTGACTGTACTCTTCCACTTGATTCAGACATTCAGAAACTAATGCAGATTAACATTAATGGTGCATGCTTTTAGCATCACTTTTAAGTAAAGCTGAAAATCATTTTTATACATCAATACTTTCGATGAGCATCTATAAATGAAAAGCGTATGACCTTACATGTTAAAATTTTAATGATTTATTTTATAACTTATAGTTAATACACACCAACTAATCATAATAAGTATAGTCACACTTGTTACAAATCCACAATAGTATACACAAAACAAGTAATTGTTTCTGTATGTGAATGTGCCTTCATAATTTATCAAAGAAATTTTTTGGAAGTGTCTAGAAATTTATATATTTTGTGGTTACATTTTACGCTTTGTGACTGTAGCTAAAATTATTGTATGGAGAAATATTATTATAGTATACACTGTGCGTTTTGATTAACATTTCTGTCTTACCATTGTGCATTAACAATTATTATAGAATTATTATTTATAGAAACACAATCGACAAAAATCTGATTGACAAATTTATTTATTGAGTAAAATGACTCATCTTTTCTTATTTTAAATAATTTGTGCCTACCTTAACGTTTTTTAAAATCGTGAATGCTTATATGAATGTAAACATTTTTGATATGTTGCTGGAATGAACATTTATATTATTATTCATGAAATTTATAAGTACGTTTAGAATTTTACTTTTCGTCATATCTACCAGCAGAGGTAGATTTTATACTGCTTGTGGTTTCGTATATTTCTGTAGTTCATTTTGATAATTCATCTGTTATACAAAATTATTCAGTTCAATTTAATGATTTTCTCCCCTAATGCTAATGTAAAACTATCACTGTCGTGTGGCTTTCTCCTTTATTAAACTATTGTAAATTTGGCATAAAATTAAAATGTCTATTTATATGTAGTTGTTGGTGAACAATGGAATTGTCATTTGAATATTTGTATCGCAAGGTTTGTTATAGGATAGCTTGTATTCATTAGGTAAAATATAAGGAATTTTTCAATAACTACTTCGAAACAGCGAGTATACTAGAAGCTAAAAATATTGAAACTCAAGTGCTTTAATTTAATGCACATCTTTAAAATTGTGTTGAATCCTGAGTGATAAGAAATTAGTTTTCACAAAAACAAATTAAAGTTTTCGTGATATTTTGGTACAAAATTTTTCAAATAGGCATTTGATATTAATCAATTTCTATAATACAACACATCGATATTAATCAATTTCCATAATACAACACATTGATATTAATAAATTTCCATAATACAACACATTGATATTAATCAATTTCCATAATACAACACATTGATATTAATCAATTTTCATAATAAAACACATTGATATTAATCAATTTCCATAATACAACACATTGATATTAATCAATTTCCATAATACAACACGTTGACATTAATCAATTTCTATTATACACAAAATTATACAATTTGCGAAATAACAAAAAACAACTGATGTTTAAAGTATACATTTTTGCATAATTTACGCAAAACAATTTATTATGGTTTTTATATTTTACAAATTGGAAAGTGCTCATAACAATATATTAATAAGAAAGTAGCAAATAGAGTTATATAATAATTTACCAGACATCACGATGTACGAAATTTAAATTTTCAAGTTAGGACAGATCACTGACAATAATGAATTGAATCAGAAGAACAGAGTAACTCATAGTCAAGCTTAGAAAATGGAGCAGCAATGAAGCTCGCAAATTGAAGGCACGGAAAACCACAAATTGGCCCAGTTCATCTGCTTCTATCATGATAATTGTTATATATATTGTTATATTGTCTACACTGATAATAGTTTGTTTAAATCCCTCAGCAACGCCTTACTCAAAAAAAATTTTAATGATGAATACCATCTATGACAGTTCATAGGCCAATTTTTTAATTCCAAGTCACCTGAATTTTATGCAGATGCTGCCCACTCTTTGTCAGTACTTTGGAGAGATGTAATGCAAAATGATGGTGATAATCATGACAATTAATTCATTTCCCATTGGAAATATAATATAAAGTTATAACATTAATGACCGTTCATTACTTATTAGCTAACCCAATATATTATTATTATATTTATTATCCTTTTGTATTTTCTTAAGGCTGATGAATAACTAACATTTTATGTAATTTTTTGTCGGTAAGAAATAAAAACCATACAGTTTCTAAATGCGAAAGACACTATTTGGCTTGTTAACCATTCAAAAAAGGTATAAACATTGTTTTTTTTAACTAATTAGTTCATTGAACAGATACAAGTGTTTCTATATTCATATTTTATGTGTTCTTATAAGAGTTCATTAATTATATAGTAGCATTATGTGTTTACAAATGTTGGATAACTCAATATATGTTTAGGAATTGTATCATTACGATAACATAGGTAGAAATAAGACTCAGTAATCCGAGCAGTGTAGACATGCGCAATTCAAACATTTGGAATACCCTGAATTGGCCAAGTTTACTGGTTTCAATTAAATCTTGTATTACTTTCAATTGGCTACGAACATGAAATGCTGCAAATGAAAAAATGTATGGATAATATTATTGTGTAGAAATACATCAATTTAATTTTTTGTCAGGATTAATTGGACCTTGTGTTTTGTGAGTAGGAATAAATAAAAGAAGCAATTTGTTTCTCCATGTGGCGTTAATATATGCACTTATTAAATAAGCACTAGCTTTTCGAGACATCTTTTAAATGTTTCTATTGATTGCAAATCACTTTTTTACGGAAAATGATAAATATGTTGCAGAGAGCTCAATATTCATGAATCAAGAATGGTAGAGTTAGGGCTTCCATAAATATTACCAAATACAAAAAAGAACAGCTACTCAAGAATTGTTTACGAATGTTAATTGTAACGTATCATCTTTTAATGGCTAGGGAATGTGGATATTGATGTATTTAATATGTTAGAGATGGTAGAAGTCATGCAGCCTGTTATGGTTTTGATGACATAAATTAATATAATCACCACAATAGATTTAAACTTTATTAAGAACAAATATAACCCTGGAAATTTTTTCACAAATTTAAAAAAATACAATAACCTAAACAGAGTTCATAATCGCAGATATGAAACCAAATTTACCCTGTTTTTGGAAGTGGTAGATTTATTACACCACAATTTTAATCACTAAAGTGAATGCCTGTGAAGTTATGGTGGTTAAACTTATGAAGATTCCTACAAAAGTTATCAGGAGTTTTACAGTTAAAATTAATAGATGAAATAATTGAATGAAATTACCAAATAAGGATAAACTTGTGGGATAGTTCATGAGTAACTATATGTTAATACACAGAGGCGCACATAGACAAAGAGATATTTCAAAATGCATGAACGGACATTTTGTTTTTATTATTTAGTGGAAAATATATGCAAAAACTTAAGTATATATTAAGTAACACAGGCTCCACATTTGTAAACTAGCCATTCCCTGAAATATAATTGGAAACTAAATGAATAATGGCAGGAGAGAAAAATATGGAAAATAGTCAGGAAAAATATGTGAGATCAATTTAAAAAAGTTTTTAAATGAAAACTAACGAATGTCCTTGTCAGCATGCAATGTCATTAAGCTTCTCTTTGTTTTCCTCATTTCTACACAAAAGCGTTCACAAAGTGTGCATGTGATCACTAAGAACACTATATAATGAGACGAATGAAGTAACATTCTAGGTAAACTATCTGTTAGCGTAATCTGAAATAAGAATAAATTTTATAAATTGTCAAATTTGCCTAAAATAATAAATTGAAATAAATATAATTTTCCAAGACAGAATTTCATTCAGTAATAATCAAAATTTACATTTTGTGAAATGGTTTACGTTTAATAATTACTTCTATCAATAAATAAGAGTGAGATACTTATCAAGTACACCTCAATTAAATATTAATTTTTGTATAAACAATATTTCATTTTACAAAGAATGAATTTACCTTGTGCTTTAAATTATGCAGGCACAAATAGAAGTGAACCATTGTATTCAAAAAGGCTATAACGAAGGAGAAAACGAGCTGAAATCAAAATGGTTTGAATATGACAACAGACAGAATAATTCCAAAAATTGTACAACAATGTAAAAAAGTTTTAATCTATTACACGGTACAGATATTTCGAATCTTAATGACATTTATAAACCTTTTCAAAATCAAGCCTTTTCATTCACCACAAGTTCTGGTTCTTTATTCAGATTGTATACATTCATGAACGAAAATTTTCCACAAGGTCGCAATCCTTTATGGAAATACTCTATTGTTTCCGTTCCTTAAACATATTATGAAAGATATAAATTTGTCAGACTAAAGCAAATGCTTATTAATGTATATGCAAAGAATAGAGCTATTGTAAAATATGATATTGTGTTGACTGTATTTTATTTTCCATGAAGTTTTTACATTTGATACTTGTAAACTTTCTTCTTAAAAGACGTAATACCAATAATTTCTTAGAAAAATATGTATTTCATTTTGTTAAAATTAAATAACATTTGCATACGCCAGTTAATTTTGGTAATAGAAAAATTAAGGGGATATGCAGGGAACTGAAATTGTGTACGTAGGAAAAGATTTTAAACAGAAAAGATGATAGGGAAATTATGGAATGACGGGGGCAAACTAATCATGTGACAAAACGGGATATGAGATAAAAAATAAAAATTTGAGAAAAATGTTTGCATTGAACTATTAAAACTGCACGATAATATTTATGACAGTGAAAGAAACTTTAATTTAATTGACGCACCTCTCTCAAGAAGTAGACAAAAATAAACTTTTGAAATAAATAAAAATAACATGAAATATTCTACATCAAAAATAACTCACCTGAATTTTAAATATTTCATTGAAACATTTGCAGAGTTCCATAAAGCAAATGAAGAAATCAGCCAAACTGGTAATGCATTTTCCTTTAAGAGGTGTGTTAAATTTATATTTGATGCCCTCGTCAGTTCTGTTGTGTTGAGGACTTCCAAAAATGTCATCAATCATGGGGGAATAATTTGTTCTCTTTGTGTCTTCAAGCAACATATTCAGAAGGTGAATCCTTCGATGAATGCTAGTGATAACTAAACAAAAAAGCAATATTTCTAAGTCGTAAGTAAATGCAGACACGATTGTTATCAACAAATGTTTAAGCATCTGTAATCCAAGTGCTTTTGTTAAAAAAATCTTTAGAATTATTGTGCCAATGCAATACAATATGAATAAACTCATAGTAATACTGTTGCATTTACTGTCTTTGTGTGAAATTTCTTTCTTATAAATTACATCATAAAGTCCATCGATCTTATCAATTTGAAGAATGAATTTCATGAATTTATTTTTAGACCAGCATGTATCGATATAAACTAAAAAGAGAATGTACACAAATACTAAAGCTCGAATGAAATATGATATTTTAGAAATACTGAATATCATCTGTGATGTTGTTACTTGACAGAATAGAAATATTATCAAAATTACAATTTTGTAAATTTGTGTAAACCTATGTACAAAGTTACTTTTAGTCGTGGTCTTTCTAAAAACACCAAACACAGATTGAAGGAGCAGAACAGGTTTGAGTGTGTCAAGAAAAGTGGTAAATTGATACTCTCTTGGGACCACTGAAATCCTTCTAACAGGCATATTGGAGCAGTGTTCGTCCCTCTTAGCAATTGTTTAACCTTCGTACACTGAAGAATTGAAATGGTTGTGGTCGGCAATTATTTTACTAAATGGGGTGGATCGATAAACAGTTTATCATTTCTAGTACATTAGTCATATTAATGATGTGTTTGACGGATAAGATTACAGATAATGTACATACAAGTAGACGAGACAAATATAAAGTTACATTTGTATTAATTTACATTACATATATTAATTTGAATTTCTTCCATATCTTTTGGCATTTTTTAGAAGTGTCAATGAGATTTATTAAAATTTAAATTATTATGGGAAAATTAAAATAGAGCACATAAATAAGCTTCTTATTTTTGAAATGAAGAATGTGAATGAAATTTCAATTTTGAAAAACACATTTCAAGTAATAGGTTAAATGAAAACGAAAATGTCGTATTCAATATTTTTATATTTCACTGAAGCATGTACATGCCGAACTACGAAATTATGGAAACTGGGAGGACAGACAGGTGGAGGGTAGATGGACAAGCGGATTATAAAGGACGTATGCACAAGCAATCTTGCTCAGGTGAGATTCACTTCCTGTTAAAGTAATTTCAAACTTTAATAGTTCAGCTAAAAATAAACATGGCACCGTTAACATCTTGTTGTTGTTTAAAGAGTAAATTTGAAATTTTCTGCCAGTATCTTTCCAACATTCATGACCGCCGGACGTTGTGGACTATTTATGGATTCGGTTTGTACCCTTAAATGGGATCATATCACAATGATTAATTATCTGTAATTTAGTATTACAAGAAGTGTTCATATAATTGCAAAACAGTTAAAACATTAAACGATTATATGATTCAAAACAAATATTCAGTTAAATAATTCAGATCAATTAAATAATTACAAATAAAAATTTTATTCTATTTCCCTGTACTTTATGTGGTTGAGGTGTCGTGAAAGTAATTGTGGAAGCTCGCAAAATCGAAATTACTGTTTTTTTTCTGAATTCCAGTTTTATGTTTTTTTAACAATATTTTGTACATATTATTAACATTTTATGAATTTAGCGAAATAACATATTTGTGAAACTTTTGTTTTGTTGAAAATTTAAAACTGAATAGTGTAACACTTGAATAGTTTAAAACTTACAAGAGTACCATGAGACCAAAACATCTTGACTGATGGAGCAATACGAACCCGAACATACTTAGTGAAGAAGTTGAAATGGATTTTTCCACATGTTAGTTTGAGTTTATATGTTTTGTATTTTATGTATTTTGTGCATATATTAATTTACGTAGATTTAAGGTAAAATGAGTAGGAATTTCAAGGCGGATTATATGTGCTTTAAAAATACTTGAAAATATTTCCCGACATCGGTAATTATTACTATTGTACAAATTATTCATATTTTCCGATAAGTTTTAATGAATAATTTCCCTTAAATATGTAACAAACTATTTCAAAGGTATTGGAAACAGATTTTTTTCACAAATTCTCTAAGCTGCATCAAAGGCTGATTTTGAATTGGAAATAAATATTGTCATACTACTACTTGTACTAGATATGAATAAATATTAAAATTTTCAATTATTCAAATAATAGCAAGTGGTAATTACCACATCTACATTATTACTTAACAATACAATATATAACAATACAAGATTATGCTAAACCAACCATAATAATGTAAACTCATTAACATATCCAGTAGTAATTTCTTTGGCTAATAGCACCTTAACAAGCATAGATGCACTCTTTGCTCTGTTGTTCCCTTTGGTTAGCATTGATAAACTACCCACTTACCAGTATACACACAAAACGAACCATACCTGGTGGATGAATTTTGATTTGCAATTTCTTTTGAAATTGCATAAATCAATAAAATTAAATATACCATGTTTTTTCGTAGAATTAAAAATAATTGATATTCTAAAATAGAAAATATTTTTGTACATGTGTGTTTTTTTGTATTTTATGTAAAAATATTAACATTCCAAGGAAAAACATAATAACCTGAATATATTTTTGATTCAACAACATGTAAAAGATGTAGAATTCCTACGGATTTAAACTTCCATGCACGATCACCGTAAGTATCATTAATTTGTTCTGTCGTAAAAGTTATAACAGCAATGACAATATTGCTAGAATAATAAAAATTTACTTCTAACATTCCTTGCTTAGTCCCTCCTGTCAAATTTTAATAATGTGATTTTGCTCAATTTGCATCAAGAGACCATGTATACAAAAAATAAACATACAGGTATTAATTTTATTATATATATATATATATATATATATATATATAATTACATATATATATATATAATTACATATATATATATATATATATATATATATATATATATACTCTTCCTCCTTGCGTTGTGTTTCACATTCTTGAGGGTTGTGAACTCCCTGACTCTAAGTCAATTTTGCACACACAAAATCTCTTCATCTGTTCGGATCCTTCGCGGCGTGGAGTGCCTCATGCAAGTTTGTGCCCAACACCGAACGTATTTTGTCAACTAACCTAGCTGGGCTGCTGGCAATCATCAGCAGCTCCAGGTTATGTCCATCCTTCCGTGCGATGTGTCCAAAGAATTCCAGGATTCTTTGCAAGCAGATAGTGGAAAGCTTGGTCTTGATGTTAAGCTCATGAAGAATGGACTTATTTGTACAGATCGCAATCCTTGGAATCTGAAGCATCTTCCTCCAGCATCACGTTTTGAAAATATCATTGTGGTCATGTTCGAACTTTTTTATCGTCCACATTTCTGAGCCATAACTAAAGATGGAGAACACCAAAGAGCTCACAAGTGAAATTTTCGTCTTCCGTGATATGTTCCATTCCTTTCAAATTTTGTTTAGCTGGGACATTACATTTTTGGCCACACTGATGCGCCTCCCGATTTAATTTTCGTAAGAGGTGGTATTGCTGGTGCTCGGCACCCAGGTAAGTGAAAACATCCAATGTCTGAAGGGATAAGGCACCTGTCATGTGGAGTGAGTTGGCGCAGTCTACTACCATAAGTTTGGTTTTGGAGTGATTGATTTTGAGACCTAATTTCTTTCTTATTCTTTTCATTTTGTCAAGGAGGCTCCTCATTTCAGCTTCATTCGCAGCCAATAGTGTTGTGTCATCTGCATACCAGAGGTTTGTGATCCTGGTGCCTTCAATGAGGACACTATCCTTGCTGTTTTCTAGCGTACACCTTATGATGTATTCTCCGTAAATGTGGAACGAAATGGGGGTCAGGATGCAACCCTGCCTAATGCCTTTTCCAAACTTAAATGGCTTAGATGTTGTTCTTTTGACCTTCACTATGCACTGGTTGTTGTGGTGGAGAGATTGGATCAGTACAACCAGATATTTAGGTACACTAAGTTCTTCCAGCACTTTCCACAATGTCGACCAGATGAGATGGTCAAAGGCCTTGCTACAATCGATGAAACAAAAAATAATAGGACTTTTGAACTCGTACGACTTTGCAATCAGTTGGAGGATGTTTAAAATCAGCTGGTGAGCTCCTTGCCCTTAACGAAATCAGCCTGCCCCTGCCATACTTGCCAGTCCAAGAAGTATCGGATTCTGTTGTTAATGATGTGTAAAAAAACTTTGCTGGCATGTGATATTAAGGCTAGTGTTTGGTAATTGTCACATTCCACAGTAGAGCCTTTTTTATGAAGTGGAAGTATGACTAATCTTGCCCATTCGTAGGGTCATTCACCAGTGCGCCAAATAGTATCATATATCTTAATTATTGCGCTAGCACCTGCAGTTCCCATTGTCTTAATGAGCTCGTGTGTTATTTGGTGTCGTTCAGGTGCTTTCCCATTTTTGAGTGTAGCTGCAGCTGCCGTCACTTCAGATAGTAGTACAGGAGGCTCTGGAACGTTATTGCTCTTCCATAATGTTGAGGTATGCAGTATTAGATTGTGGTGGTGGTTTTTGTAGAGCTCCTCACAGTATTTACACCACCTTTTCTGTCACTGCATCCAAATCTTGAAGCCAGATTACATTCTCATCTTTCATTACTCATATTTTGGGTTTGGACTGTTTCGAGAGTAATTTTACTTTCTTAAAGAGATCTGCACTTTGTATTTTCAGCGAATGAGCTTCAATTTTCTGATAGACATTCATAATAAGGTTGTTTTTATCACGACAATTAGTCAGTCCCAATATTCTCAGTTCTTGAATTATTAAAATTCATCATCATCATTCTCAATTCATAATTTTAATCAAGTGTAATCAGAGAGCCATGTTTGTCTGCGATTATGTCTAGATCGTTGTTTAGAGATTTTGTCTACAGTCTTGTGCATCAGTTCTGTTAGGTGGTATATACGCATTATATATATATATATATATATATATATATATATATATATATATATATATATGTATATATACATATTTGTTCACATGTTTGTGTTGATGCTATAAAGGTGTACCAATTTAAGATAATGAAAAAATATTTTTCGATATCTAATTGATTTAAAGTGTTTCTTATCAGTAAAATCGCATATGATGCTAGCATCAATATGTCACCCCCTGCCCGTGCACGTTTTCCTTTTAATTTATATTATTCACAAACTTTCTTCATAACAATAATAAATTATCTTGCGATTTAAAATTTCATGGGCATCATCTCCTGGTGAATTGCAAAACTGAGTTTGTTCACGTACATGTGTGTATGTGTTTACATCTAAATTCTAAAATATCAATGGTAAATTTATTTAACATGTTTATGCGTGTCTTGCTTTATGAATACAAACTGATGCTATATTTTTTACATTCTGGACTTAAGCTAAACTAGATAAAAACTAAAAGTCTTTTTAAAACTAAATGGTTAGTAACATTGATCAAGACTTTTTACTTTTTGTGTCTCATTTGGAAATATGTATATTATTTGTGTACTTTTTGTAGGTTTAGAAACTTAAAATTTAAAATGAATCTAAGTCTTTATATATATTAGATGAAAAGATGGAACCTTCGTTGTTACATTTACAGGAAAGTGTTTATTTTCTTGTTTGAATTTTACAAAATCCAAAATGAAAAAGACAAGTGGGGGGATGTTGCAAGCAGCAGACGCAGAGTGCGTGTGAGATGGAGTCCAAGATGCTGTCATTCTACGCTGAATGCGTTGGCAAGGAGAGAGGTGCGTGACTTTGAGGTAAAGGAAGTAGAAACTGGCATTAATAACTTCTAGATACAAATACAATTAAGGAAACCTATTTCACGCAAGTGTCGACATGGTCCTGGTGAGTTTTTTGCAAATACTTGAGATGTCTGTGTATCTTTTACGTCTTACTCAAATACTTGATTGTTAGTGAAATGGCCGTATTTACTTCTTTATATTTTATAACGCTTTTAACATTTATGTTAACCTACTGTTCTATGATATCTTGGAAGAAAGGTGAAAATCACTACATATAGAGGTAGGTAGTTTGAAAAGATCTTAATTAAAAAATGACATTCAATATAAAAGACTATTAGTCCGACTTGTATATATATTATTCCTTGAAAAAATATTAGTATATAAAATCTGTAAAAATATTATTTCTTGAAACAAATCACATGCTGGTATGAGAAGAAAAATAACAAAATTTCTCAATAAGTTGTTGGGGAGGGGGATTGTCTTGGTCGGTCTTGGAAGGTTGGCATTTGTTGATCACTATGAAGTGGTTATGACATTTAGTAATGGATGTCTAGAATTGATCTTTATATGTTTATAAAAAAAATTTCAAAAAGTCAAATGAATTTAAACATTAGTCTATGCCAAGTAATGTACATTAACTGGCAATAGTAATTACTTATTGAAACATTCCACTACCGCATCATCAACAGCGCATCAAATTTTTCATCATTGTTGAAGATAGGATAGAAATATACATAGCAAGTAAGTGTTCGTATTCGTAAGTAAGTATATATATAAGTAGTTTCTGTATAAAAGTATGTGTATATGTGTATATATATATATATATATATATATATATATATATACATTGTACATATATATATATATATATATATATATATATTAATATACATATATATATATATATATATATATATATATACATACTTACACAGATATGAGTATTCATGTTTAAAGCAATAAAAACAATTATATGGAATGCGCTGTTCATGGCAAATAGACAATAATATTTCATCAAGCATTAAGCTGAATTCTCTTTGTTCCTGGTAACGTACTATTCACATATTTCAATATTATTCATTTAGCATTTATTATTAAAATTTTTTTGTTCTTTGACAGACTAATAAATAATGTTAGTGTATAAATCCCTTGCGGAGTCATTTAGTATATTTGTGATGAAATCAGAAATTTATAAGGTTTTGAATTATTTCTTTTCTTGTTTGCCTATAATTTGACAGTCAGAAAATTGTTTTTCAAAGATGACATATATGAATGTCGCTTATGAAAATATCTACAATTTTCAAAAGTTGTAAAATAATAATTATGCTTTTATTATGTTAACTGTTTTCTAATCAACTAAATGGATTAATGTAACACTCAATCAACTCAAAGTTTAGTATGGAATTAATTTAGTACCAACCCAGGAGAGATGAGTACTTAGTTTGATTAGTGAGGGAGGAGGAGGGAGGTTGAAACCCTTCAAGGTCAGGGTGATGTTGTCAGGTGTGGAAGCTAATAAAATATTAATGCCAACTATCGATCTAACCTCGCACATTGACTGCATTACAATTTATTATAAAAGTAGAAGTTTAACTAACCGTCATAATTTCTATTCTGCGCAATATATTCCCTGTCTGTCTATGCACACTGCCTTACATAATAGACTTTTACAGGAAAAATGATGGAATGCTGCATTGCTTTATTTTGCTAGCTACAAGAAACTTCCTATGCGATCTCTTACTTTGTCATTTTTTAAGGTATTCTTTCATCTCATATCTTCATTTATATAAAGCAAAAATTGGGCATTGCATAGCACATATGGAATATTTTTCTTTCTCAATGATTTCACACCAGTTGTGTGAAAATGGAGTCATTAAATGAAGGTCACATGTAAAAATTGTCATTTAATCGTGGTGATAACAAAGAATTTTCATTTTTCATCTTTAGATATATATATATAAACATGCTAGAGTCACAATGTAGTCAGGTTTGTTTGCATATCTTTTACAGATTGTAAACAGTTAAATGTTGTATACACAGTTTAATTCAAAACTTAAAAATTTGCCTCTATCTGCACTATGTCCTCATGCCGAAAGAGATTATTAACAATTTTAAACTAGAGGAAATATTTACAGGCTGAGATGTAAAGGACGACAAAGTTCAGTGTGTGTATATTTATTGCGTACAAACATATCACTCACATTAAAGAAAAAATTTGTTATGCAAAAAGAAAGATTGTCCATTTACGTAATTCTTCATTAACTTGCATTGACGTCAAATGAGATTTTGTACTTTCTATCTGCAAATACATCTTCTCACATACAAGACACAGGGCAACCAATGACACAATGTGGTGCAATGGCCATTCTATGTACTGGATCGAAAGTAATGTTCAATCTCTGAAATGTTCATTTGATTAATGAAATTATGGCAAAAACAATGAAATTCCATTAGAGACAGGCTTATTTTGGGACATAATTGCATTCGTCACTTTTAATTAAGTTTACATTTGGATGGACGTTTTTACTAATAACTTTTTTACTGGTACAAAAAACCCTAGCAGTTATATTACGTAAACAAAATAATTTTATAAATTGTTTTTATGTCAACCAGATGCATCGTCAGCTCATTGACATGAAACGAGTCTAATAAAATTTTGTTACACGAAATAAAAAGAAAGTAACCTGTGTTCATGTATTATGGGCTGTAGGTATTTTAACGATAGTTCTCTACTCGTTTTTCTTGGCTTATTTCATCCATATTAGGTTGAAATATATTTAATTAGGTTGAAATTATATAAACCATCAAAATGGTTTTTAAACACTTCTTTAATTTTGTCATAAACTTTCCATGTAAATACATTCTTTATTGTGTGAAGAATTTGTTAGTTTATAAAACGAGTCTTCAATACTTAATGCTGTATTATTTATGATTGCATTATTGTTTTCTGTTTATAACTTTGCAATTTATAAAACTTATGGTTGGTAGTTATGTTAGTTAATATATTAGTTAACCCTTAACAGGCCGGGTGCGGTCACCATGACCCCAGTAGGTGCAACACTGTCAATTTTATACTCTTCCAATATTCGATGGTATTTGCCCCTCCTGGTATCTTCGCAACTCAGGCGATTAGTACGAGGCCCGGCTTAGTAATAGTCGCACGCGTCTTTCGTTTTGAGTTTTTATTGTTTAAAAGTTTGCAGCGGTCACAGTGACCGCACCCGGCCTATTGTGTGATTTTAGAAAGTGAATTCCTTTCTCGGTGTAGTCTTCATTTTACTAACAAAATGGAACGTTTTGACCAACAAATACAAGACTGGCTTACACAAGAGGATAATAATGACCCTGCCTCTGATGGCGATGGTGAATGCAGTGATATTGATCAAGATATCGAACCAAATCACGTGATTTATGAGTCACACCACTCAGAATCTGAAGAAGAAGTTACCTCATCTAACGATGAAGATGATCAACCTTTGTCAAGTCTTCAACCGAGTCGTAAGCGCAAGGCAAGTAAAAGTATTTCCGATAGCGAGGAAGTTCAACTAAGGGATAAAAACTATTTCGGCAAAAATAAGTTTCGCTGGTCTTCTGTTCCATCTGCCGCCCGAAGTAGAACAAGAAGTCATAACATAGTAGATGTACAACCAGGAATACGTCAAAGTCTTCGACACAGCCTTACAGCAGAATCGACAGTAGAAGATGTATGGAATAATTTTTTTCGTGAGGGTACTCTTGAAAAAATTATAACACATACCAACAGTCACTTAGAAAAGATGCGAGACAAGTATGACGACAATAGTTACGTTTATAATTTAGATATGATTGAACTAAAAGCATTATTAGGCATATTTTATTATTCAGCGGTGTTCAAAGAAAATCACGCAGATTTTTCAAGTTGGTATAGCTCGGATGGAACTGGCCGATGTATTTATCAATGTATTATGGCGAAAAATAGACTGAAAATACTTCTACTAGCATTACGCTTTGATGAATCTTCAACTCGGCTAGAACGACGTGAAAATGATCCCGCAGCGCCAATTTCTGAAATTTTTAATGATTTTATTGGCAATTGTCAAGACGTATGCGAAATTGGAACTGAAGCTTGTGTTTATGAGATGCTGGTTGCATTTCGCGGCAGATGCAAATTTAAAATGTATATGCCAAAAAAACCGGCAAAATATGGCTTGAAAATTCAAAGTATCACGGATGCAAAAACGGGTTATTTACACAACGCCTACATTTATGAGGGTAAAGATTCTGATGGGAAAGATTTACCAGAACAGTACAAACACTTAAAAAACCGACCCAATCTGTTTTGAGACTTGTAGAAAAAATAGAGGGCTCAAATCGTAATATTACAGCCGATAATTGGTTTACTTCAATACAGTTAGTACAAGAGTTGAAGAAAAAAGGTCTAACATTTGTTGGCACAATGAAGAAAAACCAAAGAGAAATACCCAAAGATTTTTTACCATCAAAAACTCGTAAAGTAGAAAGTTCCTTGTTTGGATTCACAAATGAATTTACATTAGTATCTTATGTCCCAAAAAAAAATAGGTCGGTTATACTCGTATCAAACATGCATCACGATTTAGCAGTAGATAATGTCAAGAAAAAACCTATAGTAATAATGTATTATAATGAGACTAAATATGGGGTTGACTTATTAGATCAAAGATGTTCAAACTATAGCACTGCCCGACGTACTCGTAGATGGCCGATGACAATTTTTTATCGTTTGCTGGATATTGCGAGCTCTAATGCATTTATAGTTTATAACTCAGTGCGAGAGGATAAGATTAAAAGGCTTCAGTTTATGAAAGATCTCGCATTATATCTTGTCAAACCGCATTTACATAGGCGAGCAAGTAATCAACATCTGACTCGACAGCTTCGCTTAGCTATAAGAAGAGTACTAAACATAGAAGAACCTATACCCGAGGTAGAAGAAAAGCTGGAAACTAGAAAAACATGCTATACTTGTGATCCCAAATAAAAACGAAAGACCTATCATGTATGTTTTTGTTGTAGAAAGCCGATATGTATCGAATGTAGCCAAAAGATGTGCCGCGATTGTCGCGAAACAAGACCATGATTGACGGTTGTCAATTTGTCATTAACAATATTTTTTAAGTTAATTTTTTATTTTCTCTATATTATATGATCTCTTAAGACAACAAAACCAAATTTTTTTTCCAAAAATTAGTTAAGATTTTTTTTTTAAGGAATTTATACAGAAGTTTAGAGATTTTGTTTCGTTTTGGCGTTTGAGTAATGTTTTTTTTTTATTTAGCATTAATAGAAGTTATGTTTTGTTAATTTTTCTTTCCTAATTAAAAGTAAACACTATCAGTAACACTGAGTATTTTTATTTATTTATTATTAGGATAATATCATAAAAATATTATACTTTAAGTACTCGCGGTCACGGTGACCGCGCCCGGCCCGTTATGTTACAAAAAAACCACCCGGCCAGTTGAGGGTTAATAATACTTACATTATATTTTAAATCTTCAACAAAACTATATGTGTTAAGGAGTATGCCAGAGAATATTAGAGTGAGTGAATTAATGTTAAAGGTTAGATTACAGCAATATATTAATATTATTGAAAGTAAAAATGTTATTACAAAACTTTCATTGAAATGTTCAATACAAACCTGAACTTCAAACATCTTGTTTAAATGATGGCACAGATCTAACAAACGTGTATAGAAATTGGGTAAATGATAATTGGAATTTTCTTTCAGATTCAATATAAATATGGCATCAACAGATGGAGCCAAGTTTTCTCTTTTTTCTAATTCAAAGAAAATGTTCAATATTTCCACACTTTGTGTTAAACTAAATAATATGAAACAAAACAATATTATTTCTAAGTCAAAGATAATGGAAGCAATGATATTAAATGTATTAAAAATGTATATGTATAGATCAGATATTATTCCTTCAGTCATAAAATAAAAAGTGACATAAAGAATATGATAGAGTAGAGGAAGGCCAATAATTGCAAAGTTTCGAAATTTGAAAAGATTATCTTTTTCCTCAATTTTCAGAATCAATTCTTCAAATACATTTTTGGCACCAATTGAATCAATCAGCAATAAATGAAGGGCATGAATTATCTGAAGCGTCCTGAACACTACCAGCTTGCAGTTATCACGTAGGGCCAAAATGATTGAAGCAACGTGAAGCGCAATCAGCATTCCCATAATTAACACACTGTATACTTTCTGGGCCCATAATGTAAACCCGGCAGGAACTCGTTTAGCAGTTCTTTTGCAAACACCAAACATATGTTGATACACTAAAATTGACCAAAGAGTATTTTCAATTGATTCGTTAACCATATTCACTCACCATATTCACTACTAACCTTATACATATACCCACACACACATAAATATATGTATGTATATATACATATATATATATATATATATATATATATATATATATATATATATATATAAATATGTATGTATGTATTTATATTTATGTGTATGTATGATTTTTGTATTTAAGTCACAAATATATTTATTATTTCATTTATGCTCGAGATTGTGGTAAGAATAAATAAAAAATCTAATTTGAATATTTTAGTGACATCACGAAATATTTATAGTTTTGATTATAAAAAGGAATGAATTACTAAATGACAGCTTTTACTTTTTATTTTGTAGACCACAGAAAATGGTAATAAAAAGAGTTAAATTGTAGGAAAATGTAACAAATACAAAATTTAACAAACACTAAACAAAGTCTGCCACTCGTTATATTTCCAGAATGAATTTTTTCTTTCTGGCATAGGTCAACTTGATATTTTTTTGTTGCAGCATATAAAGCTTTTCCTTTTGTAACCAGGCATCTTCTAGCATTAGCATTTTAGTCTTCAGGAGTAAAGTGCTCAAATATTCTCAAATAATCTCTTTTTTTCGTTTAAATATGGACACTGGATGCAAAGGTTTATTTATTTATTAACTGTATCTGTAAAGATTTTTGAAATCCATCAACTTTAGGAGCTTCCGTATTTTTTCTTGTTATTCAACCATTCTGTATGTGCAGATAACCTACAGTCAATAGCAACAATATTGTGATGGAAAATATTCTGAAGTACCATTTTTTGTTTCCATTATTATTTCCCCCAGTAAATATTTAACAAATCCACATCAGTGTTTGTAGGGGCCTATTGTCCCCTATCTGGGGACAATCTTGCTCTACAAACCTCTCGTTTGTAACAAATTTTGTTTTAATTTAAAGATGAATTTTGTAATTATATTTATTTGGTAGATATTTGTATTTCTCAACCAAAGAAACTAATTTGAACTATTCAACTATCTTCAAAACTTAGGTACACTATACCACATAATATCGACATCAATATTAGTAAGACAAATTAATGTATAAAACAAAAGCTCTTCATATATATAAGTTGAGGATACTCCAAGACCTGGTTATAGTGCATCAAACATGATGAAATTAACATTTGAAGCAAGAGTTTGTGCCACTAAATAGCTCAGTTAGGTCCTAAATCAAAATTTTTTCAAAAATCAAATGAAAATTTCATGCTGCAAAAGGTAACTTTGAAAGTTTTTAGTTTATCAAAACTTAACAAATTTGTAATTTATTTATTGTTTTCAAAAATTGTCTCCACAGCATTCAATCTGCGCATCGTTCATTCGATGAAACCAGTGAGGAAAGCAGTTGGCCCACTCTTACTTAGATGTCACATCCAATTTGGAAATTGTATTCCTCGCATTTCATCATTCGATTTTATACGGACAATCAATGGCTGATATACCAATCTGAAGTAATTGTTCATTTATATTCCAGAATAATCACTGCATAATAATTTGTTTTTTGAAGAATAAGGCGACCATTTTTTTCCAGCACTTCATTCTTTATTCACCAATGTAGGCCGCTCTTCACAAGGAGACACTTACTACACAGCCTGCCCTTAAGTTTTGCATTTAAAACAGTTTATCTGGTTTTCATTAGTATTAGTGTGACCTCCATCGAATTTTTCTAACCTTTCTTGACACTAATCAATGCGATGGTGTTTTGGATCTTTGGTCATGTCATAAAGGCTTCTGAACACTTTTCCATCAATAGTATGAGTTAAGTACAGAATTCTCTGTACTCAACTCATACCAATACCTGAATTTGCCTGAATCTGCTGACAAGCTACATTCTTGTCTATCTTCATCATGTGCCACACATTGTTGATGTAACCTTCATCTATCACTGTTGAGGGATGTTCTACATGCACATATCACTGAAACCGGTATGGTCAAATCTGAACTCGTTAAACCAGGTTGTAAACATTAGAGCAATAGGGGCTTCATCATAAATTGCTAATATAGTGTGTATCATTATACATCTTCCAAATTGCCACCAATTTATAAAATCGTATGACTGGTTTAAGCAATTACTGTAACGGATTATAAAGAGATTGATTTATTGAAATTTGAATTTACTTTTTATTTCCATTTTTGAAAGAGTTAATTCTAAGAACTTTTAGTGCTATCCTCATATTTTTAACATTATTTTGTTTATTTATCAACCTCAATGTCAAAAGTTGGTATAATTATTTATGTATTTATATTTCTTTATATATTTATATTTCTAACTAAATATGTGGGTCGTATTTTTTCTTACTCTACTCTTTCCATACGGCTGAATCCTTTCATTTTTGTGAACGTAAATTATACGTTCACAAAAATGAAAGGATTCAGTATAAGTAGTAGTAACGTTCCATAGACTTTGATGTATTGAATCAAGTACTTATAGACCCAAAAAAATTAAATCTTAAAAGCTGTCAAAAACCATTTTCAAAATTAAATATTACTAATAAGATCAGTTCAAAATTTGAACAGTGTTGACATGACATTTTTTACGTAAATATCATTTCTTAGGTTTCCACACCTGGAACAGAAAGCAAAATGAACT
Source organism: Druceiella hillmani (assembly GCA_039881145.1). Lineage (NCBI taxonomy): Eukaryota > Metazoa > Arthropoda > Insecta > Lepidoptera > Hepialidae > Druceiella > Druceiella hillmani. Next base: position 6,852,715 of record JAYKKI010000107.1, on the reverse strand, counting down.
GATATAATATCATTTATGTGTATGCCTGCCTCTCACAGCCGTTTTTCTCAGAAATAGCTAACACTTAAAAATATTCATGTGGAAATTTTAGGTGGGGCAAAGCACAACATTTATTTTTTGTAATCCCATGTATACAGTGGGGTTTGTTTGAAAGAGCTAGTTTAAGAGTTTAAAAAATATTTTTTTCATAATGTCAGGAATATCTTCAGAGATATAATGAAAACTATGCAAGAAAAAATATTTTACCTCGCCCTTATTTTCAATAAAATCGTCATAGTCTTTTAAATAATAGAATGTTACAATATTTTTACAAGACCATTATTTTTAAATTACACAATCATTCTTCTCCTTTCCCACCTGAGTGAAACCGCTCATAATTCAGCCAAAGAAAATTAATATAAATAATTTGATAGGAATACAATGTACCCTTAAATGTTCATAGGAGCCTAGATGGATACAGAAATTTCATAGTGTTTGTTTTGTCATGCTTGACAGGTTTATTCGTTCTGAATAGGAAAAACTAAAAAATTTAAACTTACTATCAGATTAAAATTTTTAATATATCTTTTTATTAAAAATTTTTCTGTCAACTAGGTCATAATACGAAAGTTCTCTTTTCCTCTTTCAAGAAATACTCCCAAAAGTATTACAAAGTAAGTTACAGTTCGCAAATTATTTCACAGCTGTCTCTCGTTCTTTGATTCAACAGTGATTACATATGCTTTCATTTTATTAAATAAATATTTTCGTGCATGACAATTTTCAATTTGAATTTAACCGAATATTTTGCCTATGTTTACAGTGTTTTAATAATTAATAATTGGTAAGATTTGCAAGATATGGTATTGGTAAGATTTAGAAGTTATTTGCTTTAATCATAACTTCTGGCAGAGGAGTTTCATAGTCTTTGTGTTAGTAACTATTTTAAACTTTTAGCAACTGGGTAAGGAGTTTTGAGAGGTCTAATTTCATAATTTGCTTCCATTAAATTATCTTAATAAGAAAGACTATGCCGCACGTTTTGTTCTCCGCACACAGTCACAGTTACTTGTATAATAAATTAATCATTAAACAACCAGTAGATCACCTATTCCTTTTTATTTATATTGATATACAAATGCTTTTCAATAACACATTTTTCCGAAATTGGTTTATGGGTTTCTACAGTCCTGTTTTTAATAGTCCATTTAACAGTTTTTTTGTAATAACACCAACTGTATATTAACTAGTACCTATCCATCGAGTTGGAAAATTACTCAGGTAATAAGTAGCAACCAAAGTATAACCAATGGATCAAAAAAAAATTTAAAAGAATATATTTATTTGAGCAGAAAGACAAATATTGTATGCCACTTTTTCCATGAAAATCTGTATGGCTATCTTAATCTACAAGTGCTCAAGAGTATGAATTCGGGTCCTAAAACAATACGAATGGCAGACACGTTGCAATATTTTTTGAAAAATATTGGATGTGTGTAATATCATATAAGCCCATTTTACTTTAATGTCGTGAGGGCTAATATATTAACAAATTGAATGTTTGGTCATTTCCAAGCCGTTCACTTGTTTCTATGAACTCTTTTTAGTGAAACGAAATAATGAGATGATGCTTACTTTATACTATTTTGTTATGTATGAAAGCAACCTTTATTTATTAGACATTAGGCATATTTCATCGGTTTTTAAAGTATATAACAACTTACAAAATTGTGTGCTAATAAAGGATGTATTAACTTTAAAGAAATTGTGAAGACAATATTATATATTTGATGGGTAAAATAAGTGTTTTGATAGCCAGTCCATTTGTGAATTTTGTGAAGAAATAATAGAAAAATATAGAAAGATACTTCAGGCTTGCCATTCAACAAATAGTGCATCTGCGATGGCTTTCCATATGTACGTTAATTCATATATTTCATTTGCTTCTCCATAAATGTAATATCAACAACATTTAGTGCTAATTAGAAATCTTTTGCCAGTAGTTTCATCACAGAATATAAGCCTTTCTGTCATAAAAACAGTTTTGTTCTTATAAAAAAAGAAAGTTTTGTTGTAAGCATATTTTATAACTTGAAAGATGACAAGAATTTTTTTTCAACATATGCGCCATGGAACAACAGAAAAAATTCTAAGGCTGAGAACTAAAGCTGAAAAAATTTATATTTAGTTTACCCAGAAGAAGTAAGTAAGAGTATGTATTTTTGACCAAATATTTTCTCTTTTATGCTGTTAATATTAAAAATATATTAATGAAAGTCTTTCTGTCTAAATGTTAGACCAGGAAACAAAAAAAAAGATAATGAAAATACAGGACGCACACAAAGAAGTGAAAAACTGCAAATCCCTAAGAAGGAAATCCCTAAGAAGTGCGGAAGTGTAAGTTGTTAACCATATTTCTCTACTTCGATACAAAGACTAAACCTTTTAAGTCCAAGTGGAAATTGCACTAGAAAGACACACTTGGTAAACATTCCAAGCTCTATAGTGTTTGTACTAAATTCTTATATAACCCAGGTGGGTACTACTTAGTAAGGAAGAATTTTTGGAACAAAGATTTAGAATGAGATAGCTAAAGAAGATAAACATATAATATTCTATATATAATATCTGATAAACATAATATTCCTGTATTCTCAGCATGAATAAATACAATATATTAATTATACAAATTGGGTTTCATTTCCTTTTGTCACTTACATCCTTAGCATGAGGGTTAGTGGTATCAAAAGTGCACAAATTGAAAACTGTTCCTGCACGATAGTTATTCAGCTCCAATTTGATTAACGGTGTTAATGATCTGTTCTTTGTTTTTATAATGGATACAAGTTTTTTAAGATTCTCTTCAATTGTTTTTCTTTCTTGAGATCTCATTTGGACTACAACATCCATCGACTTTCCCTCCATTATCATCAAACGATTTTTAAATGCTACCATTTAATTTGGTGGTATTTCGTGTTCCCATGGTGTGTTAGTATTTGAATATCTTTTTTAAATGTTTTCAGCAGTTCCGTCACCAACTTTCCTAGCTTTACATAATTCGTGCCCGCTTCACGCCGTCCAAAAATAATACACTTCTTACACAATCCGCCACAAGCAATTTTGCTGTATGCAAGCCATTCATGTACCTTTAGCTAGTTCATTTGAAAAGACCTGCTTGTCTCGTACCTGTGGAAACTTAAAGTCTGTTGCAAGGTGCCAAACATTTTTCTACCATTGATATTTTTCTTCATCGGTAAGAATACTCGTAACGTCCTTGTTCTAAAGTAGTTTACCTGTAAATATAAAATAAAATGAATAAGTTACGGTTAACACAAATAAATTATCATAACATATGCGTTAACTTACATACACGGAAAGGAAATTATAATAAAATTTATAGAGGACCCTGATAAAAATTACCATTGTGCGAAACAGTAGCCAAATAAAAGTTAGAGCATAAGCTTAATAAAAAATATAACGGTACCATGGTAAAATTTATTTTGCTCTGTAATAATACGATTTTCTAAATTTAATCGAATTATATAATTAATCTTTAATCTTCATTAAACGGTATGATTTTTTATTATCAGAATTTTTTTAGTCTACCTTATTATAATTAAATTGACTTTATGTACATCTTTCTGCATTAATAAGAATGGGACAAAAAATTAGAAATAATTTTAAAAACACAAATTTATATATTTTTTGTAAATATTTATTTATATATATAGAGATAAAAATTAATTACAACAGTACAGATGTAAATTTTTTATTCCATAAAAATAAAAACTAATTAAAAAATATGAAAAACTTTATTACATTTATGACTCCACAATAATATTATCTAACCTCACAGTTCTGATGCTCTATCCCTTGCGACAGAAATAAATATTTATTAATAGTTATTTGAAAACACTCTCATCATTTAACAGACATTTAAATATGAGTACCTGTATAATCTAATTGTTGAATAATTCATCGAAAGTGAAATATACAGTAGTTACAAAAAACGACATGATATGAGTTAATTCGTGTTGACAACGGTAGGAAAGAGCCGAAGACGCCCAACAAAAATAAATGAACAGTAATTTGTCTCTGAATGCCGGCCTAAATGTTTAATCAATTTGGAGTTATGAGTAATCGATAAGCAATGCATACCTACATCACGTTCCTGGAAAAACTGTCTTTCCATGTCCTTGTCATTCATTATAATATAAGTCACTTGACTACATACAATCACTGTGATGATAAAATACATAAGCAAAATACAATTGAATCAAACTAATATTAAGATGCGTGCACGTGCAATCCTGTCGTCGTCGAGCGAGGACAATAATTACATATTTATCATCTAGCTAACCATGTGCCTAGACCCGCCTTCCCGCGCACCCATCATAAAGAATTGAAGTAAATTGGCGGGAAAAAACTGGTACCGATGAGTGCAACTCAAAACTGTAAACTACATACGTAGTTGTACTGGTATTATTTATTCTATAATTTTGCTCATGCAAACGCACTTTTCATAGTAAATATTTGTATGGAATTTTACGTATATTATTTTGTAACTTGCCAGAACTAAACGAAATAGATTGATTATTCTGGGACTTCTGGGGGGGGAAGGGGCACATGCCCCCGTGCCCCCCTCTTGAATCCACCTATGGGAATAGGTAATAGGATATCATGTAATGGAATATTATTTATATGTTTGCAAGTGGTAAGGTGGTATATATATATTACATACCAGTAATGGCAACTGACTTTTCCCAGGATCAGTAAGATTTGTTATGACAACATCAAGGTTATGATACTTTCAGAAATCAAATAATATATGAATATGAAAAGGTTTCCCTAAATTTTCTTAAATAATTCATAGCATTACTACACACAAATTTAAATTTTCATGCATCATTTTGTAACTATGGAGAGCTATGTTCTATGCAGGGAAACAGATATAAACAAATATAGCAAAAAATTATATGCACATATTGGCATTTCTTGTCTTATACTGCCTTTAAGAATCAGTTCGGAAATTTGTTGACCAAAATAAGTCATATTCAAAGCTCACGTAAACCGATTGGCAGAGTTCATCAAATATATTAAACAAATATAATTATTTGATGGTTAACTCGTTCATTTTTGGATAATTTTAATTGTGTTGTTGAAAAATGAAATACATATACAAATAACATTATGTTATTGTCAGTGCTACTAATTTATTAAAATCTTAATACTGAGGTCCACATAAAATCAACTTCCATAATATATTTACACTTTATGTTAAAACAAGCATGTTTTGGACTTATACTTATCATCAATTTAGTTATACCAGTATATTTATAGTTACGCACAAAGAAAAAGGCAATTTTAAAATAATTTACTCCACTTTCGTTTCAGTAATGAGCGACTTTAAATTCCAGTTTGCATAATTTATATATAACTTTTTGATTAAAGCTTATTTTGTATGCAAAAATATATATGTGTGTGTATATAATACATCTTTACATGAGGATTTTTAAAAAACATTGCGCAATTGGTTTGATTCAATTTGCAGACGATTGGTAGCTGCAATGTAATTTCATAGTAGGTTATTATGGTTATATGCAATTATAACAAATACAAAATATGATTATTTAAAATATGTGGCATGTTAGGAAGATTTTTTCAGAGATTTGAATTTAGCTTGCTAAAATTTATAAGGTTCACTTGTTCATAGCTCGAAGACAATTTTGTCACAGAGGAATAAATGTTTGTAAAAGCTAATGAGTGCTTTAAATATTTAATAAATTAAATTGCACAGGAAACACCCTAATTAGATAACTGATCGCAGGTCTGAGACACCATTATTGACTTCGGGCATTATTGACTTTGGCCGATATTGGTTCTGAAATGTATGCAAAACCTAGATCGCGGGGTGTTCTGCATCTAGGTGCTAATTTCAGACCGGGCCTAAGAAGGGTTAATGGTATCTTTTGTGTCTTTTGTTCTTTGTTAACCACCGGCTATTTAATATAATTTATGGTGCTTTAATAAAAGTACCAGGTGACCAAGCGATGCTTGGTTTATTTCGAGTTTCCCATAGGAACATGAAATTGCTTAGTTCATAGTATTAGATTTTTTTCTCTTTCCCCGTCCCTTTCCCTTCTTTTTCGGTCTCGCCTTCCCGTTTGCCTTCGCGTCCGCTCTCGCGTTCACCTTCGCATTCGCGTTCGCCTTCCACTTCCCTTTCACCTTCCACTACACCTTTTTATTCCCCTTTCCCACTTCTCATCTTCACCTCCCCTTCCCCGTCCCTTTTCACTTACCCCTTCCCCGTCCTCTTCTCACCCACCTTTTCGCCTCCCACTTCACACCCTCACCACACCCTTTTCCGTTCCTTCTTTCCCTTCCCCTTTCCCGTCCCTTCCCTTCACCATCTTCCCCTTCCCTTCCCCCCCCTTCCCCGTTCCTACCGGTCCCCCTTCTCTTCCGCTTCCCCTTCCATTCCCTTCACACACCTTTCCTCCTCCCCTCCCCCTTTCCCTTCCCCTCTCTATCTCCCTGCCTGAAGCCGTTCTCTCCTATGTTTTTCCATTCAAATGTTATTAAGTCTTAATAACAGTGTTCATAGTCATTTTGAAAATTTTAAATGGCTGCCATTTCCAAAATAATTAACCGACAAAGCTCATCTTCAAAATTATTTAATATAATCACCCAAGTAATAAATATACCAAATTTCAGCAAAATCATTAGAGCCGTTTCCGAGAAACTATTTACATATATATATACATATATATATATACAAGAATTGCTCGTTTATTAGTATAAGATTTGGCATTTTGTGATAGCAGAATCTACCTATTTCACAAACAAAATACATTTTTGTATTGAACAGAATTAGTCCAGTATCCATGTTTATCCTATTGCCATCTTTATGTTGCGGGTGAAACAGAAAAATCTAGACGAAAACAAGAAAAGAACGGAATCAAATACGACATAAAATTATTAAGCATGAGGATCAAATATATCAACATAAAGAGGGATCCTTTGTTTCTATGGAAAGATAGGTGAACACGCTGAAGTACTACATAGTGACTTAACATCGTTATGATTTTATTCAATTTTTTCAAATGAGAAAAAATTCTTTTGAAATAAACAATTCATTTCTTCTTTTCATCAGTGTAAATTAAAAATATTTTCATACGTCTTTTCCTTTGAAATTTCATAGAATTTAGAAAAAAGAAAACTTACAATTGAAATGATAGCAAATGAAATTTTTGACAAATAAAATCAAAATATTATCAACCAAGAAATAAAGAAATGGTGGAATAATTTAAATTTCCTTCAGAAAATTAAGTTTTCAGATCTACAAAATAACACATTGTTAAATCGACGAAGTGTTTTATTTTGGAATAACTTTGATACAACTATGAAAGTCAAATGATGAAATGAGAAGACAACATGGAGATTTAACGATCTTTTTGAAGTGTATTTTCTTTATTGAAGTTGATTGCATCTGATACATCGAAAACAAAACCTCCTGGGATACTTGGCACAGGATGAATTCAATATTAAGTTTTCAAAAGTTCAGGGCTGGGATAGTACTTTTTCAATAGGTGGGAGTTAAGTGGAAAACACAGAAACTCCACGTGCAAATCAGTATTATTTAAATTTTTACAAGTTGTTGAAATTGTTTTTGACTTTGAGAGAAATTATTATCTTTCCTTTCTGTCAGCATTTTTACTTTCATCAAAGTTTCATTGAGAGATATAGGAGCTAGGGACTAGTGGTAATTTTTGGAAAATGCTTGTTTAAATAAATAGATACGAAAATTTTACTGAATTTAGCACAAGAGATATTTTTCCAAAACAATTAATTTGTTACAATTTGCCACATATGTTGGTTGTAAAAGTTGGAGTAAATATTAACTATTCAAACATGCAATATATTTTTAATTTATGTCAATTTTTTTTCAGTGACTTACTTATGGATTAAGTAAGTTAATACAATTTTAGATAACTAGCATCTAAGACGCCTATATTTAAAGTAAACTTTAAATGTAAACTAAATGAGGTAACTTTGAATTACGACTCAATGATGGTACTGGCATCGGTTTACGGCTTCATTGACAATTACATTTAATATCGGTCTAGATGGTGGTAACTTGGAATTTCTCAAGAACCTACGGCCATATCCGATAACAGCACAGAATCACTTTGTGTTGAGTTTTTATCTTTTATTTTATTTACATCAGGACTTGGGCAACCAGTGATAAAAATTAATTCTGAATAATGTCTATATTTGATATACGTGATGGTTGCTTTGAATTCACTCATGATATGGGCAGATTTCACTGCAAATCGCAAACAATCTTTGCCACTGCCAATATCATGCAAATATAGTATTTTTGAGAAGCTTTTGATATTTTATAAATAATGTTCCATATTTATTTTGTTCAAATTTTTACTCAACTTAGAGTGTCAATTCAGGTTTTGTTAGAAAAATATTGAAGTACTTCTATCATTATACTTTGGAGAGAGAATTGAAATGGGTCACCAAATTTCACCACCATGATTTTTTTTGTTAAATTGACATTTAATTACAATTTGTACTTTCATATGGTAATAACCAAAATTACATATTACAAAGATTTTTCTTTTGTTTCTTACAGAAATAAGGACTTTTTCCTTTTCTTCATTAATTGTTATACACGTAACTACGTACATATGGTATAAATGCTTCAACCATATTGTAACTGTACTTCTTCTCTGTTTACTTAACAAAATTAATTACAATAATATAGCAACCCTGAAAGTTGCTGTGACTCAGATATACATTATTTCACAAAAAGCGGGGTAATCAATAAGTGACGTGTTTTGACATTGTGCACTTGAGGCATTCATCTGAACAATTTTATATATATATATATATATATATATATATATATATATATCTATATATATATATATATATATATATATATATATATATATATATATATCTATATATATATATATATATATATATATATATATATCTATATATATATATATATATATATATATATATATATATATATATATATATATACTTCTATAAAATATTATAGTTTTTCCATTTGTAGTTTTAGTAAGAAACAGAAATTTTCTGTCTATTTAAGTTAGTAACAATACAGTGTAATTTACAGGAAAATTCTCTTTATTAGCATCACTAGAATTTGTTGTTAAAAGCTTTAGATTTGAGTTTGATAGACAATTACTTTTAAACAGTGATTCATTGCTGGATTGACTAAAACGATATTCCAATAAAAACAATATTCTTTGTTTTTTTATTTAAAAATAGTTTCCCCAAAAATCATTGTTCATCAAATTGAATTTTATTTTTAGAGAGATGTGCACACATACACATTTATAATACACAAATAAATTTTAGTTTCAATAACACAAAATGTTTATGTCCAAAAACCGGTATTGTTTTTTTTTAAATATTTTCTATTAATGTAACTTCAAGAGAAAATGATAGGTTCATTAGTGGAAAAAGTTTTGCAGCAGTGATAAAATGTATTTTGCATTCATAAAAAGATTTTTTGAAATTGATTAGTTTCGTTCATGAGTGAATTTTAGTATAAAATGAATATGTCCTCGATTTCACTTTTTAGTCAGGGCAAAATGTATTTATAATGGAGAAACAAAAATTATTAATTATTTAGTGTATTTTTATGTATGTGTCCTGCTAATTATAATAACTTTTGTATTTCAATGACATTCATCCTCTTCCATAAAAATGACCAAAACTTCTATTTTATTTATAGGCTTATACAAAACTAGTGGCACTTTTCTTAATGAACTTATATGAAAAAAATAATTCATAGTTTTGTCTAGTTAAATTTCATTTTAATTGGTCTCATATACCTATTCTCATTTGTATAATTACAGAAACATTTTAATTTGATTACACCAACAGTTGAAACTACCTTGCAAATTTAATTTTGCAAAATACAAACACAAAGTGTTTTTTAATTAAATAAGGTACATTGATTAAAAAAATAACTAAAAGTTATTGCAAAAATACAGGTTTATTTGTATGTGGAGTACAATACAATACAACATATGAAAAAAATTCTTCCTTTTGGTTTTTAGTGATAAAGGTTGATTTGTTATGTTTCTCTTTAATTATTAAAGAGGAAACAATTTGTAAATGAAATTATAAGAATGAGATTCAACGTGCCAAATATATTTTGAGATTCCGAGAATCACTAGTGTCCTTATTCAAGATTCCGGGAATAGCTAGGATGCTCCTCAAATATATTCTATTATCGAAACTAAAGTTAGATTACAATAAATATAGCAAGCATCCTCTAACAGAGGGAAGCAGTTAATAAAGAAGACAGTTATATCAATTATAGCTTTACTCGTGAATACATTCTTTATCATATTGTGTAATTGCTATATGTCATGCTTTGTAAACATTCATCTAAAATGATGTATTATGGACTGTTGCAACTGATATTGGCCATTGTTGCACATGCACTGTCTTGCCGTACGCTATCATTTGGTTAAAAAATAGTCACTATATTTTTATTATTTGAGTGTACTTTAATTTTAATATTCGGAAATGTGCTTAGATATTCATTTCTGGGTGTCTTCTATACTAATAATCCATGAAATATGTATATGTGATTGTAATTTCGTTTAAGTTTAAAATAATCACAAAACTAGCCACATTCACATTTCCCCCTCAAGTTTAGCAAGAAGATGAAATTTTTATGAGAACAAAAAATGTATTTGTGATACTCCAGATTACTTAAAATCTGCGTTTGTTTTTGATTGAGATTTCAGGAGGCAGTGGTACTTTTAAGGAAGATTTCAGGAGGCACTGATACTTTTAAGGAAACGATAATGAGAATTCAAAATATGTACAGAAATAACATTTTAAAATATGAAGAAAGACGAAACTTCATCAAATCACATGCTGATTGAGAATTAATATTAATCCAATAGTATAACATACAGTTTGATAAATGTCTGAAAATATCTACAAATAATTTACTTTAGAATATTCTGGAAATAAACACTGCATGCTATATATATTTTGAGAGTTGACAAGTGGTTCGAAAACACCTTTCTTGTATGCACTCAAGTGATCCACAGGTCATTTGCGTATCACTGACTAAGCAACAAATTTCTGAATTTGAAGGGATAGAAAATATATGATAAAAAGTTTTTTATTAAAACATTTTTGTAATTTTTTAAAATTCATTCTGCCTATTACTGTATCACCTTCAGAAACAACATTTTTGTAATTTTTTAAAATTCATTCTGCCCATTACTGTATCACCTTCAGAAACAACATTTTTGTAATTTTTTAATATTCATTCTGTCTATTACTGTATCGCCTTCAGAAACAACATTTTTGTAATTTTATAATATTCATTCGGCCCATTACTGTATCACCTTCAGAAACAACATTTTTAAAAATTTTTAATATTCATTCTGCCCGTTACTGTATCACCTTCAGAAACAACATTTTTGTAATTTTTTAATATTCATTCTGCCCGTTACTGTATCACCTTCAGAAACAACATTTTTGTAATTTTTTAATATTCATTCTGCCCGTTACTGTATCACCTTCAGAAACTCTTCATACCGCAGGTAACACAATTTGAGAAACTTTAATTCTGATAATACTTTTGCCAGTTTTATATGATGACTATTAAGATTTATTAGATAAAAATATTTTTTGGTATTCCAGGTATCAGCATCATTAAGTTTCAGAATCAATAACAAAGTTACTTTAAAGAAAATGGCCATGACAGGCTAACAGAGAGAGAGATACATAGCATTGTGGTTTCGTGGTATCATTTTTGTGTAAAACCTTAATGTCTGTTCACCAAATTATTTGCTTTTCAATTTGACTTCACAAATTTTTAATGGAATTTGAGTGAGCATTCTTGAGTTGAATGAGATGTAATTAATTCACTACGCATATTCTTCAGAAAAAGTTTGAACCATCGAGAGTGCAGTTCACAGAGAGAGATAATATTTTTTGATTGTGTCTTTTGTTGAAGATAATCCATTCTTTAGGAATTACATAGTAAATTATTCCTGCACAAAAGTTTAGATTACATAATTAATTATCATCATGATTAGTTAGAGTGTACTCCAAAATCATTCTCAACCAGTTCAAACAAAGTGGAGTATGGAAATTTAATAAATTCTTTAAGGGACATAAGATTTTGTTTGATCATTTCTAATTGCGTAATAATCCTGCACTCTATATTTTATATTAATTATTTACCACTTGATTCAAACATTTAGAAACAAATATAGACCATCAATATTAAGGCATGGAGTAAACGTCACGTAAAAGTAATACTGTGAATAATTTTCATACACCAATATATTTGATGGATGTTCATCAAAGTAATATTATCTCATATTTTATAAATTTAATGATTTATTACATAACTTATAATTAATACAAGCCAACTGATGATAACAATTATAATAAATAATTACACTTATTAAAAACACACAATACTTTACGCAAATATTTTATTGCTCACAATTAAAAAACACGCTTTTAAAATAGATTACGATTGCAACACTTAAACACTGACTCATTCCAAAAATCCGGTGTTACTCTTTTATTTTTATGCAAAGGCAAGCTTCTACATAAAGCCTTCACCGAGACTTTTATGCTCGAATGTGGCAATGAGCATCCAGTCATATGTGCAGCAAGCATCCAATATTAGTCTGATGGAAAGTGAATTTACTGTTCATATGCTACTCTTTGGTCTGTTTCCGTGATTATGTGAATGTGTCTTCATAATTTATCAAAAAAAATTTTGCAGTAATCAACAAATTTATACTTTATGGTGGTGCATTTTATTCTTTATGACTAGATAAAATGGTTGTACAATTAATTGTTGTTACAGTTAACGCTATTGGCATTCTTTAATTATTGACAAAATTTAGTACTGTTAATTTTCAATAATTACAGATCTATTAATTACGTAAATAATTTCAACCTAAATCTATTTAACAAATGTAGTTATTGAGTAAAGAAGAATGGGCAGAAATGTGTGGGTGCTGGTCTAGAAATCTATGAGGATATACGGGTCATTAGAAAGGTATTTTAATTCTCTTCAATTATGAATATTTAACATGCGTTTAATAATAAACACGGAAAATTTAAAGTGTTTTTTAATAAAACACACACATTTCCATGATTCCATACTAGACCTTGAACCGTGCAAATATGAGATGTAAATCCTTTCCATAAAACTACAACTACAGAACAAGCTAATAAGCCCAACTTGGTAACTTTGTTTCTGGGTCATGAAAGTGTTTAATGGGAGTGTTAAGAGTCATTATAAATTACGTCGAGATTAGTTTATTACCACTTTATAGAACTTATTCACATATTTTAGAAAAGCTTATGTTTCGATAGACGCTTTTCACATTCCCTTTGTTGAGAATTTAAATGTTGCTGTATTAGAGCCTATAAACCAAAGAATTCACATACCAAATAATCTGTATGATTATGTGAATGACAGGCATCTAAATAGACAAATGGTGGTTTTCACTAGATTTTATGTGAATGATTCTTCAGTATAGGTATCACCTTACTTTACAGAAAGTGATGTTAGAATGCTTGCATTGGAATCTTATTATATAAAAGTCATATTGCGGTGAACATTTAAATTATATATTTTATATATATATATATATATATATATATATATATATATATATATATATATATATATATATTTTGTCCGTACTTGATCGAAATATTTCAAAACAACCCACCCATATATGGTTATCAAGAGTATGTTGACAGTCGAGACATCTAAGAGCAAGAACTAGTTACAGCTAAATTTTAGTTGACTGAGATAAGAAAAGCACAGCCATATGTCAATATTACTGGAGTTGTTTGATCAGACGACGCACAGTAGGCAACTGTGGCCACATAACATCCATAGTATGGTAGATGACATCTGGCAAGCCTCAGCCATTCAGGGATCCCGTAGCCAATCTAATGTATGTAATTGTGAATGACAATACGTAAAATTGACTAATAATAATTATTACACTATGTTTTTATTCCATCTACTTGCTTTTTCATTTCCTAATAACATGTTACAAAAATAATCCAACCTATGAGACACAGCCGTAACTTTTTTTGCAGAGTGATTTAAAATAAGCTGCCATAATAACTCTTTTAATATATTGAAACAGCTTTCTAATGACATATGTATGGTGCTTATTGGTCTTGTAAACCATTTTGTCCAGTTCTACTTTGTTATTTGCCTTTTGTTAGGTGTCCCTACTTTAACTTTTCGTAAAATCATAAACGTCTATAGTATTGTAAACATTTTCAATATCTGGCTGGAAACAGGCCAGTGAATATATTTTAAATACTATCCAAGAAATCACAACTTAAAAGAATTTTATGAATTATGCCTCAAATATTACTTATCATTATAACAGAAATAGATTTTGTACCACTTGTGGTTATTATGGATAATCCAATTCTTATCCAAAATTTATTTATACAGACTTAATGAATTATTATCCTGATGTTATTGTTATTGCAAAAAAATTGAATTGTATACATGGCTTTAACTTTTAATAAATTAATTTTAATTTTGTGTACAATTCTTTTTATAATTGCTTGTTATAAGCCAATATATATTCGTTAGTTAGAATATGAGGCATTTATTCAATATTAGCTTAGAAACAGTTAGGGGTGTACTAGAAACAAGAAATATGGAAATTTGAATACTATAGTTTAATTTATCTTGTTAAAAATATACTGAATGTTAAGGAGTAAAATAGTAGTTTCTAGAAAAATTAAGTTTTTTCTCTTTTTTCATAAAAATATTTAAACAGATATTTTACTTTTAACATCATTTTTCTTTGATTTTAGTCAACTTGCATAACATATTCCGCAAAGAGAAAGTAATATTTAAAGTATATAACTTATGCAAAACATATGAATGATTGTAATTTGTAGATTTTATGAGCTGAAATGTATGAATAAGAACATAAAAAACACATGATATCTAAATTAAGCACATACTAATAAGAAAATATTAAACATTGTTACATAATAGTTAACAAAACATTCAAATATGTGAAATTACAAGGAACTAAATTAAAGTTTTCAAGTTAGGATAGATCACCGACATTAATAAACTGAACCAGAACAATAGAATAAGTCATGATCAGTCCCAGGAAATGGAGCAGCAACAAAGCTCGCAAGTTGAAGGACTTTACAATTTTGAATTGGCCCAGCTCACCTGCTTCTATCACAATTTTAATAAGCTTCATGTGACTTCGCACAATTGATGCTGAAAAATGAAAATAAGATTAGCATATAGATGATAGTTAATTAATCTAAGAAAGAAGTGACACAGTCTCTCAATTGCAATAGCACGTTTACTATTTAAGTCTTGGCAAGAGGGAAACTTGTATGCATTCATTATAAACTGACAACGGTAACAAATTTTGTACAAAATCAATAACACTAGTCGTGACAATATCAACAATATCACGCTTTCACAAAAGTTTTGCTAAAATTGGTTAAATAAATTATAAGATTACATTCTACTTAAAATAAATTTATATTCTCAACTCTTTATTTATGAATATAGATATGTATATGGCTTGCATATAAATAGACGTAAATAATATTATATTACCAGTTTCATACTGTCCAACTTCATAACCTTTAGTGATTGGCAGCTGCTCTGAGAAAAGCACAGTTTGACAAATATAACATATTAAACATATAATAATAAACGGATACGTCACCAAGTTTCAAGATAAGTTAATTATGTGTATGTAGGAAGAAATCATTAAGAGTATGATAAATAAATAAGAGTCAGTTTCTCGGTATCTTATCTATCGTAGGAATGGATTTTAGGTGCTATCAGAGCTACAATCTAACGTGATTAAGGTGCGTCTTATTCTTTATTTTGTAAACCTCAATGAGAATGAACTAAAAAATACCATAAGCTGCACATATATCTTGCAAGAGACTCAACTGAGACATATTTGGATATATGTCTCAGTTGTGCCGTGACTGCGTCACAGTGAGTGACATAACTAAATGTCACAGTCATGTCACAGTAATGATCATCAGTTAGCAGCAATAAAATTGATTTCTTTTTTTTTGCTACGGCTTTATTTTATATAAAGCAATATGGATTTATTAAAAATTACATGAGATCAACTACGACTGAAGACGAGCTTATACAATTTGTAAATTGACAACTTTATCAAGAGATAGTAAATTAGTGAAAATATTCAATTTGTGTAGACTCCCAAAGAAGGATCAAAAGCACATCCGGTAACCATGATTTAATTTTACGTTTAAACACGTCATACAATGTTTCTCTTCCACTGTGTCAACTTCACTCTACTTTGATAAATTGGTGAATGGACAGATAGAAATATTTTTTCCTAAGAATTAATCAGCACACAGAGTACATCAAATGTTAAACTGATGTGTCAGCACTCTCCATCTTCAGTAGCAAATTAAATAAATAACTGTTAAATCAAAATGTGATAATGAAGATTTTCGATGTAATTTTGTGTGATGTGAACTGAAATTATTTGGTCTACAAAGAATCAAACGAACAAAGCTTGCTGGCATGAGAACAGATTGCTGAGGTAGGGATGTAGTCTTGAGTGATCTTAGAAAATAGGAACTTGGCATATAATTATTACTTTAAGAAGGTTATGACTTTAGTAGCGTACGTCTAGGTTCGATCTTCATTTAGTCATAAAATGAAGTGTCAAATAGTCAAGTATATTTAAAAGTTAGTCTGTGCTAAATAACAATGTGAGTCGGTAGTAACAAATATTTTTTTGACATTTTGCTCTCAAATGATTGTTAATGATAACAGCAAATAAAATAAAATACATAGCAAATAAGCTTATAGGAAAAAGTGAATATGAATCTATAGAGAGGTTATACTTATATACCAGCTTAAATTAAGTTATACGGAATGCCCTGCTTATGGCAAACAGACAACAATATTCCATCAAATATGTAACTGAAACCTTTTTTCTTGGTCATCAAATATTTACAAATTTCAATTAGTTCCATAGACATATATTATTCCAGTAGACATATATTAATATAGTTTAAACGATTTATTAATGTTTGGGTTGGTATTAAATAATGTTAGTATGTAAATCCATTGAGATGTCACTTGGAGTATTTCCGATTATGTCAAAAATTTATTAGGCCTATTGATTTTGGCCTATTGATTTCTAAGTGTGTGTACAAAAAGACGGTACGAAGGTTATTTTCCAATATTGTAGACAGATTTACATACATGACATATATGGGTATATCAGGTAAAATAACTATTAATGATTACAAAATTATAATTGTTTTATTTTACATATCAAATAT
Organism: Druceiella hillmani; assembly: GCA_039881145.1. Taxonomy (NCBI): domain Eukaryota; kingdom Metazoa; phylum Arthropoda; class Insecta; order Lepidoptera; family Hepialidae; genus Druceiella; species Druceiella hillmani. Next base: position 6,835,327 of record JAYKKI010000107.1, on the reverse strand, counting down.
CATCATCATATTTGGCACGACAGCCCAGGGTGGGCCAAGGCCTTCTGTTGGAGATTCTTCCAGGAGGTTCTACTGGGTTTTCCAGTTCTTTATCCTGAGAATGTTAAAATCTTCTTCCACTGAATCGATCCATCGTAATTTTGGTCTATCTCTTCTACGAGTTGTTAGAGGTTTTGCGATGAAAACTTTCTTTACTGGGTTTTCATCTTTCATTCTAGATACGTGGGCAGCCCAGTTCATTCTTTTGATTTTGATGGTTTTTATGACATCAGGCTCACCAAACAACCTATAGATTTCTGAGTTAAATCGTCTTCGCCAAATACCATTTTCCTTGACAACCCCAAAAATTCTCCTCAGAACCCTTCTTTCAAAAACTGCTATTTTATTCTCTCCAGTTCTAGTCAAAGGCCAGGTTTCTGAACCATATGCTAGAACTAGCCTAATAAGAGTTTTATGTACTAATAATTTTATTTTTCTTGTAAGAAAAGAAGATTTAAGGATAGAGCTTAGTCCAAAAAATGCTTTATTGGCCGATGATATGCGATTCTGATGGTACCCCTAGTGTTAATATGTGAATCCCGAATAGCTTTTTCTAGTGCAATGTTAAAAAGCAGACACGAGAGTGAGTCGCCTTGTCGAACACCATTATTGACACTGAGATCTTCAGAGAGGGCACCATTGAATTTTATTTTACATTTTGTCGTCTCCATAGAACACATTACAAGTCTAATTAACTTACTCGGAATTTTGAATTCATATATTGCATCTTTTAAATGATGTATTCTAATTAATTAAGATGATTAATACAACACACAATCAATGCAAAGCTTATGTAAGAATAAATTAAGTACTTCGCAGTGAAAAAAAAACCGTTAAATTAAGTGAGCCAAATTATAAAATAATTTATGAGTATAACGAGTTTTATTGTTAATCATTATGTTATCTATTATGTATCATTTTAATGATGACAAAAAATAATTACACACACCGAAATTAAAATAGTCGAACTTTTCGGCTTTTAGCCTCACTGAATTTTTTCAGGATTGTGTCGTAATTAAGTCTAGCCACTATTTCAGCTTCGATTGACAGAACTGATAATGCGGATAGTCTGTCTTGGCTCATCGTGCTTCTCAAATAGGTTTTTATCAATTTCAACTTTGAGAAGCTTCTCTCAGCGGAAGCTGTGCTGACCGGAACTGTGAACATGATTCTAATTGTAATATAAACATTTGGATATATTTCTTCTAAATTATTTTCTAAAATGTATTGGGTGAGTTGTTTCGCGTCGTTGATAGAGTCTAGTGAATTAGTTTTTAAAAGCTGAAGTTCTTCATATAGTTCGAAAGGCTGTATGTCACTGTTTTCGCCTTCCCGAAGTATTGTACCTAAATCATTACAATGTGTGAGAAGATCCTCTTTTGACATAGATTTCAAATAATTGATATCATAAATAAAACCAAATTGCTCAAAATGTTCATTGAGCGCTGTAAATCGACATTCGGTGTCGACTATTATAGCATCTACCATCGTGTTAAAATAATTAACTCTGAACTACATTTCAGGGGATTCAACTGGTTCATCAGTATGTTCGTAACTAAACATTCGTTTTTTCCTGGCTATTCTTTTTTCCTTAAATTGAGACTGAATTTCATGAGTACTTTTCTCTACAAACAATCTAGCTTCTGTTACGCTTTTTTCAAATCCTGTATTACGGAATTCTTGAATCCAGCTACAAAATGAATAGTGACTTTCAAGTTGACTTGAACCGATTGCCATAATTTAGTTATATTGTTTACATGTAGCAAATCCTCATACCACACGTGTATTGCAACAATAAACTTAACATTTCGTTCAGGACTGCTTCACTGTCGCTTAGAGTTTCGGAATCATCAGTTTTATTTTTCAGTTCATTCACGCATTCGATGACATCATCAAATTGTAAAAATATTGCTTTTACTGTTCCGATTCTACTCTCCCATCTCGTTTCAGACAGAGGTTATAATGTCAATTTTAATTTACTTTTTACTATCTGCCAACGCTTGCTTGACTTTGAAAACAGCACATAGATTTTATTGATAAAGTCGAAAAATGTTTTGGCTGTCGTTGAAGAGTTAGCTGCATCTATTAAAAGTAAATTCCAACTGTAGCGTCCGCATGGTGTAAAGAATACTCTTGGATTTATATTGAGTATTCTTGTTCTGACACCTTTGTTAATTCCGACCATATTAACGCCGTTATCATATCCCTGTCTTCGACAGTTTTGGATATCTAGATCATATCTTTCCAGTTCTTGTAATATTGATTTTGTTAAAGACCTAAATTATTTTTTAGTTAAGTTTGGTAAGAACGCAATGTTACAGGATACAGATTATAAGAGTTGGTTGATGATTATTACACAGGTAGGTCCTGGATAAAGTGCAAATACTAAAACTATGGATTACGATACATACCCGGAATATTTTTTGTCAAACCTTTTGTCGGAAATAAAAAAAAAAACGACTATACAAAATTTACGAGTCAGCTGCCAACTTTGTATCATCATCATCATCTCAGCCGGTAGGCATCCACTGCTGGATATAGGCCTCCCCTAAGAGCGCCACCTTGATCGGTCACGGGCCAGCTGCATCCAGCGACTCCCGACGACCCTCACCAGTACCCGTAACATGAGCGGCTTTGTTACGCGCGAGAGAGTGACATAACTCTAGTTAACTCGTTCGATTTGCGTTGGAGTAAGCGAGATAGAAAGTCATCTCACGCGTGACAAAACCGCGCATGTTAGGCGGGCAGGTCATCAGACCATCAAGTGGCGGCCTACCGACGCTTCGTTTACCGGTACGCGGCCGCCACTCGAGAACCTTTATTCCCCATTGGTTAACTGCTCTACGAGCGATGTGGCCTGCCCACCGCCACTTCAACGTGCTGACCCTCCGAGCTATGTCGGTATGTGTTCAGGGTAATGGTCTCAATCTATGGTTTTCGTATTTCCACTTTATCCATTACCAGCCTGTATATGTATGTCACCCTGTATATGTATGTACATGTACATGCCACAGATCGAATATTTTATTTTATAGTCACTATTAAGAATAAGTACGTATTAAGAATAAGATTCGAAGAAATTTTAGACAAAAATGAGGCTGATCGTTTAATATTATTACCAGTAATAATTCTTTCCCAGTGACAGTTCTATTCAAATCGGTCTAGAATTTTTTTCGTGATTTTCTAGCAGACAGACAAAGAGATAAGGCTGTCATTTAAAAAAAATAAAAGCGAAATTCTCTATAAAAATCCAATATACAAAGCAAACCCTTCGAACGGTTTTATATAGCATCAATCCCCGTGAGGAAAACGTGATGATGTCTATTTTAGATGTCGACCAAACTTTTATTTTGTGAAAATTTCACGCTAGTGTTTTCTTATACGTTCACCTATGTATTCACTTTCCTGCTCCAATTAAGAATTGAATTAAAGTTGGCTTTAAATTGGATTTTCAGGGCGATTCGAAGAAATTTTAGACAAACATGAGGCTGATCGTTTAATATTATTATCTAGTATTAAAGACATAGACTATGAATTAAAAAAAGATTTTTTTTAAATATAAAAATACAAACAACTCAGCGATAGACAATCACGTAAAGCAAATAATTATATACAATTTGTATATAATTAATAGGCTATTTGACAACATCGAAAATATATTAAGAATAAGTAGGTATTTAAAAATAAGTAGGTAGGTACCTATTCACTTTTCTATTTCGGTTTCTATGGAGAAATAGATGACCTATATTTTAATAAGTAGGTAGGTAGGTACTTTACTTACCTAGGTAAATATAAAATCAAACCTATTTCTTGGTTAATATTACGAGTATTTACGACTTATGAAAGATATAGGTAACTATTAACTAGCGCCGCCACTGAATACTAGACTTGAATTAGATTTGAATTATTATTACACTTTTGATATATATTACACAGATACAACTAGCAATGGTTAGGACGCCATCTTCACGCATACATGCCTTATTGACTAGTGATGTGCCATGACAATAGGGACGTCACATACTCATAACAGTTTTTGAATGCAAATAATTTTTATTTTGATAACAATAAAGGCAGCATTATATGATTATAATTACTTCCACTAGGTGCTTAGAGGTATACATAAGACAGCATTTTCATATACACAAACTTTTCATACATTTTTCAGGGTCCTGGTAACTTCCCGCAACTTTTTGAAAATATCATTAGCTAAATCAGATACAATTTTTCAACTTTATTAGCTAGTTAGATATATTTGTGTGCTTTGTAAATTCATAAAGTTATTGTACAAAGCCAAGGATCGTAGAAAACCATTAAGTATACATAATATGCGTAACACAAAAAAATGAAAAAATCATTTTAGCATATATGAAAAAGATAAATACTTTAACTTAAAAGATTATATTACTTTTAATAGATAAATTTTCCACATTTCTCTTGAAATATTTGAAAATTTTCCAAAATTCCCTGATATATATGAAATATTTATTGATAATTTTAAAATTCATATTTTAAACTAAGTAAATGTATCATAACTACGATGTGTGTTATTGCTAATCACAAGAATCTGAGCAATAATGAAGTGTGTTGTGTAAACACGTGGAACACAATGAACTGGCCCACTTTGCTTTCATTTAACAAATTGTGTCACCATGAGATGATAGCAAATTTCAATGTTGTACAATTGACACAGTGGAAATGTTTAAAACACTGATTTTTTTAATGTCCAAATCTCTGGCAACGTTTGCATTGTAACACCTCTTTTTTCTTGTAGGGTGCTTTGATGTTTACTTTAACTTGACTTATATGCTTTACATCAAACGCGTCTTTGTTATTACTATTTGGCTCTAAGTCCACAAAATAGACGGGAAGTTTCTCTTTGGTTGTTCGATGAATTACGTTAACAATTTGTCGTGCCTCATGTCCTTTACTTTGAAGTTCTGCCTTAATCATTGCCTTATCTTCTGTGGCGTGTAGATCTCTGATGACCACTCTATATGCCCTTTCACTTATGAGCTTGTAGGTGTAATGGTTTATGTTGTTACTGATTAGATAGTCTCTAATAACTTTATAAGTCTCCACATCAGCAGGCATTAGTTTAATTACGTGTCCTGATCTTAGAGTAGTCATTGTAAGTTTGCTGGGAACCACTACTTTGGTTCGGGTTTTGGTGTCAGGTTTTGGTGTTTGGGTCAGCTGCAGGCTCTTCGTCACTGAGTATATCAAATTTATTCTGCACAGGAACTGAGTAGTTTATTCGTTTGTTGGATGACTGTTTGAGTTTTCCATCTGCTGGACTCGCGTTTCTTTTGCGCTTGCTTATAGGAACTTTGTCCCTTTGCCACTCTTGGTAGGATGATTCCCCTATTTGTTTTTCTGGAGATTTGTTTCGCTGTGCTAAGGTTTAACAAATTGTGTCACCATGTGCTAAGGTTGTTGTATCGTCTGAATCGTCGATTTGCATCAAGCTTGATTGCGAAGTAATTAGATAACTTTCCCATGTATTACATTGTTTATCACTGCTGCTGTAGTCGCTAAGTGACAAGGACCTCGGTCTTGCTTCGAAAAGGCCGTTGTGAAATAGTTGTTGGGTATAAGTTTTATTTTGAGAATTATTTTCAGATATCAGGGTTTTTTGTTCCCACGGATAAGGAGAAAAGGGTGGTCGCTCATAGGGTGACCCCTTTCCTATGAGAAGGCTACGTACAATGGTGTTCGTCAGGTTCACCAAGGTTGGCGCTTGTGACTGAGTAGCCCCTCAGTCATTCATCCTCTTGGCACGGTCCCACCGTAGGATTAGGGTGACTTTTTATTGAGGGTTTCTACCTCTTGACATGGGCGGTTAAGCCAATGTCCCCACTTCAATTGAGTCCAGAGGAACATTTCCTCTCCTCACTGTTTGATCTTATCGGTTTTTTGACCACCGCCCGAGGCTCGGGGTTGACCTTTTACAGCTGGTTTGGTCTCCCTCAACTAACCCTCCTCTTTTCTCACAACAATTTGTTTTGTATAAACTTGCAGCAAATATATATAAAATGAAGGAAGTTTATATTAAAAATGTGCCATGTGACTCTGTGTGAAACAAATTGCAAATCTAAAAACAAATAAAGAACACATTTCACGTTCCTTAGCAATGTAATTACAATATAGGTACAGAATCAAAATAATTCTTGGCATTTTTCTTATCAATTTTTTGTATGCGAAATGCAAGCAAGACAGTATTTTACATATCATATATATATATATATATATATATATATATATATATTCATATATTACTCATTTCTTCAATCTATCATTTTTATTGGCATAGTTGTATATATCGGAATTCCATACATTTAAATTAAATGAATTGTTTGTTATTTTATATAAGCATGATCACCAATAAATAGGGAGTATTCCCATTTATATATAATGTCTGTGGCAAAAACTTAGCTTGAAATTTTTTAATTTTTTAATTACAGTCCACAGTAACAAATATACAGTTTAAGAATGACTGACAATTCATTTCAATAATATATTTTCACCATTTAGATCTCACAACAACTAACCAAATGGACTAATATGGCTCAAACTTAATACATCTTTCTATAAATACTAATATAAGTAACATATTGTTATATTAGGAAATAATTTCTAATTTGAAATACGAAGTGCTCTATCAATGTCACTTAGACATAAGGTGCCACTAAGTTGTAACCTCAGTAGCTTCATACAATCTAAGCTCACTCTTTTTCCATTTGAATATATTTTATCGTAACTATATAGATCGTTATTCCACACATATGGTGGAAACTGTTCCTTTTGTATTTATGTTAACGTTCATTATTTGCTTAAAAATAGTATATGATGAAATCCAAAATCCCATGATAGCCCTTAAGAAGAATGCTCAGTTATATAGAGAGGTAATAAATTTTCAAGCATTTTATTATAATTATTGAATGGTTCGCCTTAATAAAAGTTCCTCTCAAGGCCAAAGGAATGATGTTAGAAAAAATTCAATCTCGTAATGTGTTAGAGCCAAATCTAATTTTAATAACAGTATAAACTACTTGTCATAAAGATAATTTATGTATGTCCTCAACATATATGGAAAATTAATCAACCTTACATACAAATACACAAAAGGGTTTTATTTACTATGTTCACTTTCTAACAATAATCAATTTATATGTACGTCTAGAAGTCTGTCGTCAGGCGCTGACACCCATTAAGTGGCGAGGTGGTTTGATATTATTTGACTTGTTTACAGAAAACATGTAATTAGGTGGGAGGGAGGGGGGAGGTTAGCGTTAGGTTTATTGCTTCACATATATTACAAAATAGTACCATTTTATTTATGTTTATTGTGTTTGATTATCTAGATTTTACATTGTGTTGGGACTTTTACATATGTTTAAAATTCTTTCATTGAACCAGCATGTGCAACTTGAGTCACTTCCAAATAACATATTGCCTGTTAACTTTATTTACTTCGGTAATCAACAGCCATAAATAAACAAAGCCTATTCACCATAACATTCCTCATGGATACTGATCATTAATCTTTCATGAAATATTTGCCTATAAGTAATCCTCCAGCACCCGTCCCTCATCCAAGGTAAGGACATGCACATCATATCAAATTTAATACCATACTATACGGGCTTACTTGGAATGCATATATAAAATTCGGGGCACATGCATGCCCTGAAAGCATCTCTTCTAATATTTATTTATTGTAAAGTTACAAATTATTTGGACTGGTGCGTAAAGATCATTTTCTAATTGTTGTATCCACAGATTTTTTTGTCAAACTGCAAATGTCTCACCAGAAAATTAAATCTTTATCAACTCATGGTAGCAGCGTGACAAGTTCTACAAACATTCCATTTGAATGTGTCAACCAATAAGCATCGAGTAGTGATAGAGAATTAGTGATAGCCCGTCAATATCTGTTTATACCTTTCATGTTGGCCTGTGGCGACTTATTAATCAATAAAGATGCTGGTGTTTCCAGTGAAGAACGAGGAAATATTCTTGGAGGGAAAGTGTACATTTTGTTGGGTTTTGACAGGTCTTCATAAATGAGAATTAAAGCCTCAATAATTTGTTTAGGTATCTATGATTTGTCTACAAATGACATAAATCACTGACGTGTCAGCAATGTAATATCACTAATATAGCTATTTATGTTACTTAAATATTATCTGCATTATGATGTATAGAATAGCCATAGTAATTCATAAATTCATTAACTTATAGAATAGCCCATCTCCCGTGCAACGTCATGCGAGTCAGTCATGCGGTCAGTTGTTACACGACACTGAAATATCTAATCAATGCTTATTGGCCAATTTATGCACGTTCAGCCATTTTTGTAACCGATAATGTTTAGTTATGTATTTTTAAATGATAAAAATATATTTTTGATTGGATATTAGCTGAAAAAAAGTATGTTGTAATATCGTAGATACTTGTAAAGTACTGAAATAATTGAAGTAACAGTGACTGCAAAGAAAGTGCAACGTTTCATACAGGAGAGCAGGAGAGTAGGAGAAGCTATATGTTGCGACTCACATGAACTATCACCGGTGCATAAATCTGTTTATACACACAAGTACATATATATATATATATATATATATATATATATATATATGTGTATATATATATATATATATATGTATATATTTATATATATATATATATATATATATATATATATATATATATATATATATATATATATATACATATATACATATAGATTTTAAAACATTTTAATATTAATTTCGTTATATTTCAAGCATTTTAACCGGGGCAGGGAGTATTCACGACATTACTCTATAAGTAGGTTCATTTCATCAATTAACATTTGGAAGGGTTGATAGATTGTTTCCCGATATTTATGCCTACATCAAGTGGTATAATCCATCAAATTTGTACATAACTAAAAATCTTTATGATGAAGGAATACAAATACTGTAAATTCTTCTTGTGTCTATTATTCATAAAGGTGACTCTGTGTATCAGAGTGAATGCATTTAAAATGTGTTTCTATAAAAAAATATCTTGTTGAAATCAGAAATTTTATAGCGATTTTTTAAAAAATATGTCAGAATTTTTATGTAATTCCTTAATATTTTCTATTTACTTAGATGCACAGAATTGCATAGAATTTATAAGTTATGGATATATTCTTTGTTACACCTGTATATATAACCAATTATTTTATGAGAAAATATTGTATATTTAATAATCTTTTTTTCCAGCTGGCTTCCAGATACATCCAGATAATCTTAGAACTAGAAATTGAACTGTAATTGGAACAATTAAGTGTGCCTCATCATATTTACACACACTGCAACCCTACTTTGGTTCAATCTACTTACCTAGAACAATTACAAAGAAATATTTTTCGTTTAGTCTTTCATATCACTTTTACTACTATGAGTAAAATAAAAGCTTTATTTTGTTAAACAAATTCTAATAAACAGATTTTAAAATTTTTGTACTCAGCAAATCTCAACATTCAATACATCAAATAGATGTACAAATCATTTAGTGATGATGGACACCTGGATAATTTAATTGGTCTTTGATATTGATAGCATGGTGTTTACCTAAGCAAGAATTATTAATGGGGATGGTGTAGACAGACAAAATCAATATTATATTTTGGTACTTGTGTCAAATAATCAATAGATTCCACAAGGTGATAAACTAATGGATGTTTAGTTCAAAGACATTTAATCAGTGAAATAAGCATCCCTTGTTTCCAAAACACTCGAACTACAAATCAGTTGTCCAAAACACTCGAACTACAAATCAGTTCTTTTATAATGTCTGTGACATTATAAAAGAAACAATATGAGCAACCATTCATTTGAAGATACTCTTTGGCCGATTTTAGTGTATCAGAAATCATTTGGCGTTTGCAGGAAAACTGCTAACCGAGTTCCCACTAGATTTAAATTGTGGTGTGGAAAGTTGTATAGCTTGTTAATTATGGCAATGTTAATGATGATATATGTGTCATTTTTGGTTTTGTATAATTACTTCATCTGGTTGGTGTTTTGTACACTCCAGATGATTCATGTTCTGTACATATTGTTGATTGAAATAATTTTTGATAAAAATGACTTTGAAAAATTAATTTTGACAATTGAAGAAATTGATTGTCTATTCCAATTAGAACATAGACAAAATTTTTTGAGACACGATAAATGGCGGAACCTCGTAGTTATTGGCCTTCTCATACCCTATCACATTCTTGAAATCACTTTCGATGCATATGAGGCAACAAAAGTTGGTCTAAACATTTCATTGTATGCTCCTTTTACTACTATTACTATCATTACTTTTCATTCAGAAATAATATTGTTTTGTTTAATATTATATAGTATAATGAAACGTGTGGATTCTTAAATATCTTCTTAAAATTTAACAATGTACAAAACACGGTGACACCTGTTCATGCTATATTTGGGAGTTCTCAATGTAATCCCAATTCCAACAATCGTTTTACAATTTCATTGCCTTTAAATGAAAATTCTATTCACCATTTATCACAATTCTATGTTCGTTTACTAGATCTGAGCCACTTTTTGAACAATGTGTTTAAATTTCAGGTTTGTATTGAATGTTTTAATTAAAGTTTTCTGATAACGTTTCAACTAAACTCTTTTAAAAAGGTTTATACAAGTATGATTATAAACTGACCTTTAAATTTATTTTTAGCTCCTCATGTCACTCATTATGATTTTTTCTGGCACACTCATTAACATATATGGTTTTCTTGAAGATTTAAAATATAACGTGAGTATTATTAATGCTGACATTAACTAACTTAATACGTAACTACAAGTGTAATAAACTATAAAGTTGTAAACAGAAAACCACAAAAAAACACTAACAAATTTTTTACACAATGAAGGATATGAATACAATGAAAATTTACAACACCGTCAATGAAGTATTTAAATATAGTTTTGTAGGTTTCATTGATTATAACATATAATTATTCATTTAAACAAATTTAGAGTCTTTTTATTAATGAAAAAATCCAGGATAAATAGCATTATTGTGAAAAGACCTATAACCAGCAGTGAATAAATTCAGGCTGTTTTGTCTTTTCATTTTAAGTAACAAAATTATTATTAGATTCATTCTCTATCAATGGATCGATAATGCACCTGACATATTTACTTTGCCTTTTGTAGTCTCTGATATATTGCATTTTCAATACCCTTGATATAACTGGTTGGTCCCGTGTCCCAGTACCATTACAAAACATGCATCTTTGTACAATATTTTTCAAAGTAAAAATTAATTAAAACAATACATTTGTGTATTGTGTAAAGTACGTCCATAATAGATATTTAGAGTAACCAATTTTAGGTGGATTGTGATTTTTCTGCAACTAGCTCGGTATTTTCACTGCAGCATGGCTGTTGATAATATTGTAGAGTTATGTAGCTCATGACCATTCCCAGAGACACCAGATTCAATCAGTGAAGTTATAAAAAAATATTCAGTCATTTTCAAATCTATGGTGAAGCGACAGAATGTAATTTACATAATGTGTTTGCTTGGAGTATTGTTATTAAAAATTGTGTTGTTCCTTCATTCATTCATAAAGATAATATTTCAGAAATTGGATTTATCTCTTTGTATTATTTACTTTTTATGGCCATTATACCACATTGCATTATTGACGGCCATGTGTCTTCTTTGTGAGAAAATGTACTTGCAAGTAGAGACCACAAAATCTCGTTTGACAGGATTGCAGGTCAATGAAGAATTACGTAAGTAAACAACTTTTCTTTTTTCACATTTACCAATAACTTGTAAATTATATATGGTAATAACTTGCAAATTACATAATTTCATCTCCTATATTGAGTCACTTTATTCGATCAATTGTACAATCTGAACTCAGTAACTCCTCGCACTCGTGGGTCCTATTCTGAAGTTGGCGGGTCCTTAGCTCACGCGGTAGCCAAATACAGTATTTTCACTTCTTCTCTAAACATGAATTTGTTTTTCTATTGCAGCATAGAGCATGGCTGTAGCTCCACTGGGTAGGGTAAAATTAACCTAGAAATTTTATATTCTCTTTTTGTTTTCTTCTTAATTTATTGTATGAGTTTGGCCTATGCATGAGGAATATTGAGAAGGTCAAAACCAATGTTTGGCTGCATATTAGAAAAGTACACCTCCACCCATCGTTGGGAATGGAAGTGTAGCCTTAAAGTTCTCCTTGTAAAATTTCAATATTTTGCTTGTTCTTTGCTCACTGTCACAGTCTGTTTTGTTATTGATAGCAAGTGTTTATTCTCCCAGTGCTTTCTTAGCAGTTATTCTGTTTTTTTATTGCATATTTCTAAGAAATATGAAAATATTAGTTATTAATGTATCATTATCAATTCATCCTTTATCATTAATTAAAAACATAATTATTAGACCCATAAGATACAGAAATAAAAGCACTTTTTTTATTTGAAAAAGAATATGTAAAGCAATATAAAATAATATATGCTGAAAACATGAATTAATGATGAATTACTTACATTTTTTCAATTATAAATTCAGTTGAGCTAACGAAACTATCAGGTTACAAGACAGTCAAGATAAACATTTTAAATATGCGTTTAAGCACGTATTTAAATTGTTGTAAAATTTAAAATGAAACATGATGTTAAAGTCAGTTTTTAATTTACATAATCAACGCAACTCAAAACTCGATGACATTACTTGTTTAAGATTATATATTAAATATGTAATATTTATAAAAATGTAGTTCATTGTTCACAGCAGCTCTCAATCGCTAGAGATTAGGAAGCCAGGCAGTACGTAACAGTGTGTGTAATCCTATAATTTAAAATAAAATATTTATAATACCATCTTTAGAAATTTGATTACAGCATGATATTTTTATTACAACTTGATATTGCCACAACTACTGTTACTGATTCTGGACAAACTGGTTATCATTCCTGGTATTCAATAAATCTAGACAGTTGGACAGTCCACTTCTGTTTCCTGTTTCTTAGATTCATTAGCAATACCTTATTATGAGCTTATATTATTTTCTTTTTTCAGCATCCAATGTGCGACATCACATGAAGCTTATTAAAAACATGATAGAAGCAGGTGAATTGGGGCAGTTTACCATTTTCCAGTTGTTTAAGCTGCGAGCTTCATTTCTACTCCATTTTTTAGGCTTGATCATGAGTTACACTGTTGTTCTGATTCAATTCATTAACATCGGTGATCTGTTTTAGTTTGAAAATTATAATTCAGTTGCTTATCAATTTTATACTGTTGTTAATAAATAAAATATGTCCACTGACCTGTTTCCAGATAGATATTAAAAGTGTTCACAATTCCATAAGCATTCATTATTGTGAGGAAAGTAAAGGTAGACACAATTAATTATATTTAGCAAAAAAAAGTAACAAATTTCCTCTATAAACAAATCTATAATAATAGTTAACTAGTAGTTATAAGTCAATCAACTATTCAATCAATGCCTGTACAGTGTGCACTGGAGAAACAATTCTTTTACAATAATTTTAGCTATAGTAATAAAGCTTAAAATTTCTTTGAAAAATTATAAAGGTACATCTATCTTCAGACTGAGAGTATCCAAAGAGAAACATACAACCAGCATATACGCGTTTTATCAGATTATCCATGTTCATGTCTACGGTAGTGCCTCAATCTCTTGGTTAATGTTTTGGGAGAAATCATCGTGAATAGGGCATGAATGTCGAACATCAAGTAAATAGGGCATGAACGTTGCTAGCCATTCAAGCAGCAAAATCCATTCCAATTACCTACAGCTTTCAATATGAGATTCAATACCTTAAACAACTTTTTCTATAGACTTAAAAGATATTTTGGATGAGCATTCTCGTACTCGTAAAGATTTACTGAAACAAGCCAAGTGTGTGTATGTGAGCAAACTTCAGACTCATATCGGGTTTCGTCTTGTGCACTTGTTGGATATATGCTCGTGATTGAGTAAGAAACTCTTGTCAAATGATTCACCGATATGCTCCTCCGAGCATGTGAATGGAGTATAATAACCTGTACTGTAACTACTTAAAAAGTGAGTGTTTTAATGAGTGCATTAATTAATGGTTTCGGGTCAACTATTTTGGATTTGTAACAAGAGTGACTATTTATTACTATCTTAATCAGTTGACTTGTAATATTTATGAGTTGTTTAATAAATCATTGAAATTATATAATATAAACTGCATGCTTTTCATTTAACAAAACCTTTGTACATGTTGTTGTATAAATATTTTTCACACAATTACTTTATTAGTGGCATTTAAAATATGTACAAGCAGTGATAATCCACATTAGTTTCTAAATATCTGAATCAAGTGGCAAATGGTATTTACACCAATTTTGATAAAAGATCAAGAAAAGAAACTCAACATATTTTACAACACTGTATATCAATTCAGCATTCTGGTCAATCCCGCTATAAATTGACTGTTTGAAGACATCACCAACTTTTTTCCAAGGATACTCTAACATTTAACATTTTAAGAAAACACACGCTTACAGATTTTGCAGTAAACTACATAGATGATATACTTATTTTCTTAGACGTTTTCTGAGCACATTAACCATTTAGCACAATTATTAGTAGCTATGTTAAATAGGGAGGGTTTTAGACTAAAGTTTACAAAATGTACAATTCAGTGAAATATCTTGGTCTTATAATATAAAATAATACTTACACTTTATAATTTTCTTAGAAAAAACCAAAACTTTGTTCGGTCTGCAGATTGTCAAAAATCTTTTAAAGTCATAAAAAAATTATTGTGCTCAGAGCCAATCTCAGAAATATTTGTTAAGAATTTGCCAATAAATATTCATACCGATACATCTTTGGAAGGTACTGGCAGTATTAAAGCAAATACAGCCAAATGGAAAAGAAAAACCAGTGGCATATTTTTCAAAAATCAAATCCAATGTTAAATCAAATCCAAAAGACAGAAAAGGCAATTTATTTTGAATGTTTATCTATTAAAGATGCAACAATAAACTGGCAATACTGGCTAATAGGTAAATCGTTTACAATATATTCAGACCATAAACCTGTAGAAAATTTGAATATTACATCTAGGAAAGATGATGAGTATGTGTGTATGAGTGTGTCAAATTGTTTAAGCAGGATCCCAGTATTGGAAGCAAATGAGGATGCAGATGAACAATTAAATATTTTTAACATCATAAGATTGAACAACTTTATTATAGATCAAGAAAACAATGCAGATATATAAAATAATAAATCAAAATTAAAATCAAGACGCAATATTTACTATAAAAAGGTTAGAAAACATGAAAGAATTATTTTATCGGAAGACTTCAGTAAAAAACTTATTAAAGATATACATGAAAATATGTGTCATATAGGTATAAAACAAATGCAAAATAAAATTAGTCCATTATCTACAGCAAGAAATTTAACAATAAATATTGAAAGACTTTGTAAAAGTTGTCAGATATGTATAAAAAATAAAACGAAAGGACAAGATACATATGGTCTAATGTCACATTTGAGTCCTGCCACAAAACCTTTTAAAATAGTCTCAATAGACACAATTGGAGGTTTTGGAGGCTTGTGATCAACAAAGTGATATTTACACCTTTTAGTAGACCACTTTACACAATATGCTTATATTCTTACCTCAAAAACACAGAGTGCTAATGATTTTCTTAAACTAATCAATATCATAACAGATTCTGATACAATCAGAGTACTTCTAACTGATCAATACCCGGGAATTAACTCAAAAGAATTCAAAACATTTTTATGTAAAAACCAATACCAATAGTATGTACTGCAGTATATGGCCCGTTTTCTAAAAAATCAAACACTTGTAAACAAAATTAGAAGTAAAATAAATGAAAAAATAATAAAATAGCATAGACGACGATTGCTCATAACTGCGTAGGTAAATACAATAATACAGACCATACAGTGTCTGGCTTTGCACCAAAATACCTGTTAGATGGTACAGATGTTTCTTTTTTACCAACTGAACTAAAGAAAGATAAATCAGAAGTTGAATGGATCAGAGATAGGAAAATAGCATTTGAAAATTCAATAAAATCACAAAACTACAATATACAAATATTTAATAAAAATAGAATTCAATTAGATTTAAATACAGGGGATATGGTGTATGTAGAGAATAGAAACAAACTAAACAAAAATAAATTAGATGAGCTGAAGATTGGTTCATTTCAAATTGTTAAAAAAATATCAAATTCAATTTACAGAATTGATACAGGTCAGAAGACAGACTCGAATCTCTTTCACATCACAAAACTCATACCAATACCTACATAAAAAAAGCAAAGAAAAACTCGACACAAAATGTTAGTGTCATTATGAGAAAATTACACGTTTGAGTGCTTATATATTTTTTGTAGAAATGTTCTAAGTGGGTATCACCTCTACCTAGGATAGATGTATTAATTATAGGTCGTAATGATATGATGTACACCAAGGATTGAGTAATAAATTTAAACTCATTTTGGAAAGAAAATAATATTAAAAATAATTATGAAAAAAAAGTTCATTGAAAGCGCCTTCTGGATATAAAGAACTTGAGAAAATTAAATGGAAATACCTTCTCTACAGTAGAATCACTAATGTAAGATTAACATATTGGGGTAGTCTCAGTAGCCCAGCACTAACTTTAATTGTCATCTACTGACCTAATCTACCACAGAACCAAGAAAATGAGCTGCCTATGTGGGACTGGGCTAGTCAATGACTTAATGTACCCCCATTGAGTAAATAAATATATTTGTTGTGTGACCTTGTAGTGTAAGATCATAAACATCTTGTCATAATCCTTCAAATGAAATACTTATTAAATCATTTTATTATTGTTTATAGAAAGACTGTAGTTAATATTCTGAAAGAGATCGTAAGCAATAATATTTATGGTTGTGTATTCATATGAGATTATGTACTTGTTATTTCACAGTGTTGTACTTTTTATTGATAAAAAAAAATAAAACTATTTTCCTACAAAAATAACAAAACACAAATAAGACTTAGCAAAAATTTAGCTTAGTTTAATATGGTATTGTAAAATTTAAGTTTAATTTTAATTACTTTAGCGTAAAAGTGAAAATGTTAGTGAAAATTTTTTCCCCTGGGGAGGGAGATGTAAAGAAATTATATTTATTTAATTGGTATAGCGCTCGTCTGTCGTTAAATATATGTATAAATATATATATATATATATATATATACATATAAATATATGTATATATATATATATCTATATATATATACATATATATATATATATAGATATATATATATATATATACATATATTTATATATATATATATATATATATATATATATATATATATATGCATATATATTAACACACTCATACACACATACATTTTTACATTGCTTAGTCTTCAGTTAACTCCAAAAATTTTAATCCTAGCCAATATTTGCATACATGCATTAAAGGTGCCTATTTATAAAAATAAAGTCAATTAATTTTCATCATCGTTATTGCTATAAATATGTTGCGGTGATAATGAATAATTTGCATGTTAATTTGAACAATGACTCACCTCTATACTAATGCGATGCATCCAAGCCCATTAATTTAATGTAAAAATAAACTACAAAGCACTTACAGTAAACATAAACAGGGTTTTGGTTTGTTAATAAACGAACTTGGATAGGATTCCATTTCATAAATTAAATGTGATAGGTCAATAATTGCCACTTTAATATATTACAGTAACTGTGCAACTGATAACTTTTTTAATAAATTTGTGTCTTGTAAACACTCTAGTAATCATTTATATCTTCCCGGCGTATTTACTTTCGAATGGTTTCAGAGTTCTGAATACTAACAAAATACTCCTCAACTATATTATGCATATATTGAGTGGGCATTTAAACGGAACAAAAAAAATAAATTTCATATTAATAGTGCTACAGACAAAATTTAAATTCTTCATAGACATTAGTGGCTCAGAATATTGAATTATTGTCTTACAATAATTATTTGACAAGTAATTACATTTCTGAATACATTGCTTTTAGATATGTGATTCAATTATTTCTTATGCAGGGATAAATATTAATTTTTCTTTAATTTTGGAGTATTATTGTTTAATATTAAATAAAATGAATGTGAAAATGAAAAATGATGTTTACAAATAAATGTGAAAAAATGAAATTAAGCACAAAAGGGTTTGAATTTTATTTCACATCTACGAAACATGCATACCTAATTTCTTATTTTTTTCTATTAAATGTATGTTGGTAACCAATTTTAATAAATGTAATATTGATATATTATCCCAAATAATTTGGACTATATAATGTCAAAATAAGATCAAAAATTACCTGCAATAGTTATATTAATGATATAAAAAAAATATATACAGCAAAACCTATTTAGTAGAGAATAGCAAAAATACTTAGTGTGTAAATATTTACTAAAAGACAGAAAGGTAAAATAATAAATATTAAATGATCTCTTTAGAATCTCCATGCAGGCAATTATCATTTCAGACCCAAATGAAGCTTTGAAAAATGTTGTAATATCAAAAAGTAATAAATGTTTTTCAATAAATACCTGCAGCTCAATCAGCTGGTGGCGTATAAATCACACGTAAGAGTGATTTAGAGGTGGGGGGGTAGAGGACATGTTAGAGAGTGAGTAACCTGTACGGTCACACACAGGAGCGCACTTGTCATTGCGAGTAGACCAGAGAGGTCTACTTTATAATTATGGATGGAACCTTTAATTCCAGGAAATATTATAATGAGTTTGGTTTTGTATTAAGAGGACCCTGGTTTTGCTTATATGATTTTGAAGTCAATGGTTTAAAATTATTATTATCTCTAGTCTAGGAAAAATGTATTATCTTTGGTATTATGTAAACACAAGTCTTCTTTTTACTTTTGTGAAATGGGATAGTTGATTTTATATACATTTGTGATGAAAGGTAAATACGGTTCTGCCAAGCAAATGAAACAAATTTCAGTCTCACAAAATAAATCAAGAAAATTTAATTAAGACAACTTTGGATTTTTATTTTTACTTTCAGTCTATTATAGAAGAAAGCCATAAAAATATAATATCTTATAAATTATTGATTGTTACTGGAAGGATAAACATAAAAGAGAAATAAATTTGAGAAACTAAAACTACGAAAAAATTTAACTAAAAAGTAAAAAGCAAGTTGCTACAGTAGACTTGTGATTACGAATCAAATAATTTATCGTGATATTTAAAAATGTTTAACATCTATTACACCATATATTCATATTTTATTAATATGCTTAAAAATATCGCTTCGTTCGTGCTTCAGTTTTGAAGATTATAATTATCTGGTATCTCAGTGACACTCTTGCA
Source organism: Druceiella hillmani (assembly GCA_039881145.1). Classification (NCBI taxonomy): domain Eukaryota; kingdom Metazoa; phylum Arthropoda; class Insecta; order Lepidoptera; family Hepialidae; genus Druceiella; species Druceiella hillmani. Next base: position 6,815,863 of record JAYKKI010000107.1, on the reverse strand, counting down.
GATGCTGTAGATTGTTAAATATTTATTATTTATTATTAAAATGATGAAATCTTAATAGGATGGCGAGATAAGGAATGATTAGGTTCAGACACCACACAAGCAAATGATCGTATTTAATATTATAATCCGATGTGATGAAGAATATTTAGATTTTACAATGCAACTATGTTGTTCATCACAAGTTAAATAAATTGTTTTAAGTATTTATTCTGCTAGTGTCTATAATCCTTCCGTTCTAGACCATTCTGCTCAAAATTTACTTTATTTCAAAATAATCTCATTTGCATTACAGGTAATGAAAGTTTAGTAATGTCCTCTCTTCTTTAATAAAACAAAACGTAATCCCTCTGACCGTTTATTTTGGCTGTATTCCTCCAAACTCCCGCTTATCTGTCTATTGATCATTATTGCAAACAATGTGTAAGAACCTACAACAAATATTATAAATAATTTTGTAAGAACCTAATAGAAAATTGTCACATAAACATGCAGCAACATAAGTATCATATCTGATGAGAAACTGGGAAGAAACTAAAGAAAATAGAAGTGTAAACAAAAATATCCAGAAAAAGGAGCAAAACACACGCCTGCTCATACTCATTTTGTACAAAAAATAAAAAATACTAATATGAAATAAATTATTGAAGGAATAAAATTTACCTTTTATTAGGGTAAATTTTACAAGGGAAAATGCAGATTTTATCATTTGTTACCTTTGAAAGTTCTAATAGTAACATTAAAATACATTTATAGTAATTTTACTATTGGATCCAAAAATTAGTCATTAAGTCTTTTCCTACTTTTTTTTGCAAAAAAATTAAATTTTGAACATGCAAAATTACATCTTTGATCAGACTACCTACTAATTATGATATATTATATGTTAGAAAATAACTACCCTGTATTTAAATAAAAGTCTTAATCTCAATTGAAATTAAAATATGCTTTAATGTATTGTAATTGGAAAATAAAACAATTCACAATGTAAAAAACCCAAATGATCTTTTATCATTAGTGTGGACCATACATACACACCACTACTACACTGTAGTCTTTGTGAAGGTGTTGAGAGAAAATAAATGAATAATTTGGAAATTCAAAATCATTTTGTTAAATTGACTTATTAAAAAGAACAATTTATGCAAGTTATTCAACTTATATGATGTATTCTTGAATTAAATTAATGTTCAACTTTGAATGTAATCGTATTTAATAATTAGAAAATAAGTATTAATATAAAACTTGTAAATTCATTGTCTGAGACTGAGTGCTGGAGACGTTGTAATCATATTTTTTTTTTGGGTCGTACAAATATAGCATTCAATTCTTAATCTCTATAACAATTTAATTACTATTCGTTATTGACATAAAAGATACAATTGTTTTATTGAAACCTCCAAAATTAAAGACAACTAATAAAATCTTTGTAGCTAGTATGTTTGTCTATTCCGCATTGAAAGTACTCTCATTCCGTGAATTTGACGCAAAAAATTATTTAAATGTGACACATAAGTTTGGGATGGTGGTAAAAATATAACAATTTTGTGGATATCACATAAATTTTTTTGCATTTTTTTGTAAACATGGTGTGCTAACAAAAACCTACTAACATTTGCTTTTACATGTTTAATCATGTATAATTTTGTCTTTATAAAGCTTCAACAATAAACTGTTGCCTTTCTCTTTATCTTCTCCTCTTAAGACTAAAAACTATTAAAATTTGGTATTAATTTTATACTTATAGCCTACGAAATAAATATTGTTCAGATAATAAATAACAAACAATTAAAAAATTAAATTTTTAAAAAATAAACCGAACATAGCACCAACACTACACTTTTGAACATCTCTGAAACCTAAATTTTGAGGTTACATAATAAACAAGGGAAAAATATATTTTTATCAAAATAATTTTAAATATCATTCATAAATATATAATCAGAAGTTATAAGGAAAATAACGCATGAGCATAACCGTTATTAAGTGAAATATTGTTCATAATAATATGTAGATCAAGAAACTAGAAAATTTTAAAATATTGGTATGAATTAACCAGAAACATTAAGAAATTAATGAAATGAGGTTACATAAATAAAAAAGTTATAGTAATCACATCATAACTAATTATAAAAATTCAACTTATTCACTCGAACGTAGGCCCATTAACTGAACAATTACAATAATGTATGTAACAACAAGATTGAAGAAACTAGGCAGCAATGATACTCGCAGGTCGAAGAGCTGAAACACTGTGAAAGTTCCACCGTTGCCCCGATGCATGATTTCTTCAAGCTTCGCCAATGAATTATCAAGTGAAGGACCTTAAATAATAGGAATATCATAAACATCGTAAAAAAAATAGAGTAGAATATTTGTTTATCCCTACTCAAAAGTATAATCAAATTATGTAAAATAAAAACCATATTAATCTATAAATCTACAAGCCGTATGTATATGTAAATATGCAAATTAGTAAGCATTATAATTTGAACAATTTCAATGAAACATTTATTGCCACGCAGCTTACTGTTTCAATTTGAGTAGGAGAGCAATATGCATAACACTGCAGGAAAATAATCTGACTGCATTCAAGTCAGACTATTTTCCTCAAATTTTGCTGTTTAATATACATAGCTGGCTAAATTAGAATAGATAAATACTGAAACAATATTTATAGTTAATAGGTTACTTTCCAAAAATTGGAATACAGATTCTCTAAAGTCAATATTTTCTTCGTACAGTAGTTTTTATGTCTCAAAAGCTGATATTCGAAAAATTAAATCAAAGACGCAATTGTTGATTAATTTTTAAAAATATATGAAATATTTTATTTTGTCACTAATGTTGAATGACTTATTTTCTATAAATCTCGTTACGTGGTTTTCACTAATTAACTTTAATGTTCAATATAATTAATTTGATAAATTGTTTACAGTAGAAATAATCAGCGACCATCCAACCGCAGACTTAAATATAAATATCACTTAGATTAACTTGTCACTGAATCGTGACAAAACTGTATTTTTTTCTGAATTCATAAAACTTCATAAATAATAGTTAATTAATTGACTACCATACCAAATGTGTGGACTGTGCTCGAGGCAGAGGTGTACAAAGAAGTAAATTTAGAGAAGAGCCACAATGACCCAATTTCCTACTGATTTCGATATGAGAACCATATTCCGATTAAATAAGCATCAATACCTAGATACGTGTAAATAAAGGATATTTATAAATATATATATATATATATATATATATATATATATATATATATATATATATATATATATATATATATATATATCTATATATGTGTGTGTACATGGAGGCAGACACATTGGAATTTCTTAAAATTGGAAAGTATCAAGTTGACTTCTTTGCTGGCCGAAGTTATATATAGATATTATTTTCCAAATTATATAGATATTATTTTCCAAAGTTAACAAAATTACTGTGATTTCTCTCAGTAAGCAAATATAACCCCTAGTACGGAATGATCTACACTTTGTTAGTAGTAATAAGAAAGGTTTAAGAATGAATGATAGCAGTTAGCAGTGTCACAGTCAGTTTCTCTTGCGGCTTTATTACACTGTAGCTTAATTTTGTACACACTGTGCTACGCATTTTTCAAAAGCAAATTTTATTCTCTTCATTTTGGTACCACAATTGATACGAGTTGGAATAGTTTTGTTTATAAGATCTTAACAATTTTAAGGTTATTTCTGATACACAGCATTCCTTTAAGCAATCGAGATATGTATTGTATACTTGTATTTAAAATAGCTCAAGGTTAGTTTACTAAAATTCTGTATACGTTAAATATAAGTGAATTGTCTCCTCTTTTGATTTCACTTTAGTTGAACTCGAATTAAATATTGGGTTTTACCATTTATTTTGAAATGGACAATGGGACCACAAGATTTTATGCATTTAATGAACCTGTCATAATAAATAGGGATGATGCTCCGTAAGCGAGTAGCTATGTTATTCGCTTTGTATATGTTTTTATACAGCCACTATTGTTCATAATGGGCATCATTTAAGTCTCCACTGTGATATTTTTAAATTGCTATTCTATTTACGTAGACAATTGTTTGATTGATTTGTGAGATTAAGTAATTGAAAAATAAATATTATTTCAGTACTAGTCAGAACAAGTGCCACTCAAGAATCTGCCACTGAGTTATACCTGCTTGGTTATAAATAGATTTATGCAGATAGATTGTCTATATACCTGATGGTAGATTGTATGGTAGCCTATTTATTCAAAATTACATCAAATCATACCACTTAGGCACTTATCACTTAAAGAAAGTTTTTCGTAGATCTTATCATTAAGTAAAAAGAGATTAAATAAAAAATATATGTTTTGCGGAGAATCATAATTATAAGTCCGAAGCTTCACAAGACTGACCGGTACTGAAAAGTGAAAGACAACTGTTTTGTGTCACATCTAAACTCAAATAGTTCAATTGTTTGAAATGTGAATGAATACCAGAAGAAAAAAACACACACATTTACACATTCATGTGTTAGATATTGAAAATTATAAAAATATAGAAAATTGCTAAACGAGTAAAATATATGAAATTCATATAAAGTATAAATGAAATTCAGTATGAATCATTTACAAATTTGAACCTAGATAACACCATTTACATTCAAACAGTATGAGGTGATGAATGCTAATAATACAATTTCAAATTAATGTTTTGAAAGTAATTAAGCAAATACTTACACATTTGAGGTGATAATCTAAGTTTTGAGATAATTATTTTCAGTTTGCGAAATTCCGAAACCAACATCTCACTGAAGGTACAGACAACCGTTAGGACAGCAACACAAATTATCAGCCATAAAATAAAGTTAATCATTCCTAGTGACCATAGTTGCTAAAATGTTGTAAAGATAATAGAAAGTCACTAAAAGAATAGTATTGTAGACATTAAGAATAGTATTATAGGAATTAGTATTATAGACAGATATGATTTTTCAACAACCTCTATATAATTACTGTTACTTACATCATGTATATATAATTCCAACACCAGTTGAATACAATTAATGGACGTAAGAAAAGTTGACACTATAAGCTGAAGTACCTGGAGTAGAAATTAAGTGATTAAATTAACAGAAAAAACATCCCCAAATATTGCATTTATTTCAAATCGTTCCAATGTACCTGCAATTTAAACATTTTGTTGAGTGTACTGCATATTCCATTTACTATAATTAACATGTTTGGTAAATTCGATATGCACATAGGATTTTCCGAAATATCAAAATGGCTAAGCCCATATAATTCATCCCAGTCTGCTACTTTGGGTAATACTAAATAATATGCATTATTATGAAATATCTCTTGGTTCATACGTTCCAGGTAATCATTTACAGCTTTTAACATTTTGATAATGGTGAATGTAAGTAGACACATTAGAAACAGTTCTAGTCTGTTAGTAAATATACCGAAATATATAATTATGGAGAAAATGCTCTGCTTTTCTAGGCCATTAGCGATGAAAGACGGTAAGTGACTAGCAAGTATAATGAGTATGCCCAATACCGTCACGATTTTTAATTTCTTAAAGCATTTTGTTTTAAACAAATTACTATAATAAACAGAAACGTTATCAAATTGTCGTAAGCAATCAGCAAATAGATTTTTTTGCCAAAATATATCAATTGACAAAACAAATATGAAAGTGATGACATTACTTATTTGGAAAAGCCACTCCACTATATTGTTTTCAATGTGGTGAGACCATATGCCTGTGCCGGTACCCGAGATAACGAGAAAAATTACTGACAAACTGTAAATTTTCTTGAAAATTGTTTTTAATGTTATTTCTTCTTCTTCTAACTTATCTGAAAATCTGTTAACACCTAGAATAGACTGCAATGCAACTAGAAAATGGATTGACTCTTTTAAACTATAACACGACATTTTTCACTGAATTAACTGTTTCTTCTACTGAATACCAACAGACAATGACAACCATCATTGGTAATGTAACCTATTTATATAAACGAAATGGCTTGGTCTACTTTGGCAAGGTAAACAAGACAATTTGTCTTCCTATATTAAAGTAATTATCTATTATTGATTTTTTCCGTCTCGTCTGAAAGTTTTTCTATTATTAGACTAGGCCATATGTAAAAGCTGTGACCTTGTAATTTGTGAGTATTGTGAACCTCTAAGTTTTCTTTTTCGCTTTTATCATGATTATATTTAATATTATAGCTTAAAGTCAAGCTAGTAAATTTGATTTCTATAAATAGCAATCAAATTGTAGGTAAAAATCTATTGACCCGTTTATTTAATAAATGTCTTAGTATATTTTTTTCACACTACGTAAAGGTAACTGTCCTGAAGTTCATCTTGAGAATACCACACTACCTCACCAAGATAATGTAAGATACCTGGGGCTACATCTTGATCGCCGTCTGACGTGGAAACAACATATTAAGACAAAGGGAAATGAACTTAATATCCGTTATAAGAACCTACACTGGATCATGGGAAGAAACAGCAAACTGAGTATTGACAACAAACTTTTAATATATAAAGCTATCCTAAAGCCAGTGTGGCTTTATGGAATTCAACTTTGGGGTAGCACTTGTAAATCAAACATAAGCATAATACAGAGGATGCAGAATGCTATCTTGCGCTCAATTAGTGGTGTTCCTTGGTTTGTCACAAACGCTGAAATACATAAAGAACTGAAAATGGATACCATCATGGAGGAAATCCAAAAATTAACCAAAAAATACCATGAGAGACTGGAAAACCATCCTAACAAGCTGGCTACAGAGCTAAAAACTAGAAATTATACAAAGAGGTTAAAAAGGAAAGACATCTTATAGCCCTGTGGGGATCAATAAAGACTACGGAGTAGATGACTCACTGCAGTCACGCTCGACCTGTCAATGGATTCACTCAAAACATCCGCTTATAGTATGACTACTGATTGCAGATTGTTAAAAGAAAAAGAAAAAAAATAAAAGTATTTGTTTTAGTATTATGCAAAATAACATTGAACCAACAACACAAACATACCAATAATACAAGTAATTACACTAATTGGAGGATGCAGTACATATTCATGAATCAATTTAATTCCACATCTAACGGCATGCACACTCGAATATTCAGAACAGAATTATGTTCTATGTTGAGACATTGGTGGGATATTTTGGTATTTGTAAAGACAATTCAAAGCCACGTGCTGATAAATGTTTAAATCGGTAACAAACCTATGAAGGAATAAGAGGATAATTAAGAGCATGATATAATTATAAGATGAAATAACAATCTAGAGGAAGTAGGCAGTGAGGCAGCAATATCTGGGCGGGAATATATTTCCTTATGCCTATCATCTTACATTTTCTTTATGAGTCATTCTTATATGTTGGAAAGCATTTCCGATATAAAGAGTAAGTTGAAGGAGAGTTTGGCGAATACGAGTTTTGTTTAAATTGGGTGGATTTTTTTGTATATTTACACATCAATTACTGGAGGGCGTCATTTGTATAATACATTGTGTGACTACTTCAGGGTGCAATTTTGTCAATTTATTTCAAGTGAGATATTGATCAATGAAAAGATCAATATTTTACTGTAGATGAAAACAGAATCACCAACCCATTATCCACTAGCTGGGGTGTATCTGTTATGTACAGTTTATGAATAGCTAGAATTTTGCTACTCTAAACAAAATAATTAACTAAAATTCTGTTGCTTAATCTACTGGTATGAATAGATCAAATGATTTGACAGGAGTCGCCACATAGTTGATAAATGAATAAAATAATGGAGATGGCTGGCTCCAGTCAATTTTATATAAAAAGTTTTATATTATCTATATTGTCTGTATTGTTAATGATAATCTGATAATGAGAAACGATGTACGAGGGATAAATACGATTAATTGCATTTGAATTAACTGAAAATTAATTTTGAATTGGCATGAAAAAATTTCCTTAAAATAATTTCCTTATTTCTATGAAGTAATATATAGCCGTCTAGTTGATTTCTAATAGAAATTTAATTGGTTTTTCACTTAAACAAAAGACTCCTTTTAAAATACAGTTGATTTTCTTTATACTTTGTTTAGTATTAAGTGTGGATTTGAGGCAATCTTTAAAAAGAAAATAGAAAAATTAGCTTAAAACAACTTGTTTTTAAATATCGAAATAAAGGTCTAATAAAATAGCGAAAAGTGTAAATTCTTTTTTATACGTCAAAATGACATGGTTGATACAACACATAAAAATTATGTAAAGGATTGTAGAAATGTTGGTTTAAAAGAATGTTTAATTATATTCACAGTTTCTTAGAAAATAACAGGAAAATATTTTTAAGTTCTCCTAATTGGTTCTGGTGCTTCTTTTTTCATTAAATACTAAGTTACTTGAAATCTTCATATTTCTAACACATTCCTAATTATAAAATATTTCATTACACAATTCAGATCATAATTTGTTTGCTTAAGTCACCCTTTTTTGTTTTGCAACTAATAAATGAATAAGGATCATGAATATTATAATGGTACTTCGGTTGGAAAACAATTTTTTATATGAAAAAGTATAAAAAAATCATACAAAAGAAAATAAACATCATCTGATAATAATCTTAACCTATTCATTACCTTCCTTGAAACAACAAATAAATGGCCTTGGTTGTATCTCAAATTGCATTAATGTATCAAGAAGAAAAGCATATTAATTAGGAACTAGATGTATAATTGAATGTTTATGCAGACCAGGTAATGGATAATGGCTAGTGTATGATATATAGATATGAACGACTAGTTTGGCAGTGTCTTATTGGCCGAGGAACTTCTTGCAGTACCTAATCTACTTATTGTCGGCACTATAAGAGCTAACAAGCTGGGGATATTGATTTAAACAAAACCTTAAAAAATTTAGTTTGGAATTTGTTTATAAGATTGACATTGTTTTGATTTATTACTATCTCAACAAAAACAAGGTAATTATCGTTAGCAATGCGCCATATGTAGAGCTGGTGAACATGCAGTTTTAACTGTTTTAGTGCTAAGGTTTTTTACTTATATATACTTAAAAATGCCAAAGAAATCTTTTGTTTTTGATGTCATTTAACCTAGTCTTGAAAAAAAAACAGTATCTCTTCCAAAAATTGTCCAATTTTATTAAAATTTTTTCGGTGTTTTCTTAATAAAAACTTGTACAAGGATAATAAAATACAAAGGAAATTATGGAAATATATATATATTGTGAACAAAAATTATAACAAAAACTGAAATCAAGATCACATCGTATTTTCGCAGTCCGTTACATCCTCCGTATCAGCAAAATAATTATCGTCACTATTATCACTATCACTCAAAACTTGCATTACGCCAAATTTTGAGCGCACCACAATGCCACTCTCACTATCACATTCTTCACAACTTGAAAAATGATCATTTTCACTCGAATTATTTTCGTATTCCGACCTTATGGGTTAAAATTTTTCTTTTCTTGGTTTTTATATTGTAATTACTAATAATATTATAATTTGAACTTTATTTAACATGTAGAAAGATAAAATATTAGCGATGCGTGCGAGTGACTTCCACTACCGCGCGCTAAACAGCAACTGATTTCACGAGCGCCATCGCGCTGGTAAATTTACTTAATACGCGCACGAGCATGATGGTACTCGTCGGCACTCAAACGGTTAATAAATGGTGTTTAATGTTAGTAATGTAGTATATACCTTACCTAAGAAACGATAATTAAAGAGATAAATATAAACATAAGTTAATGGACCTAATACACAAAAAAATATCCAAAATTCTGGTTTTTTGTTCATGCTAGGCACACAAAAGCTTCCTTTAGGTGATAAACTGTAACAAGTTTACCCAAAAGACAATTATAAAGTAAAGTATGTTTCACCTTTCTTTTGTAAATACCCAAATACCCAATAAAACACTTGTGCTTATTTTCAATTGGAACATTAGTATTATTCAAATATTAATACGGGTAACAAATTATGTCTATGAATAATTTTTTGAGAAATGATAAATACTGAAATCTCATAATTACTGGCCGTCTTATAACCTGACATATTCTTTATGCCGCCTTTGATTTTGTGGTCGGAGGAATAAAAGAAGGTCTGAACATTTCATTTATGCTATTTACAGTTTTGATTTTTCCAATATTTTTTATTCAGAAATAATTATTTTGTTTGATACTATGTACTAGAACAAACTGTGTAGAACTTTTGAATGTTTTCCTATAATTTAATAATGAACCAAGTATAGACACACCTGTTGATGTCTCAACAAAACCCCAATTTCAATAATCATTTTGCATTTTTTCCATTTAAAGAAAAATTCATTTCATTATATTTCTCCACCGTAACATCATTTGTTGGACATCTGCCACCATTTAAAGAGGTGTTTCAATTTCAGATTTGTATTAAACATTTAAACAAAAGTATGAAATAATATTTTACTTTAGACAGCCCTCCCAAAAATATTAAAAAAATTGTAATTAGGATTAAGTTTTAATTTTATTTTTCAGGTACTCTTACTCAATCCAATATGCTATTCTTGACAATTTAAAATATAAGCACCAGTAATATAATATTAATTACCAGTTAAAGACGTTTTATAAACTACAAATCCATAAGAGAAAATGGTAACACAAGTGTACAGTAATTAGGTTAAATAATTTGTCATCTAGACTCACAGATCTTCCAGATAACAGGGGTGTGTTCATGAAAGGAACTCAAGGACAGTGTAGCTTTTGAAAATGGTTTGTAGGTTTTTTCACTTATGATATGTTCATTTAACAAAATTTCAACATGTTATATGGATGAAGGAAATCTTGAACTGCTTGTCAGTTGTCAGTGCTTGTCAGATACCATTAGGAAAATATTTCCATCTAGTAATAAGTAAATAGGTTTAATAAGACGATGAGATTTGTTTACATTTTATTACACATAATAAAGTTTTTATTTGTGTAGGTCGAGGAGAATGGCTCGTAATATTGATATACTTTTTTGTATTTTAGCACATATCATCATGGTATCCAATCTCATATATATATATATATTTTTATTTCCACTTTTCCTTTGGTTTTGTTTTGATTGTCACTTTATTTCAATACCACGTTTGTTCAAATTTTTTTTGCAGAAAAATTAATTTATACCATACTTTTGTGTAGCATTTAGACTCCATGATTGTATATAGTCACTTCATGACAGTATATAGTCATGTGGACTCTAACCATCCTTAGAAATTTTAGATTTCCTCAGTAATCTTACATTTCTGTGGATGGTTACAGTCTAAAGGATGCAGTCTAATGTTTATAAAGACTCTATAGTTGGTACACTCTAACATTTCTAAAGATTGTTACGGTATTAAAGAAAATTTGTTTAAAATTAAATATTTCCCAGTTACATTATAATTTTAAGAAAAATATAAGATGTTCATACATTATAAAAAGTAGAGGATATTTTATTAAATAAAAATATATATTGGAATAATCAAAGAATTGTGTAAGGAATAATTTTTTGCATTAATTTTTGGACTAAATCAAGATTTGCACCCTTTGATTGATGATGATCTTTAGAAATATTAGACTGTACAGTCATTGGCTAAATTATTAGATGCACACAATTTTTTTTTGAATTTTTACATAATTACATGTTTCGTACTCAACTTTGTGCTATTATATTTTATAAATAGTGGTTGTTAGTTAGGACAATTATTATGTTACCCCTTTCTAAACACATTTTTGTTTCATTATACCGTTATATCAATGTTTTGGTATCGCACCACAAACAAGTACAGAAAAGCTTCAGTTGTGTTTTTTACGTATTTTTTTATCTAGTGACGTTTGTTTTACGATTTTTGGATTATTTAATTATATGTATATTTACTTTAATTAAAATAAGCTGTTTTTCCGACTAAAAAAATATTCTATAATTTTCCAAATGTTACCCACACCCCAAAAGGCGACATCTTACCACATAAAAAAGCTAAAGTCAAAGCCTTTTTCAATACTAAAATGTATTCGAACTGTAAAATTTTACAAAGATTGAATGCATCTGAAGCAAACGTATAGCGCATAGAGAGTGCACTGTTCGCAGAAAATAAAAGGATAAAATCTTACAAGGTCCATTGAACTGCCAGGAAGCCTCAATCGACTGCTCAGATGAAAGCAAAACATCTGAGGTGGATTAAATATTATAAAGGTAAAGATGCGGAGTTTTAGAAATTGGTTGATTAATATTTCGTATATAATTAACATTTTATCGTTAATTTCTTTATTCTTACAATTTAAGCGCTCATTTAGTTTCTTTTAAAGATTTACTTCAGAGCCGAAAACACTTTTGAAATTTTAGGAAAAAATGTTTTGTTTTGCCTTTCGTCAAGGTAAAAAATTTCACTCTAACTTCATTGGATAGACTGTGAAAAATTCAGCAAAAATTATGATTTGAGCCATCATCAGTTGGAAGTACACATGGTGCCTTTACATAGTGAAAGGCATTATAAGGCAAGACCAGGCATCATAAGTAAACAAAGAAGTTCTAGAGAATTTGTTGGTTCCACGTTTAATAAAGATGTTCTAAAATGGGTAATTATATATTTTTATGCAAGAAAGGGCTCCTTTTCACACTGCACATTCAAGCAAAGTATGTTTACATGACCAAAATATCCCACTATTGGATTGTCCAAGTAACAGTCTCTATATGAACCGAATTGAAAATGTGTGAAAGTTGGTAAAGAAGGAAGTGGCTATGACTACAGAAAAATCTAATTGAAAAGATCATCCACTAAGGAGTCATCATCTTCAAATGCTGGAGATTGTAAAATTAAACTAAAACAGCATGCCACAAAAGACTGGTGCGTTAATAATTGTAAAAAGTGACTAAACGAAATATCAATACAAAATAAACTTGGGGTTTTAATGCTGTTCCTTTATTGAAAGTTAATAAATATTAAATCAAAACAAATTTTAATTATAACAACACATAACTAATTACATGCAATAGACATAGATTTGATTTATTCCAGTAAAATATCTCAAACCCATTTTTTTACAGGTGTTAATTAAGATTTTGCATATAAACTGCAGTGTGTCTAATAATTTGGCCAGGGACTGTATTTCAAACCCACTTTGACATTACATCAATAGACAATTTCGTATATCTACTATACATTATTATTAATTAATATTAATTTCGTATATCTACTATATGATACAAATCGTATATCTTTATAAGGTAACACAAGGTAACACAACTTTTTCCAGAATTTTATACCAAATTCATCAAGAAACTTGTAAAATAAAGAGATAATTGCATTCACTCTTGCGATTTTTTTCCCTGTTCGAACAAGTATATTTTCAACATTTTTTTTATTAGAAGATTTATGTTTTTTTTCAAACAAAAAAAAAACAGAAAGAACTGTTTTTGAAGCTTGTTGCCAAGTAATAATATTTACTGAGTAGCAGGGTAGCTTGCTAATATTTAATTTGTTTAAGGACAATAACTTTACTCAAAACCCACTCAGGGTTTGGTGTAAATGGTTTGTTTATTGTTTAGTGTGTATTATAAACTTGTATCATTTGCAGAAATTATGTTTAACAAGTTTCATCATTTAGATTTTATATTGAGATTTTCATCTGTTTTAATTCACTATTTAATTAAGTCCCCTTCTAAATAATGTATTGGGGTTCCTAATTTGATTTATCTTGATCAACATGAGCCATAAATAAACAAATCAATATGACTATGAGCCAAGATAAAATTTAGCCCCAAAATGCAATAAAAATGTGCAGACGAAAAACCATTAAATGTTTAATTAATAATCTATCATAAAGGTATGTTCACTCATATAAGATAATGAATATTAAAAATTATGAGAAATTCAAGTCAATTTCATTAGGCTAAAGTCAAAAATTGTTTCGAAATTATTGTGGCCACGCTAATTTGAAAAACAAATCTTATAGAAACTTTATAATTTTTTTAAAAATGGCAGGTGTTATAACTCGAAGTTATTATTATCTTATAACTGGTCTTTAACTTGTGTGAAGGCTTTATCCTTTGTTTGTTAAAACAAGCATATACTGCATTTGTTTCTTAATTCATTATGTTAATGAACATCCATTTCACATAAATTAGTTAATTGCTGCCTAGATTTGTATATTTTTGGTTTAGCTCTCATCTATTAATAATGCAGATCCAACAACTAGCAATGCTTTCAAATAAAGACCCTCTGATATTTATATATATGTTACAGTACACTCTGTAACATATTATCTCTAACAAAGTTTCAGTTATTGTTATTGTTCAAAGCGGATCGTGAATACATTTTCTTTGTATTATGATGGAGGATATACAAACGTATCGCCTTTCAACAGGTTCTGTCAGTCCCTTTTCTTGATTTCCAAAGACAAATGGCAAAAACAGTTCACATGTCCGTCTCTCTCTCCTTACAGTTTCATCATGTCCGTCTCTCTCTCTCTCTGCCCATCTCTGTCTATATTACTTTTGTAATTTCTAATTATAATTATCAAAAATGTTAAATATTGATCCGAGAGTTGAACACATTCCGATCATATTATTGGGGAATATTTATTTAAACTGTTAGCTTAAATATAGATGGCAATGGTAAATCAACTATGGGTATTTAAATGTATGGATTCATTTGAAAGTTTGAGTTGGGGGTTTTTCAAAACTCCACTTTTAATAAGCACCTACTGGATTTGTCTATAAAACTTACTTCAAAGGAAAAGGGCTATATCAGTATGTAAATCGGCTAGCTATAGATGACTTCAATTGTTCACTCACTCTCTACTACAACTTAATAGGAAGAAGACCTATATGTACAACCAATTTGTATTAATTACCAACATAAAATTGTAGTTTTACTTGCAGATATTATGGAAACTGATTCAGATAGTATTTTGGAAATATCAGTTCAAAAATGACATGTTACAGCCTATTGCGATTGGTATTGACCGTTATTGGGCCTGCCCCACCTTGCTATAAGTGTCCATTTAGTTAAACAATTGCTCCATTTTTCTTTTACAAATGTTTACTAAATATTATTTTCGATATTTGGGATTGTGCTTAAGTATTCATTTCCCCGCAAGTTTCAATGGCACATCAAATTTGCATGTAGATAAACATTTTTAAAAAAGCAATTAAGATGCTTTAGCTTATTCACACTCTGTACCTGATATTTACTGAAATGACATGAAGCAGAAACAGCTTTAATCTTAATTGCATTGATATACTTGGTTGGGCTACCATAGCGTCTATGGTGTCTTATCTTGTTCCTTTGTGCAAACCTCCAGTTCCCATGCCAAGGGTTAAGAACATGTGGCCGCCATTTGTACATTTATTTCATTGACTACAATGGTCGTTCCAAACAATGGATGCACTTAAGCATCCTCACACTTGTAATCCAGATAGTTAAGAGACAATGATTACGAAAGAAATGAGGAGTTTAACAAATTTCGGCAACAATGACCTCCTTAATTCAAATAGATGACACATGGTGAAGATGCCCTTGTCACTCCATCGAACAACTTCTTAAAGTGAGTCTGTTATGTCATTTAGATCTGGACCTTGAAATATTAAATAAATTGATTATTTTGAATTAGAAGTTTTATGAGTAAAAGTTTTAAACACACATATAAGCAGCATAGTAGTGCAGTGTAAGTTCAACATTGTGTTGAATATTTTGACAACATGATGTCTAAAATCTACAATACAAGATATAATACTTCTTTTTTACTTCAACTGGACATCATGTTAACGAATTGACCCTTAACTCTAAACAAATATTGGTAACTGTATGTATATTATGGAAATTTCCTTCCAAAACGACCAAAAATCAGATTTTAAAATTTTACAGAAGAGACAAAAATTCTTTACAAAGTAAGTGTTAGAAGTAATCTTAATTATATTTTCATTGTAACCTTTCCTAACCAAAAAGTTATTTTGCTCAATGTGGTCAGCAACAGAAGGAAGCACCTGGTATAATAAAGAAATTAGATTTGTTAAACATATTCAATACTGTCGAAATAAAAACTTCGTTCAGATTATTATTCTCTACTACTGAATATTTAATTCCTGTGAGTTTTACAATTTCTGAATCTAAAAAGTAAAAAGAACCCTTCTTTTGGTTGTTAGTATGTTTGTCAAATTTAATACAAACTAATATATAACCACTTTAATTAAATTACATAATAAATACAGATTTGTAAGTGTTTTAAAAATATTACAGTTTGGCAGATGTTGACGGACATTTCCTAAAACTTTATAGCACTATGTTACGAACATAGTGTGAAAACCAAAACTTACTAATTAATATTAGCTCTTATATATTGTAAACATGTATAATATTTGCTAACTTTCGACAACAAACTGTTGAATTTCTCATTATCTCCTACAGCGAAGACTAAACATTATAATAATTTAGAATTAATTCTGTATTTATAATCTCAAAATAAATATTATTAAAATTTCTATATTGAAAAATTTAATTTAATTTATATATTGAAAAATTTATAAAATGAACTGATGTAATAATTAAATAATGGGAGGAATATTACACTGACAAATTATTTTTGAACATCTCTGTAAATTAGAGTTGGAGGCTACTTATATTTTAAATGTTACTCACCAACATATAAAAATTTATAAAATCACCTATAATCAAAAAATTTGTCGATCAAATTCATAACATCATCAATTCAATATTTTCACATAACATAAAAAACATACTTAAGTTATAGAAGAAGTTTTCTACTTAGATACGAAGAAAGTTTGGTCACAAGCTATTTTATAACTCGGGTAATGACATAACTGGATAAAATTGAGTATTTTTTTATAAGAATTTATTTTTGACTTCTTTGTAGTTATTTAATTCTATAATGAAAATGATAAAACTAACTTTCATTTCTGGTACATATTATACTGAAACTTATGAAAAAAAGAATAAATGACATATTGTTGCATTACTATGAGTATAATAATCAATTATTTATACTCATAGTAATGCAACAATATGTCATTTATTCTTTTTTTCCTGATTTCTTTAGTTTCAATGGAAAAGATCATGCAACTGTGCGTTTCATTGAAATCAATTACTATTCCAGGAAATTGAAACTACAACACTAATGCATTTAATGAAGAGTAAATGCTTACCTGAATAAGACTGGCTTATAAACGTAGTCGAAACTTTATGATATTGTGGTGAGTATAAAATTCTTCGTTTTCATCAACCTCATTTTCCATAAGTTTAATATTTTTGGCCATTATAGGTGTATATATCTTAAAATATGTTATTAATGCAAGGTGTAACATTTTTACTGGTGAGGAATAAAAAAAAATACTTCAAAGTTTTCCTTGTACAATATTTCTTTTATATTTTATTACATATTAAACTGGGTAAAGTTGTACTGATTAAATAAATAAAGCGAATAAGAAGGGCGTCGGCAAGGGGGCGCAGGGAGGGGCCCTACCCCTTCTAAGAGATTCTAAAAAAGTTGACAAATGTAAAGCAACCAAAGTCTTTGACTTGACTTGCTTGATCGTTCATTCCCGTACATCGAAACTCGAATGAATTCACCAATTCCATTCCTAATATTCCGTACGCTCAACTACGCTCTGCTCCAAGCTATTGTTAAAGCGGGAGAGGGGAGGGAAGCAACATGTGGCAGCACCGCCCGCTGCGCAGCCGCCATTATTTTCGCGTCTGTCATTTATTCGTGCGTCCCCGTTGCCACTGCCCACTTTTACGTTTGTTTTGTGCGTTATTATCAAATCTAAACAGTTGCTGGGTCCACATCATCAATATGGACATCAGAAAGTTTTTGGTGAGTTGCGTTTAGCTTTCATATTTTTCGTAAAATAATGTCAATTGATTTGTTTTACTAATATTATAAATGCTGATTTTGCATCGGTTTTAAAGTCACAAAAATTTGGTTTCTACGATATCCGATTCTTAACAGGTATAGATATCAATTTTAGGTTAGTACAAGTCAATCAAATTAGGTACAGCTTTATTTAATGACAGAATAAATTTTAACGAAAAAGTGTAAGAAGTTGTACATATTTCAAATATTTTGTTTTGCAGTAAATTTAAAAAGAAAGAAACCTGAAAGAGCAAACAGTGACAGCGATGATTCCACGGGTGACCTGATGAAACCTAGCACATCCAAAGAACTGAACTTAGTTCCCTACTCGATAAATGACTGCAACGAAAATTACATCCGTCAATTTATTGGACAAGCATCAATGACTGAAAAGGAGAAAGAATTGCTTGAAAACTGTTGGTTTCATCTGCAGCGTATGACTTTACGGAATACACTAAACATTTAAAGAGGAAATTCAATTATTCATGGTTGCAAATGTACTCTCCATGGTTGGCCTATTCCAGGAACCGAAAAGGAGCCTTTTGTAAATATTGTACTTTGCTCCCGCCAAATCCAAATTCTTTTAGAAGCGTATTAGGGTCGAAGATATTCACGAGCACTGCAAAAAGCACATGGAATTCCACTTCCATAAGATGGCACTAGAAGCTGCTATATCATTTCTTGGAAGTGTGCCTGTACATTTGCAACTCAACAAATACTCCCAGGGCATTATTGAAGAAAACTGACCAATTATAACTTCTATTATTTCCTGCATTATGTTTTGCGGATTGCACGACTTAGCTCTGACAGAAAAACATTATGGCGAAAGTATTCTGGAGGACTTATACAAGTTACGAATTGACACAGGAGATTTGGTTTTGTAGAAACATATTTAGCATGGGAAAAAGAATGCAAGCTATTGACCAGGAATTTGTGGAGATGTTATTAAGGCAGACATTGTGAAAAAAGTAAAAGAACTTACAGTGTGTTACAGTGTGTTAGCAGATGAAACAACTGATATTTCTGGTACTGAACAATTATCGATTGGGCTGCGATATTTTGACGGGAAAGCCAATGAAGTCTAAGAAATGTTTGTCGGGTTTGTTGAGCTGAAAGGTCTGGATGCTTTGATGTCTTCCTGAAAGTTGTAATGCCATGGTAACCACCAAAGATATTATTAATTGTTTTCGGGAATCTGTTTTGAGAAAAAAATTGGTACCTAATATTTCCAGGCTCTGCGAAACAAGATGGAGTGAGAAACACAAAACTATCAGAGTTTGTAAGGAGAATTTTCCTATAATATTAGAAGTCTTAGAAACCTTATCGATTGAAGGAAACAGTGTGACTCGAAAAAACGCCTTTCAACTCCATGCGGCTGCTTCCAGAATTTCGTTTATACTTGGTATTACTTTGATAGCCAAATACTCTGGCTTTGGTGGAACTTGTTGTCAACGCACTCCAATCCATAGCTTTGAACGTGGTCAAGGCCTCGCAACACGTTAAATGTATTTTGCAATTGCTTAAGAGCCACCGTGACAATCCCGAAAGAGTCACAGATGAAATTATAAAGGATGCTACTGTTGTTGCGGAGAAAGTCAGCCTGGAGGAGAACATCACATTGATGCCGCGCATTGTTAGGAAGCAATGTCATCGAAGCAATCTGCAGCGAAAGCCCTTCAGAATTCTGGAAACGATCATTAATAATACCATACTTGGACTCCGTTAGTACATCTCTTGAAATACGCTTTACTGAAGAAAATACTCCATCATTTGCTTTATCTAAATAACACCCCACGCAAATGTAAATGATGTCAGTCGAAAATCTTACAGAAACTTGTGAAACTATCGCTCAATTTTATAATTTACCAAACATAAAAATTTAAGTCGAGCTTTGGCAGCAATTCTGGCCTAATAAACCAAACCCTACAGATCGAACTGTTGTTGATATCCTAAAAGAGACAAAAACCTTCTTTCCCGACACGGAAAAAGCATTAAAAATTTTGATCGCTATTCCGTGCACAACGTGTACGGTAGAGCGATCGTTTAGCAGCTACAGGAGACTAAAACCTTGGCTAAGAAGCACTATTGGTGAAAATCGCCTCAATGGTCTGGCCATGATGAGTGAGCACAGAAAACTTATTCATGGAAACTTACAAGATTTTCATAATAAAGTGGTCGAGAAGTTTACAAAAAACCCCCGAAAATTATGTTTTAATTGACTTAATCAAAAAAATAATTGTTGTCAAGCACTATAATATTAAAATCTGGTAATTACAAAAAAAAATACACTGTACACTTATTCCAATTCAAACTCCCAAATTATTTTTATTTTATTTTTCTAATAAATGTAATAACTTATTTACAAGATTTATTTATTGTACAGTCAAGAGCTCGTGTAGTTTTACATGTTGGACTCTGTACCATTGTTATTAAAATCGGCGTAGATCTCGTACTACAAGTGGAAAGCTTCATGTGCTCCCGACTTTACCTACAATTCATACTTTTCTCATTCTCCATATCAACTTGCCCCCCCCCCTGGGCCATCGGCTGGCGACGCCCCTGGCGATTAAGGTTGTAAGAATAAAACCACGGCTCTAGCCAACTACTGCTACTACCTTAGCTTCTCATGCTGAGAACAAAATGGTATTGGTTTCAGCACAGCTGGCTTATTTTCACAGTAAGATATTTTTTCCTTCTGTCATGCGCTTAATCCATTACAAGTTTGTTACTCTTTCTTTACCAAGAATTTCTTTTAAGAACTTTTTGTGCACAGGTCAGATTTTAGATGGTTTCTGTAACTTATAGCATCCCACATATTATTTATGGCATTTTTATACCTCTTTTTCTTTTGTAGTACCTTATTATAATGACTTAGCTAAATCTCTAGATACCAGGCTGTCTGTTTTGAATTCAATACAAACATATTTATTTGACTTTCAGTGAGGGTTCTTAAGTAAAATGTATACCATTTATCCACTATGCACTTGTCACAGAGGAAGTTTACATCAAGTTACAGATTGTAGATCGGTATCATATTTTTTTAATGCAGTTTTTGTTGGAGATAATCTGTTCGTTGGGAGTTATATAGTGAAAATTGCACATGTTCAAATTATTGCATAATTAATTGTTATCAGGATTTGTTACAAAGAGTACTCCACGATGGTTCTAAACCAGCCCCAACGAGACGGAGTTTGCAAATTTAATAAATCCTTTGTGGGTCATAATATTTTTTTTATTATTTGAACATTCCTAATCGTAAATAAACCTGTGCTTTATATTTTACATAATTTATCACTTGATACAGACGTTTAGAAACTAATGGAAACCATTAATGTTAATGCATGTAGGGAAGGACACATAAAGAAATGCTAAGAATAATATAAATAAACTGGTATGTACAGTCGGCATAGATAAATCAAATGAATATAATATTATTTTTATAATTTGAATGATTAAATATATAACTTATAGTTAATAAAATCCCATTGACCATACCAACTAAAACACATAATCACAGTCTTGTTACAAATTCGGCATAGTTCATGCAAGCAATTAATAAACAAATTAAATAATTCACTTTTTAAGTAGTTACAATACATGTTAAATGCAATACTTAAACTGTGAGTCATTTTGGAAATACATTCAAGAGTAGTCTCGTGGAGTGCGAATACGCTGTTCATATGTATATTTTGTCCTGTTTAACTGATTATGTGGAATGATCTATCGAAGAAATTTGTTGAAAGTTTCTACAAATATGTAATGTAGAAATCTTTGGTATAGAGATCTGTGGTTATAGTATAAACTCCTGGTATTGATTAAAATTGTTGACTAACTTGCTATTGCCAATTATCAATTATTTTAATATACTATTAAGGCTGTGTTTACATTTTAACGAAAAGAATTAATTTTTGTGAAGTTTGCTCTGTACTCTGGGAATATGTTAGTAAAGTTATTTTGACAAGGAAAAATAGATCAAACCTTCATCTATAATTCAAGCAGATCACTTTTTGTTGGTTACATATATTTATTTCATGAAAATTGTTTCTTTTTGCAATTCGTTCATTGCCAAAATTGCTAAAAATATGTTAGTTTAGAGGATTTATTCCAAACATTTATACTTTAATTTCAAAATGTAAAAAGATCAGTAAAATGTTCATTTTCTCTTCTTTTATTTGTATAGCAATAGCAAAATAGAAAAATAAAAATATTTATTTGAAAAATCCTCCATACATTTCTAATCCACTTAGTGCTGCCGTATTCGTTTGTCTACAGTTAATGTTTGCAACGTAAATTTGACATTCATACATTTTATAAGTTTATTGTGGGTAACTGTCATTCTAAGAAAACCACTTTGTCTAAATATTGCGATCTTATAAGGTTACACTTCAAATTATGTCATTGTGAGTATCGTAACAGATATAGAATAGAATACCATCACAGGTAAGCATATATTATTATTATTTATGTTAACCAATATTCATTCCAAGAATATTTCACCAAATATTTTTATAATGCATTTATCATTTCATAATATTATTCACAATAAATAAGTGAAGTGCAAATATTATTAAAAATATATTGAAATATATATATATATATATATATATATATATACACACATACATAAACAAATAATTTTTTTTTTTGGTTCGCTAATAAACAAATATAAGGGTTTAAAAGAATTTGTTCAAACTGTTTTCAATGATAGTGACAATGACACCAACTATAATCAAGCCATTATACTCGCACCGCTGAGTTTTGTGACTGATGAAGAAGAAGGGACTTATGAAGACATGGTTACTGCATCACTGCCACAATATGTTCCTGGGAATATCAAAGTGTTTATGCATAACACTCATACTAATGACAATGACAGCACTGACGATGCACCATTGTCTGTAAAGTGACTTGGTCATCATCAGCAGGATGGAACCCCAACCTGGCCTAAATTTGATTCAATTTATTCTTCAAGACCTAAAGAAATTTATGAAGTAAATCAAGAAAAAGAAGCTGTTATTACAAACTGCCTAAGGTTTGAATTGGTCTTTGAATGAAGATGTGAATATTTCATTTGTCTCGAAAACCATGCCAAGAAGAGATTTCACGATATATAAAAAAAATCTTCATTTGACGAATAATGATCAGGCAACATTTACAAACGACAAAATGTTCAAGGTAAGACCTTTATCCTTTATTCTTATGACCAAATTCAAATGGTGGGGTGTAATAGAAGAAAACATTTCTATTGATGAATTGATGGAAAAATAATATGGTCACCAACCCCAAAACAATTTATAAAAGAAAAACTTGTGTGGTTTGTATAAAAACTGGAAAATCTTGTGTGGTTTGTATAACAATCTGTGAGAATAGGAAATGTTAGTCAGATGGAAAGGTATAAGTGTTTATAAAATAGTGACAAATTACAATATTATTAAACCACTTGGTGTAGTAATGAGACGGTGTCTGATAAAACTTGAAAAGGTCAATATTGGTATTTCATGTTTGTAATTATAATAAAGGCATGGAAGGAATTAATGAACTTGACAAATTTTGTATAATTAAGCAGAATTGTCATTCACAGAAAAATTATGGTTGTTTCTGTTTATCCATATGGTTAATCAATATAAAATGTAAGACATTTATTTGATAGTGGCTTAGAAAAAATTAGGGTTTATACTAAAACATTAGTAATGTGTATACTAAAACATTAGCAATATTTAAAATTAGCACACACAGTACAAGCTCATGCAAATAGTGTTGTATGATAATTAGACATACCCTAAAAAGTGTAACATTTTTATGAAAGAGTCGAATTACTATGTCTAAGCTAAAATAGATCACCAACATTCATGAATTGAATCAAAGCAACAGAGTAACTCGTCAGCAATCCTAAAGAATGGAGCAACATTGAAACCCGCAGTTTGAACGAATGGAAGATTGTAAATTGACCCAGTTCGCCTGCTTCTATCATATTTGTAATAAGCTGCATGTGAAGTCGGATATTAGATGCTGAAAGAAAAGAATAGGGTAAGCTTTGTAATACTGAATTATTAGAGTCTACGAAGCAGGTGATAGAATCTCTCAATAGTTTATTTAAGTGTTTACAAGAGGAAAAGTGGTTTACATTTATTACATAGTGGCCATGCTTTCAGAAGTTAAACAATACATTTCAAAATGGGTTATTAAAAATTTAATAAATAAGTTTATGTCATTACACCTTACTTATAAATAAACTTTTATTTTCAAATATTGTTTTATAAACCCAGGAATTATAAATCTATATACCTACGAGGGGGCATTTTTAAGTTTGCGGAATGGAGGATAAGGAGTAAGAATAAAAATACAAAATTATTTTCTATTTCCAATATATTCAACTGCTACCCTAATACATTTTTCAGATCTTTCAATTAGCTAATGTCTTACGCCTTCATAAAAAAATGTTTCGTCTTTGCCCGAAAAATATGCTGAAATTGCATCATTCACTTTTTCATCGCTAGAAAACTTCTTTCCACAAAGTTCTTTTTTAAGGTTTGGGAATAAATAATAATCAGTGGGAGCCATGTCAGGAGTGTAGGGTGGATGTTCCAAAATATCGAAGCCCACCTTGTGCAGGGCGGCCAGCGCAATGCAGTTCGTGTGAACGGGTGCGTTGTCGTGCAAAAGCAGACACCTTTGATCAATTTTCCCTTTCTTTTTTCTTTGATTGCTTCGTTCAACCTCCCTAGAATTGACATATGGTATTCTCCGGTTATGGAAACACTTTTATCTTTATAATCCGTCAACAGGATCCCTTCTGAATCCCAAAAGACTGTCGCAATGATTTTTCCAGCTGACTGTGAGACCTTAAACTCCTTGGGTGGTGGTGTGCCTTTTTTGTGCCACGGCATTGACGCTTGTTTGGATTCATAATGATGAACCCAAGTTTTGTTTCCATTAACAATTCGACTCAATAGTCTATCCTTGTTTTCACTACAGAGGTCCAAAAACCACGCGGCGTTATTTTTGAGGCGGTGTGAGCATCCTCGGTACCCATCTTGTGCTGACCTTTGTTATGCCAAGATGATCATGGAGAATTTTAAAAATTGTTGTATCCTATACACCAACCATCTTTGCAAGCTGTTTCTTCTTTAGTCTGGCATCTTCCAATACTAATTTTTCAACTTTTTCAATTATTTCCGGAGTAGTTATTTCGATCGGCTGACCGGGATGTGGGTCGTCTTCAAGTGAGTCTCTGCCCTGTTTAAAGAGACTGTGCCACTTGTAAACCATGGTTTTACCTGGGCAAGAGTCCCCGTAAACTGATGCCATATCTTTCAGTATGGTTTGAACCGACTTTACTTGCTCGGTAAGGAACTTTATAAAGGTGCAGTACTCGATTTTTTCCATAGTTCAGACTTCCTTCAAAATTGAGCTGTTTGTTCGAAGATAGTTCAAATACTAATGATCCGATTATGATAAACTTGGTATTTATTCACATCTCTTAAATTATTTCACATGAATTTCTAAAAAATACTTTTGTAATCTTTATTAGTTGCTCTTTCAATTGGTATCCCACACGACACACGAAATAACAAAAATTCATGCCATCTGTACTTTAAATATGAATATTTTTGAGTGGCAAGTATTAAGATACATGTGGATTAATGCGCTGTATCACTATGAAACTAGATTAAGAGTTTCCAAACAAAATGGTTCCTGAAAAAAAAACCCTCTGTCAAATGAACTGATGATCGGACACATGACAGATCTTGCAAAGGTTTTTTCTTACTTTTAAAGTACGCAGTCCTGAAAAACATTTTCTGCATTGCCAAATAAAGTGACACATTCTCCATGAAACGTTTCTAGCGTGTTTTGTTCTTATGAAGATATTACATGTTGTTAATTCTCACTGTAAATATTGTTTTTTGCTTAGGATTCATGTTTATATTTGGTTCCATAAATTCTTTTTAATATTTATATCGGAATATGTCGTCATTATTGGATTCGCAATATGAAGAAGAGAATTGAGAATGTCATCAAAAATTAATCTCCAAAAATATAATGCCAATATTGAGTATAGTAAAAGTCATTCACTGCATGTATGAAAGTTCATCACTTGAGAACGCGTTCGACAAATTTGACTTGAAAATTTGTATGGTGTTCTTGTATAAAAATATCAATTTAAAAAAAGGGACGTTCAATTTAATAGTTCTGCTGTTACATGTTTCAACAAAAAATTACGCATCGAATATTAATGTTTTGCGGAAGAGAATTGAATTGAAAGTGGTGATTATATATTTGGTGCATGCGAAACCGTAAAAATCATTAATTTGGTACGTTGCAAACATTCAGTTGATTTCAGTTTGTGGTTTATTTCTTTGGAAAAAATTCCACCAGTGAGACATCAAAATATTGGTCGGTATACGCACAACGCAAGCCGACTACCTGGATGTCAAATTAATGAGACTGACTGGCTCAGTTGGAGATTGTGCACAAAATAATTTGGAACGTCGACAAAACAAATAACAAAATATGACAATTCAAAATAAATGTTTGGTGTTCAGGTACGATCCAATAGTCGATTACGCCGTGGATGTATTGGTCGAAATTGGATGACACTAACTACCAGGATAATATTATCCGAGAGGAAAGGTCAAATTACTGCAATTGAGACTGCCACTAGAGATGACAATTCAATTTTACAGATTCAAGGACAAATTTACTACCGTGCGGGAGCAATGTTGCCGCATGTGAATCCTGATCATAAATTTCTTCGGATTTATTTCTTTGGAAATTCTGATGATGAAATCAATCAACATTGTGCCATCAGTTGTGTGGTAAAGGGAGAGGTTATTGTGCAAATGCAACAACTCTCACATGAACACAATGAATTGGTCAAACTGTTCAAGACTGCACTAGAAATGGTGCCTTCGAATAATCATAAAATAGTGATCAGAGCAGACAAAAGACCAATAACCGAACATGAAAGAAGCTTCAATGCACCAATGTTGAAAGCAGTTATCATTGTGGTTTTTGGCAAGAATTTGGTGTCTCGCAACATTGTAGCTTGACGGCGTGATGGTGATAATATTATGATGCATGAATAATATGATGAAGCATTGCATGCATGAATAATATGATGATGCACTACATGCATGAATAATATGATGATGCATTACATGCATGAATAATATGATGATGAATTAGATGCATGAATAATATGATGATGCATTACATGCATGAATCATATGATGATGCATTACATGCATGAATAATATTATGATGCATTGCATGCATGAATAATATGATGATGCATTGCATGTATGAATAATATGATGATGCATTACATGCATGAATAAAATGATGAAGCATTACATGGATGAATAATATGATGATGCATTACATGCATGAATAATATGATGATGCATTACATGCATGAATAATATGATGATGCATTACATGCATGAATAATATGATGATGCATTACATGCATGAATAATATGATGATGCACTATATGCATGAATAATATGATGATGCATTACATGCATGAATAATATGATGATGCATTACATGCATGAATAATATGATGATGCATTACATGCATGAATAATATGATGATGCATTACATGCATGAATAATATGATGATGCATTACATGCATGAATAATATGATGATGCATTACATGCATGAATAATATGATGATGCATTACATGCATGAATAATATGATGATACATTACATGCATGAATAATATGATGATGCATTACATGCATGAATAATATGATGATGCATTACAATACCCACTGATATTTTGCCGAGGAGAAGCTGGATTTAATTTTTTGACCAAGATGATTAATCCATTAACTAGTATGTTGTCAAGCATTTTTCAATTAGATTCCTAATAAAAATTCATTATTCACTTAAAGGTCATGACACAAACAAAAAGTTCAGCTTGATGAATTTTTATGCCTACCCTTTGATGATTCGCCATAACGACGACAAATACATATTGAAATACCGCAAATTGTTTTATCAATTTGCTGTTTATATGTATGTCAAAATAGAAACGGATCATTTGACACATATACATTTAAATCAGCAAAAATTGCATATGGAAGAATACATTCATCCGCATGATGCCATGAATGTAGATGGAACTGCAAACAATGTCTGCCGACTTATCATTTTGCCAGCAACATATAGTGGAAGCCTGAGGCACAAGCACAAATAAATGCAATATGCGACCTCCTATGTGGGCCAATATGATCAAACAGACTTATTCCTTACTTTCACTTGCAACCCAAAATAGATCGAAATCACACAGCTGTTACTACCCGGTCAATCTTCCAGCGATTGCTACAATATTACAGCAGGAGTATTAAAGCAAAAACTCATGGATCTCATGGACTTCGTTGTGAAGTATTGTATCTTCGGAGACGTTCGATGTCGGAAGTACTGTGGGAAGTGATAGAAAAGAGGACTTCCTCATGCGCAAATTCTCCAACGTATGGTCAATAAAATAAGACCAAATGAAATTGACACCACCATTTTAGCAGGAATTTCTGATCCCAAAACAGATCAGATAGTTGTATGAAGGAGTGACAATAAATATGATTCTTGGACTGTGGCGCAATCACAACTGAGAATCACCGTGCATCATCGTAAACAAATGCTCCAATTGTTATCTACGTACGTTGTTGGCTGATCCAGTCACAGGCAATGATGGCTACTCCCTGATAGTCGTTGAATAACGTTGAAAGCCAAAAATAAATAAGCGGATGAGGTGGTTTGGAGAAACTTTTCATTTTCCATACACGAACATCATTCAATTGCAGTCCATTTAGCTGTGGAACTGGATAATGGACAAAAAGTTTATTTCAGGGCAGTATACGCAGAGAGCTGAACGACCATCATTAACAATGCTGACAAGCTTCTTCACAACATGTGCAAGTATTCCATTTGCAAGAAAATTGCTTTACTAGAGGATGCTGACCTATTTCACATGGAATGTTACATCAAAGAAATTCAAACGTCAGAAACACGGATAGCCTGTTCCTTGATACATGAATGTATATTCAACCATTGCATTGGGGCGTATTTACATGGTTCATCTGAAAAATGACAAATGTTTTTATCTGTGTTTAATAAAAAAACTGTGGTTAATGTTCGTGGACCATCTTCGTTTGAATTTCAACGAACTGTCAATGGTGAGTTGTGCGCAACACATCGACAAGCCTGTCAATATTTACATTTGCTTAAGAATGACTTTCATTGAGATCACACAATCGCTGATGCTATTATTTCATCTACTGCGTATCAAATTCAATCACTTTTTGCCACCATCATTCAACAGCGAATCCCAAACTAGAATATAATACAGAGACCCACAATGAGGCGTTGATTTCTATAGAGGATTTATGCCTGATGATGTCCAAAAAGATGTTGTACGAATTAGGAATGCAAGCACCGAATTACCCCATGTACGATGTATTCAATCGAGATGAAAGATTCAATTTGGATGAGAATGGCAATACTCTTGAATCAGCCACAGAAAACCGCATATGATACACTGATGATAACAGTCAACAACGGCTACTGAGGAATCTTCTTCCTTGATGCACCTGGTGGAACTGGCAAAACATTCCTAATTTCATTGATTTTTGCTTCGACTGGTACACAAAGTCAAATAGTACTGGCTGTACCATCATCTGGGAATGCTGCCACATTGTTGGAAGGAGAATGAGCAGCATATTCTGTGCTCAAACTGATACTCAATTTGTGCACAATAATCAGGACGACTTTGGAGGCACGATGATTCATGCGAAATACTAACAGTCATTCCATGATCAACGGCTGCTGACGAAATAAACACTTATTTGAAGTCATCAAATTTGTGGAGATACGTGAAAACTATCAAGTTAACAATGAATATGTGAATTACGTTACAAAATTATGAACCAGTGAAAGTGTTATCCAAGCAATTATTAGATATTGGCAATGGAAAAATTCCAGTTGACGCTTTCACTGGCCTGATTTTGTTTCCACCAACTTCCAATTTTTGTTAACTCTCAATAACGATTAATAAATCGCAAGACCAATCGTTGGAAGTGTGTGGAATAAACCTTGAATTACCATGGTTTTGCCATGTGCAGTTGGACGTCGCATGCTCGAGAGTCGATAACATAACAGAAAGACAAAAAATATTATACATCACCAAACGTTGTCGTTCATCACCAACACATTAAAACCACAAGAAATGATGATCACGCTAAAATTCACGATCATACTAAAGTTATATTGTTTCAACTTCATTTGGTTGAATAAATCCCTTTTCGACGAACTAACTGTCTGACAGACAACGCACAGCCTAAACCACTGTAGCTAGACATGTTATGAAATAAACAAACTTAAAATTTTTTTGCTAAGTGCACTTCTCATTCACTTCATTAGTAAATTGCATCCGTGCGAAGCTGGTGCATGCCACTAGTTTAAAATAAAATATGATAATAGTTCATATTGTGTGTATTTGGTTTAATTTCTCATATTTGATAATGTTTTGATAGGGTTTACTCTAAATTGAGTAAATGGATCAGAATCATAATTACTAAATACTTTTTCCATAGCAATGTCGCTCCATCAAATATTAAACTACATTCTTTCTTGTCTAAGGCATTTGATATTTATATATTTGCATTATTCATTTTATCTACGGCATGACAGGTGAGGTATTTCGCATTTCTCTAAATAATTATCAAATAATGTTAGTATAAATTCTTTAAGACTTTGCTGTGTTACTAAAGGTGTCACAAGTTTATTATGTCACGCTGATTTATTTTTAAGTTTGTATATGAAAGTACGGTCAGCAGTTCACTACCAATGGTGAAAACTGGTTCTACAGCTAATATAATTACCTATATATTTATAATTAATTGAAAAATTCAACAGATCATATATTTTTTACCTTCATGCAATTATAATTTTTTTATTTAATATATTAACTATATATTAAGTTCTAAATGAATAGGATTAGTATGACACACATAACCAACACTAAATTTATATTTAATTAATGGAGTTGTATACTTAATTAAATGACTAGGAATGTTCAGGTTCAGTGTCGGTTGTCAGGTGCCAAAGCTGATTAAGTATGAAAGCCAATTGTGGATTTAATCTCACACACTTATTACAAACAATTTAATATAAGTGTATTTAAACAAAATTAATGAAACTTTGATGATTTCTACATTGCAAAACATATTTTCTGCAGTAAACTTTATTAGCATTTATTCCTTTATGTAATAGAATGAAATTTTTGTAAAAATTTACTATCACTGCAAAGTACCGTGACGGTACATGAAAATAAAAACTACTATATCTGGTCATTAGTGACTATTCCACACTTTTCTCTTCTGATATTATAAAATTTGACTACTGATTGATCAGCATCACACATGATATCCTCAGGTAAATGATGTTAGTCATATGATTTCCTTCTGAATTCACTCTCAAACAAATTCAAAAATTTCTCCCACTTTAATCGTAAGTACATATTTTCTCTAAAACCCTACCGTCTCTAAAAACCTGTGTTATTTAAATTTAACCAAACAACTTGTCAATAAATGGGCACAACTTCAAGGTCTGTGTATTCAATTTATCCTCAACTTAAAAAAAAAATACTGTATTTCTGAGCATCTGTTATGAATAAAATTATTAGAAAACAACAGATGCATTCTATATCTTTTATAACTTTTGTCTAACATCTCAATAATGCTCTCATCCCTTCATTACTCTAATCCAAATTTCAATTATTCCAGCCTTTTGCTTGAGCTCTTTCGTAAAGTATATAAGACCCCGCTAATCCCTCTGTACACAATAGCATTTTATAGAGAATAATTTATTGTATGCACCACAAAATTATGGAACTAATTAAATACAAATATAGAAAGTGCATCTTTAGTGTCTTTGCTCAAACATCGTCTGGAATCACATTACCCTAAATAATCTATGGGTCTGGTTTCACTGACCTAATATTTCTCATAAATAATATTATGGCTGACTATAAGGGAATGCGTTTGTAGCATTACATCTGCCGTCTGTGCATTTAGCTTTTTAAGTTTAGGTAAAGGTTAAAAAATAAATTTCTATTTATGCATGTCGTCATTGTTAGATAGTATGTCATCGAAGTAACTAAATGAATGCATCACTCAAATCCGTCAGCGCCAACCTAGATTTAATATTAAAGGAACGTAAAAATATGTAAAATTAAATTATTTACTTACGTAATTCTTCATGGACTTGCGCTGATGTCAAAAGAAGCTTTGAAGTCTCTATCTCCAAGTACATTTTCTCACATATGAGACACATGGCCACCAACAAAACGGCGTAGGGAAATGACCATAACATATAAGTGACGGAAACTGATGTGTCCAATTTCTGAAATATTCTCTTTGTACATAAATGTATGACAAAAAAATAAAAGTACAACAAAAATTGTTTGAGTGATAGGTTAAATTTGGGAAAAAATGTCAATATGTTATGTATTTCAGAATCTGTTGGTTCACCACATATTGGAGAATGACTAAACTTATGCGTAGTAAGTTTCACCAATGGAATTCAATCTTTCTTGGGTTTCATAACTCTATAATGTTTTCAACAGGGATGCAGCTGTAAGTGAAAATACTTGTGAGATAAAGAAATATAATAAAACTGCTGACCCTCATTAAGTTACTTTAGAAGAATTTAAATAACATGTATTGTGTTTATTTATTTTTGTTTTGTAAAAAACTTTAGGTACATCATGACTAGTAAAAGTCATATTTTATAATGGTAATAAAATGAACAAGAATAACTTGTCATATTGAGTTATTACTTAAAAACTTGTCATATTGGGTTATGGAAATAAAATTGTAAGATAAATTTAATAAAAAAGACAAAAATTAAGACTATCAAAATTCGGATTATACAACACTATGAACCACAATGCAAATGAAACATTATAGGTTATTCAGCCGCATCATCAAATCAATCGTTTTGGGGGTTAAATAACACCATTTTGTCAAATAAAATAAGAAGCAAATAACTATTCCTCCTAAATCCAAGTTCATCAACTGCTGGTTGCAAGAATCTTCATGACAGTGTCGTACTTGTTGGTCAGGGACTTCTCCCATCCATCAAGGGAAGTCTAAATGTGTTTCAATTATAACTGAAGAAACCAATAAAGTTGTTGTTTATACTTCATTGACTACACGATAAGTTTTCATTGTAAGCATATTTGTAATAATGAATTGTTTGCTCTTAATACAATACATTTCACATTTGTGTTATTGTTTTCTGTTTGTAAATTTGTATTTTATTAAATGTGTTAAGTTGAAGGCCATAAGTTAATTCAGTTTATATATGTCTTAATAGCACTTACATTATTTTTTAAATCCTCAAGGAAAGAATATATGCTAAGAAGTGTGTCAGAAAACATTACAGCGAGTGACAGGAAAAGCTAAAAAATAAATTTAAAGATTAGTTCAGAATAAACTTTATGTTTACATTTTTGAACGTGTTATTTACATGTTGAATTGTGATTTAATACTGTTATTGAAATGATCACTACAAACCTGGAATTCAAACGTCTTGTTTAAATGGTGACAAAGGTCCAACAAATGAACGTAAAATTGGGATAAATTATGAATGGAATTTTCATTTAGTGGCAATACAAATGTAATATAATTATTTGATTGGGGATTATGTTGGGGACTCCCAAATATGTTGTCAGCAGATGCGACTATGCTTTGTTTATTTTTAAATTTTAAGGAAACGTTTCAGATTTCCACACGTTTTATTATACTAAATAATATCAAACAAAACAATATTATTTCTAAATCAAAAGTTATAATAGTTATAATAATATACAGAGCAGAGGAATAAATATTTAGACCATGTTTTATTAGTCCATATAAAGCAAAAGCAATGCGAAGAATATGATAGGGAATAAGAATTCCAATAACTATGAGGTTTTGACGTTTATCGTGTCTGAAAAAATGTCTTCTATACTTTAAATTGAAAAGATAATCCATTTCTTGAATTCTCCAAACCAATTCTTTAAATACATTTCTGTCA
The DNA here is from genome assembly GCA_039881145.1 of Druceiella hillmani. Classification (NCBI taxonomy): domain Eukaryota; kingdom Metazoa; phylum Arthropoda; class Insecta; order Lepidoptera; family Hepialidae; genus Druceiella; species Druceiella hillmani. The sequence goes on along the minus strand of JAYKKI010000107.1, from coordinate 6,781,867 downwards.
CATATTATATCAATTAATAATAAACACAGAGGATGAATTATCCGAAGTGTCCCGTATGCTATAAGAATGTAGTTGTCACTGAAGTACAGAATGCTATTAATAACATGCAGTACAATTAATGTTCCCAATATTAACAAGGTGTATAACTTTCCACACCACGACTTAAACCTGGAAGGAACTTGGTTAGCAATTTTTCGGCAAATGCCACACACTCTCTGGTATGTTAATATTGGCCAAAGTGTATCTTGAATTAAATCATTGGCCATATTGAGTTTTGTGAAATATTTTTATTTTCCAACTGAATTCCAGCACAATTATTCTACTGAATGTTCTGCTGTTACTGATTGAATGTCTGATTAAGTATCAAAAGTATTCTACTGTTTATTGATTAAATGTCTGTTGGGTTAACATTCATTAGTTTATCGCTTTATGGAATCTATTTTGTGCTTAACAAAGGCAACAGAACATAATATTGATTTTTTTCATGTGAGAACTGTACTGTGTCTGCACCCTTCCCATTAATAATTCTTGCTTAGGTAAGGTACACACCATGTTATCAATAACAAGCATCAGTTAAAAAATGCAGATGTTCACCATCACTACATAGTATGAAATTTGATTTGAGGTTCTGGTACTTTGAATTTAGTATAGCGGATGGATGATGTGAAATATTAAATGAAGAAATGTCTCTTTGGAAAATTTTTTAATACAAAAATTTAACCGAAACAGGGTTGTGATGTGTATAAATGTAACAAAGCAAATACATTTGTTACAAAATAACTTAACTTTTAATAAACTTTAACTTTTCATCTGCATAGAATACTTAACTTTTTCATCTGCATAGAATTTGCGGAAGAAGTTTGTTGGAAGAGTCAATGCATTGCCTTTGGTGGTCTCTTGTAAGCAAATGTGGAACTAATCTTCCGCACACTTTCTGATATTTCAATTCTTTAGCCTAAATCCTATGTGCAACAAGAAATCTTAAGAACCTAGAGGTAGAAATTATCGAAAACTATACTTTGATTTTGAAGCATAATTTTTTAACTTTCACGATTATTTCATGGCATTTGCAATTCTCTCTTTACAGAAATTTATGATAAAGAAATCATCATGAATTTCTATGTTACCAACTGCAAACTTGGTACGACACTTGCAGACGTTTTTGATATCCATGCACAACCCCCCCTTTTACATTTCAATTGCCGTTTAATGTCTACACATTTAATTCCTTTTGCGTTTAAAATCCAAATAACCATCTAACCTACTCTCAATGGTCGAACTCCCTTTTTTTTGCGCAAAGTATACAAACTGTCATCAACTTGTATGCATTGAGTTCTTGGCTAATGGTATTGACATGAGCCAATTAACAGTTGAAATATTCCTTGTGCTTGTACCATGACTGATGCTCAGCAATTATCCTGTATCCTTCCATTTTACAAGTTAAGATATGTCATCTACCATTTATCACACATCATTTCAAGTCTAGTCCTACATTTTGCAGGCTCATGGGAGATGGGCCCAAAATTATTCTGATTGGTGTTAAAAGATAATTCTGTGGATTTTATCATCAAATTACTAACATCTCATGAAAAAATTAAAAATCAATGTCACGCAATGTTCACTAGAAATTTTCTTAACGACATGTTCAAATGATCACAATGAACAAGATTTTTAAAGGAGAAACCTTATCTATTTAGTTGAGTTTGCATTTATAGAATGGGGTTTTTTAGGTATTCCTTATGCCGATATCCAGTTGTTACGTTTTTCAATAGCCAGTATACTCAGGTACCTTTATGGCATATTCAATTAGCAAATAGAATTCATCATTGCGGATTTTCTACCTTCAAATTTTTTTTCTTGGGAGGCACAGTGGGGAAACCCATTACCTTAGAAATATTTATTCTATAGAATTATAAAGAGAAAGGGAGAAGGGGAATAGCAATATCTCATTGGCAGCTATCTGTATGCACCATTCATTATTGTCGGTTTCAAGCAACTCTTGACTTGTAGTGAACGTTTAAATATTTTGTGTTTAGAGTTCCAAATTTTCTTTTCATAGTATAAAACTGTTACAAAATAATTGTTAATTTATTAGCAGCTGAATTTTTAAGGTATATAAAAGTTGGCAATTATGTAATGCTTTAATATTTCATGTAATTTTTATCACTTTTTTATTAATTATAAAATAAATAACTTAACAGATTGACAATTGAAGAGATGGCCAGATATTTGAGTAAACTATCGGAATAAGATTCAGCTGCAGAAAATAATGCCACAGATGGTAACGATGAGGATTATACACCCAGATGGGGATGTCCTGAAGTATCACACTATGAGGGATCTGGTAAATAGTATTATTTTTTTCTATTATTATGGTTTCAATATTAAATATAATATGTAACTATTCATCAAACCTTCTTCTATGTATCTACTCCACAAACCAACAAGAAGGCGAATACGCTCCGTAAAGCACAGTAAATCTTACGAAAAACCCACTGTGGATTCTATGGAACCAACTCATCCCATGTGGAAAAATTAAACTCTTTAAAAATTCCATGCATACTTGGCGGTTCTTGTGTTGTCAAATGCAAATAATTCTAGCACTAACCGTTCATCAGATATGATACAATGAGCACAAATGAATTTGGAAGTATATTAAGATTTATTTGGTTTGATGATTCGTATACACATTAAGTTCGTATCAAAGAAGATAAAACAGCACCTGTCTTTAATATGTGGACAATGTTGAAAGACAATTTATCAACGCTTTACAAATCAGCGTAGTATTTGACAGTCGACAAGCAACTTTGTCCATAGAGAGGGTAGACTAAAATCACTTAGTGTATACTATCAAAATCAGCAAAGTATGGAATGAAAATACGTGAACAAAACACCTTTTAGCCTGTACTTAACAGGTTTTTTTGGAATATAGACGCGGACCAAGAATCAACCTCTAACCGATAGCAACATTTAATCTATAGTCAGAAACTCACAAGGAGAGTGCCTATTAGATTTGGTGAGAGCAGCTAAGTACAGGAAGCAAACAAATGCTTTTAACTCACCTTGAGTGGTTTCTTGCATGTAGAAAGAAGCATTAGCATTTGCATTATTAGAAGCCCTTTTGATTCGTCTTTGGCGAATTTTCAAATTAGTGTAGATCAAAATTTCATCAAGCGTGTCTGGAGTGACAAATATATTGCAGCACTCATACTCGGTACCAGCGTACCTTGCAATTTTTGTTACTTGAGCATGCTCGGTTACAATATTTTCTGAACGAAACTTCAAATTTGAACGCTGACAATTCTCATACTACTTTGTACCATCATTAGACTTATAAAAAAAGCTACTTGCATGCCGAGAAGCTGAAGCTCTCACTCTGAAAGAGACAATGGCAAATCGTCCTCAGGGTCGCTTTTTGTTTCATTTAATACAGCTTCTTCCTGTCTAGAATTAAAGGAAATATCTACTGGACCTTTAGATGACACATCAACTGGATCATTGCCCACTTGCTCTGTGCCAGAATTCACTACAGTGGTGAATTCCTTGCTCTGAACTGGATTCTCTAGAAAAATCAATTGCCACTTCCTCTAGCATGGCACAAATTCGTTCTTCTTGCCTTTCAATATTAAGTGGGTATTCGAGTTTAGGTATTGAGATAAGGGTTAATAAAAAAATTTTCTAAATTTTTAAAACAACCAAAAAACTTACTTTTCTTGAAGTATTAGTTTACTAAATTGTGTAGTCTGCAATCAACATTCAACTTTTCCACAATTATAGAGAATATATGTATTAAACAAACGAAATCTTGCCTTTGCTGCATTTAATTTTTCAAATGCATATGTTGCTACTCGAGGTACTCCTTCCCATCGATTGCAATACTATGAATTACCACAAATGTCATAATAAAATATGTGGGACATAAAATGAAATTTTATCTATATCTTGCACCTTGTTTGTTTATGTCCCAAAAATAATTGACTTAAAATCATTGAAATTCAGTGAAAATATCATTGCAATTTACCCCATGTTGCTGCCTACTGGCGGTAATGTGGGGTAGATTGCAATGGCTGACAAAAATTTACTCTTACTTTAGCTTTACCTAGCACACATATATATATATATATATATATATATATATATATATATACATATATATATATATATATATATATATATATATTATATAATAAAACAATTGTAATTTAGGTGTAGGTTGTGATTATTTACTTTGTTTTTTCCTCTTTGTTTCCTCTATTTCCTCTTTTGAATAATATGTCTTTAATTTTTATGAAAATTTCATAAATGTTTTTAGAATTTTATATCAAATTCATCAAAGAAAATAAAAAGATAATTAGTTTTACTGGAGTGATTTTTTCCATGCGCAGCAAAAACTCAACACATCATTTTAAATAATGTTTATACATGTTTTTGGAATTTTTGTAAGTAATTTGGATTCACATGACCTTAAACATGTCAAGCCAAAGTTCATGAAATATTTATGAACTTATTAATATATGTACTTGTAAATAAAAGAATTATGTAATAGTTTAGAAAATTTAATAACCTTAGATGGGTTAAATAATTTGTTTCGTAATAGGAAATAGATAATGCCACTGCGACATTTTAATATTCTTTTGTTAAATTTTTGAAATTGTTTACATTATAATTAATACTAAACATACTCAGGCTAATTCACCGTCAAAAATTAGCATCTTTTAATGTAACCACAAAAATATGTGTTAAAAATTAATTTTATATTACTTGAAGCAACAAATATAAAAATATGCATGTTTAATGATAAGTGATGATGTTTGTTAAGGTCCCATATATTCGTGGTGGTTCCGGCTTCAATACATAAAGACTTCCTTTAAAAGTGTCTAGAATATTTTGTAAGCTTAATTCAATAAGTTATATTGAATCTAATAATATGTACTGCAAAAATTATCAGTAAAAATTGGAAATTGAACTGAGCAAGTTCACAGATGATATTAATTTAAAAGTGGATATCACAAAATAAAGTTTTATGGCTTTGTACATGCTTATCCATAGTTCGTTGCTGGTAAAGTGGACTAGTTATATGTTCACAACTAAGAGGACTCGGTTTCAGGGCCACCAATTCTTTACAATTCTTTAGTTTTTCTTTTATCACAGCACTGAGGAATTAATTCAATAATTAAATCAAATAAGATATACCATGATTGAATTTTGGTGCATGGTATTATGTATCCATTAATACAAATCGAAAATTTTCCAAAAGCATGATACACTTGAAAAAATCATTCAATGTGGAAGCGATTATACTTATAAATAATATATTAAAAAAAACTTTCTACAATCAAAAATTAAATTAAAAATTGGACACTGTTTGAAAATCATTGGAAGCACCCCTGCAGGAATTTCTACATTACATGACTGGGGAAGCTCCAGAATCAAAACACTTTCTTCAAAATATAAAAGCATACAATGCTTGCTTCCAAATTACTTCTTTCGATGTCACTTCTCTCAACACTAACAGAGATGAAATTGGTTATGTTTTTTCCATTCAAGGACAAATCAATCATAAAATGAGATCATTACTACCACTAGTCAATAGAGACTATAAATTTCTGCAAGTATATTTCATAGGAAAGGAAGAAATAGAAATTGATCAATGATGCCCAAACAACAGTGGATTGAGATGAGAAATTATCCAATATGTACAGAGGATCTTGTAAAAGTACAATCAACTTATTCACATATTCAAAACAGCACCAGACCGAATGATTTCAAATGACTATAAAGTTAAAATTTGAGCCAACAAGAGGCCACTTGGAGAACATGAAAGTCAATTTAATGCACCTCAGAAGAAGTCACTGTGAATGTGGACAATGAAAACACAAGCCGTTATATTATTGTACAACAAAAAAGGGGAAGACCACAACGCAGTGCAGAAACACACTGTTTATATGATACCCTCCAATATTCATTAACATTTGTGCATGGAGAGGTCAGATTTCATTTCAATGTCAAACAATTCCGATCGGGAATAGGCGTAGAAAAAAGAAAAAAGTCACTTCCAAGGATTTCTATGATTACCGCTTAATGATCAGAGACAATGAAACATACAATCACACTCTCAACACTCATCATTAATTCCAATAATTCCTGGTAGGTATGAATGCAAAAACAGAAGTGGAAAAGATGCTTTACATAACACTGAATCAGAAGAAACTACGCACAGAAGAATACATTCACATTCGAGACACAATCATAAATGACGAAAATATTTTTGGATTAATATACATTGGAACAATGGTAATCTTACCCTCATATTACATAGGAAGTCCAAAACACATGCACAAATACACTCAAAATGAAATGGCCTATGTAAGAAAATATAGACGATCTGAGCTCTTCATAACATTCACATGCAACTCACTGGAATTCAAAGAACAACGAAGATACGGATAGGCCATGACATAGTTTTGAGAAAAATGATTCGCGGACCATGAGGGCCATTAAACCCCCAATTTGCCATATATGAGTGATGGAAAATGTATAAAAAAATTCCCAAAACCATACTTGGATGACATACAAACTGGATATCATGGCGAAACAAAGTTTTGAGGAAACCCTGAAGTGATGAGATCTCTTCTCATACTTTCAGGAAATTTTCGACAAACACTTTCAGTTATTCCCAAGTCAACACTAGCAGACAAAATCAATGCATGCTTAAAAAAATTACATCTCTGGCTATATATAAATACTGCGACTATCAAAAATATGAGAGTTAAACTATTGAAAGACGAAACAACAGCACATTTTGCTCAAAAACTTTCACATAAAGGCGAAGGCACATATCCTACTGACCAGACGATCGGCCTCATTGATAATCAATAGAATAAACTCATCAACCAAATTTATCCACACATTGTTTACAATTATATCAAGCCAGAATGTCTATTTCAGAGGGCAATTTTGGCAACCGAAAATAATATTGTCGATGACATCAACTTTAATATTCAAAAGAAAATTCCCAGTGAAAAGAGAATATACAAATTGATCGACACGATGGTAAACGTTGAAGAAAGTGTCAACTTCCCTTCAGAATATTTAAATTCTTTGCAAGTACCATAAATGCCATTAGGCAGTTTGCCTTTGAATAAAAATTAGATCTCCGATCATACTACTCAGAAATCTCAACTCACCAAAATGATGTAAAGGAACAAGGATAATTACTGGAAAGGACAAAGGACATATAGTATTTATCCCCAAAATACCACTGATCTCTACTGAACTGCCATTCCAATTAAAAGACTGCAATTTCCAATAAAATTAGTCTATAATTTTACAATTAACACAGCGCAAGGACAAACATTAAAAAAAACATTGCGGCATGAACCTCAATAAATCCTGCTTTTCTCAGGATCAGTTATACGTAGGTTGCTTCTGAGTGGGAATTTAAAAAAAATTGTACATATTTAACCAGGATAACAAAATGAAAAATGTTGTTTATAAACAAATATTGTAAATAGTTAGAATATGTTTTCAATAAAAATTGTTTACTTCTTATATTTTAGAGTTTATCCTTTTATTCCAATTACCACACATTCCCATATCAACTCCCTGAGCGAAGTCAGGTACCCCAGCTAGTCATATAATAGATAAAGTAATGAAATATACATGTAATAACAATACAAATATTACATTATTAATGGGAAATAGCCCAAATGTTAGGAAAACAGATATAATAGAAACATTTCAGTTATTGTCTAATCTTGAAATTAAAATGTGATATATTGTGCCTTTCCTTATTCAGTTGTTTCTTTGTATAAAGAAAATAGAGAATTTATACAATCTTATTCATAATTTGACATACTGTGTATAACAACATTTTCACAGAACAATGTTAATAATACCACATATTTTGTAATAATGCAAATTATATTTTGATTAATAATTTAAAGAAGTCAATCCGACTGAGAAAACACACTGAGTTCATATTAATGCATAAGCATAATATAGCAGGCTTTCTCGGCAAACAATTATCAACATTTAGCCATATTCAATAATTGTGTTGATTTAGGGCTTTTTTCAGATCTTATGACACATACTAAAATTATTTATTTATTATACCAAAATTTAACCACTATCCATCTAATTTTAGACCGGTATCTATTTTGCCTACTCTCAGCAAAGTTTTTGAAAAGCTTTTGCTGGTGAAAATGGAGGTCTCTTTTAATTCTTTTGGACTATGTAATTCATTTACAAAGGACAGATCTACTACACATCATAGAATATTATTCTACAAATTGGAATATTATGGGTTAAAAATGAAGCCCTTAGCTTAATTAATTCATATCTCGTAAACAAGTATAGATAGGGAAAACAGGACCTTTAGTAAAGATGGGTCATCCCCAAAGCTTTGTATTGGGACTGTTCCTTTTCTTGTATACATTATTGATTGCCTTTTTGGTTGAAAAATTCACTGAAGTAATATTGTTTGCTGATAATTCATCTCTAATATTTTAAATAAATATATATGTTGGACAATTATATGGTGCTTATAAAACAATATTACAAATATATAATTGCTTTACGGTCAATAATTTATTGCTAGTTCCAAAAAACTAAGTGCTGATAAATACTGAGTTAGTGTCAACTACTCTTCCTAACGTAAGAGTAATTGACACTAACTCAGTATTCGATAATAATAAAATGAATTTTGTTAATACAACAGTCTTTCTCTGTATTATTATAGACAGTAAACTACAATGGGGAGCTCATATTTCACAATTGGCAAGGAAACTTAATTTCATTGTATATGCCGTTAAGAGCTATTCACACAATATACAAACTAAGTTCTTGAGATTCGTTTAGAGAAATATTTAAAGTAAATAATATACTCACTTTACCTTAACAACACATTTTTGAAAATATTTTATATGTGAGGAAAAAACAATTAATTCACACTAAAAATAAAAACAAATTGAATAATCCCAACTTCAAATTCACAAAGGTTGGTAGTTCATTTTTAGGGTAGAAAATCGCATCTATAATAAAATACTATAATGTACTGAAATTGTCAGAAAAACATTTTAAGCATGTTATTAAGACACATTTACTTAAAAAAGCGTATTATAAAATTATTGATTATATAAATGACAAAAATGACTGGAGTCATCACTCTGAACTTATCAAACTAGTATATATTAATAATAATATAATTTCTACACTGTATAATAAAGTTTGATACTTGTATATTGTCTCTATAGCTATTTATTTTTTATTGTTTTGTATACTTTGACGGTCCACAAGGGAACACAATGTTTGTATATTGATTAAAAATAAAATTGAATTGAATTGAATAAAAAACTTCAAAAAGTTATCAGTTAAAAATGAACAAATATTGAAATTCATCTAACAGATTCATGGTACTGATTTATCCCCCATTTTGACTGGTCCTTGGGAAATTAAAACATTCTTTCCACATTTCAGGAAACAAAAATGCAAATAGAAATGAAGCTAAGCTCATGCATCTAAAGCTGGCAAGCATCTGGTTATTGCTCCTGTACCGAGTACTACTCCAAGCTCTTTTCCACTGCATTGTAACTCTTGAATTTCTTTTAAGTACCAACCTTCCATGGATCATAATACCTGAATTGATCACAGTCAATACACATAGAGTAATATATTTTACTGGCTGGACTTTTATAAGGATTTTAAATTACAGAAATAAGAGTTTACCGAGGTATAATGGTTAACGTTTATATAAGCTCATTGTATTTTACCCGAAAGGACAGAGAGATCTTCCTTCTGTATTCATACCATTAAATTTAGAATTGATAAATCAACTATTTTTACAAGAATTTAATATTTTTTTCAATCCTTATATCTAAATTTATCTGTATATTAATAAAATATATAAACCGAATTAAGTATGATGCAAAGTTAACACATCAGCATCTTACTTATTATGTTTTTGTTTTACTTCTATCTGCTGCACAAGTATTACAAGAAATTGTTATTGCAATAGTATTTTCTATTCCATTCTATATACTGTGCTCCTTATACATAATAAAGCAATCTGTATACAGCAAAGCAATGGTGTAGCTAGGGGTGGTAGCAGGGGTGGCTGTCTGCACCCTGTGCCACCTGTTTGGAAGTAACACCAGATCACAATAAAATTAATATTTACAAAAATTCCATAAAATAAAATTACCTTTGAAATTCAATCATATCTATGTACTACGTACCGGAGGGTGCCCTCAATTTATCCTAACAATAAGTAACTTCAGGCCATGTAGAATATAAAAAAAATATTTATAATATCCAAATTAATTCAGATAGTGGATTAAAAACTTACACTGTTTTAAAACTTTTCACTCTTCGAAATTTAGCATACTACACTACCACATTGTAACAAGTTGTTACAGTTATTATTAGCTTATTTAGACTTATTATCAAAAACAACCAGTAAAATGGAACTGAAAAATATAAAAACAAAATTTACATGGATTTACCTTGAAATAGTTGAAATATTATAATACCAGCTACATGTAACACAAAGACCAGCTTATGTAACCTCATAAAAACATATCATAACATTCAGCTAACGACTAAATCATTATAACTGATGTTAACATATAATGTTTATATAGCATAAGTTTTTGTTCCAACTACGATTTGCTACGAATCAGTTGAACAAACAAGACCATTTATTTGCCATCTATTACATGATACCAACCTTAGTTGTTATACTATGTTAATCTTAAAGCAAATTTTAGATGTTAACTTGACTAGTAATTTTAAAAAAAACTACTAAATTTCACTTAAAAAAAATCATAAATTTTTCATCACTTCAAATGAAGGCAATTTCTTAGAAGTGACTAGTAGTGGACTTCTGTCAAAAATGATGTAAAGTTGAAAGAACACATCTTGAATTTGGAGCATGGTAAATCACCAAAAGTACTATATTTTTTGCCAGACATATAAAATAAATTCATAAATGTTTTAGCAACCCATGTAAAATCTAAACTTGTCAACAAAATTAAATAACTAAATATTTTGATATATTTGATGGCACACCTGACATTTTATATACAAGGGGCGGCTGAAAAGTTTTGAGCCTAAATACCTTAAGTGTTACTAATGACACACGCAGCACATCACTAATTAGGGGTATGCTAAGTAATACAAATGTAAAGTCTCATGTCATGAGCGTCATCACGCTTTTAGTAACGAATCATAAACGTCACCATATCTGAGTCATCCGCACTTTGCACGAAATTAGATAACAGAGCTGTCATAAAATTCCGCACAGAGAAGAACAAAACGCCGATGGAAATATTTGAAGAGATGTCAGCAGTTTATGGGACGTCTACACCTTTGGAAGCTGCGACCATAAAACATTGGAGTCGAGAGTTCAAACACAGCAGGGAGTGGCTCGAAGATGATCCCAAGTCGGGAAGCCCAAACACCGCCATTACCGAAGAAAACATTGCAAAGTGAAAAAACTTGTTCTCGAAGACCGGCGAATCAAGTTGTGGTAGATAGCTGAAGCCATGGGCGTCAATGAAGTGGATAGCAAGGAACAAATCAACAACATTTTCCATAATCATTTACACATGAAAAAGGTGTGCGTGCGATGGATGCCGAAAATGCTCACGCAGTTGGACAAGCAGCATGGAGTCACAACTTTGCATGAGATTTTGGACATCTGTGGCAATAATCTTGACGATGTTTTTTCACGTCTTGTCAATGTTGATGAAACATGGAATCGACAGTACGATCCGGAGTCAAAACAGGCATCAATGAAGTGGATAGAAAAGGGAAGAAAGCCGCCACGAAAGTTCAAAGTGGAAAGATCGGCGTCCAAGCTAAAAAATACTACAAGGAACGGAGACTATTACGCCGCATTGTTGACAAAAGTGCATCAAGTAGTTGTAGAGAAAAGGAGAGGTAAACTGGCGAAAGAAGTGATTCATGGTGCTAAATTTTGTTACTTCTCGTAATTATAAGATACTTTGTAATACAAAAACAAATTGTGTTCGTAGTAGAATTCTGTAATGGGTAGAAAAGTTCTTTAAATTTACTTTGCTCCAAACATTTATTTTAGTAAAAATGTATGGTAACGAAGGTTCATGATGAAGGGGCAAATGTCAAATGAATAAAGAATTAAAACACACAGAACATTTTTGTTTTAAAATCTTGAAAATAAAATGAGAGTATCTACAAAGGTAAAGGCTTAGTAAGTGTGTTAGGTATAAATAAATAATTGGTATCGGAATGTATTTTACATAAAAATATGTTATTAAACCTTCCATTGTTATATCTAAAAATTTACCCCACTTTAATGGGGTAAATTTTTAGATATAACAATGGAAGGTTTAATAACATATTATTTTTATGGTTAAATAACATATAGGTTTAATAACATATTGTTACAATTTTATTTTCATGACATGACTTTTAAACCTTATTACTTCTAACAGACGTTTTAAATTTTGAAACAACAGCAGATTTCATATCTTAGGGAGTGTGAATAGTGATGTCAAATTAGTTCAGTGGTAATGACACTATTAGATCTACACATTAGTTAATTTTATTTTTCCTTTTAATTTATTGGTGATTAGGTATTAAGATAGTTTCTAGAAGCATACATACTCTTCCTTAATATAGGGCTGTAAACATAATACGGCATTTTATGTCGCCACGATTCTGCCACTTTTGTTTGCATCAATTAAAACACAAGTTCCAGTTTTTACTTTGTGATTTATTCCAGCGAAAAATATTATTATTTACCACCATAAATAAATTCATTTAAAAAAGAAACACGGTCCAATAAAAATGATAATATAAATTTAGAACCTCCGTATAGACCTATGAAATTTTGAACTTATAAAATGAAATCTTCAGTCAAACTACCTAGTAATCATTATACAACTAAATAAAAGATTAATAAATAGTTATCAATATGCATTAGTCATTTATAAATATAAATTTTACATCAGAAAATAACTGGTACATGTTAATAATGCAAGATTAAAAAAAATATATACACATGATTAAAATATTTAATCTTAAACATCCTTAAAATAGCTTAAAGAGGGAAACAGTAGTAAAATATTTCAACATGAAAATATAATTTCTTTATATTTTATTTCATTTTATCAAACCGTCTTCCAACAATTATCAGCATAAAAAGTTGCAACTAATCAGTAGACAAATCTGGAAACAAATCTATGAAGAAGATCATATCCATTATGTTCTTGCAAATTTCTTAAACAAAAATTGATAAGCAATTTGAAAGTTTAAGATCATGTCCTTTAATTACCTTACTGGAAAGAATATAGCAATAAAAATAGTGTTTCATTTTTAATGTTAACTTATTTAATGATTAAAGAATACTTAGATGTACTTAAAGTTAATAAGACAAATTGCTGGTATTAGTGCTATACACTATATATACATCATCTGCGGCTGAATGCTTGGGACGCTGTCCTCACCTTCTCTTTTATTCATGAAAACACAGCACTATTTCTTGATCTCTATATGAAATTCATTAAATATCCACTATTAACATTAAAGATACAATTCTTCTATTGAAGTAGCTTAGGTAATATGGAAGTCTGTTTGGCTTATAAAAACTGTTCGATATATTTGAAATAAAAACTTAATTCAAGTTGAAACTAATTATCTTACTACACCTTATATTCTCGTCCTTGTATATTTTTTTAAGGTTCCTTTCCATCAAAAAAGAAGAAAGATTGTTTATTAAGTTTTGTATTTGTATTGTTAGTGTATTTGTCCATTCCATGTTTGAAATATTTCAAATGTCATCAGTCTAGCAATTTTATGCAAACAATTATTTAAATGTGACACATAAGTTTAGAAAAACCGAAAAAAATAAAACAATATAACAATGTAGGGCAAAAGCCAAAATTTACTTAAAAATAGTTGAATATATTTGGCGTTAATTTTGTAGAAATTCATTATTCACAATTAAATGAAACTACGTGATGTAGTATTATTTCTACTATCTTTCTTTTTAAGATAGTAGAAATAATACTACATCACGTAGTTTCATTTAATTGTTAAAAATAGTTGGTTATCCTAACAACATTTCAACAATAAACTGTTGCCTTTTTTATTATCTCCTACTGCTTAAGTTAAATATGAATATAATTTAGAATTAATTTTATACTTATAATCTACAAAATAAATATTATTAAAATTGAATGAGGTGAAGTTTAGAAAATCAACTAAATATAAATTTATTAATAAGTATATCAATTTATTATAATAAGAGAACAAAACATTTCACCTACACACATCTCTATTAACTAGAGTTTGAGGTTACATATTAAATCATTTAAGAATGTAATATTGTATCAAAATTGTTTTAAAACTTGTATATAATATATAGTGGAACTTGTATATCAAATAACAAATAAAGGGGGAAATTATTATAAATTTGATGAACACGTAAAAATCATTTTTTACTAAAAGTTGTTCATGTTATGAGAAACAAATATATAATGAAGTGAAATAAAGTTACATTAACCTAAAGTTAAATCTATCTCAATAATAATTAGAAAAATTCAACTTATTCACTCGAATGCAAGCCCATTAACTGAACAATTACAATAATATACGAAACAACAAGGTTAAAAAAACTAGGTAGCAATGATATTCTTAGGTTGAAGAGCTGACACACAGAAAAAATTCCACTGTTGCTCCGATCTAGGATGTCTTCAAGCGTTGCCAATTTATTATCAAGTGAAAGACCTTAAATACACAGGAAAATGTTAATCATATAAAAAATTGGGTTGCTTATTTTGTTCGTAGAGAAAAGTACAATTCGTTTATGAAAAATTAAAAAAATATAAATTTAGAAGTCAATAAATTATGCATAAGCAAAAGAAATTATATATATATAACATATATACATATATATATATATATATATATATATATATATATATATATATATAATTCATTTAAATCATATATGTAGTTTTAATGTTCACTTGTGAAATTAACCTTCAGATTCTCTTAAGTCAATGTTTTGTCCATGCAGTGGTTTCTAAAAGTTGACAATTGAAAAATATATATGGAAAATGGCTTCATATTGACTATGTAAGCAGAATTCACATGTACAATTTTTGTAAAATACTTGAAAAAAAAATTTTGCAAAATATGAAATATTATTGTCATTTGTAATGATATTGGTGACAATTCTTCTTTTATAAATCCCCAAAACTGCAAGGAGATTTTACACTAATTAACTTCCATAAATAAATTTTGGTTATATGTAGAATTTGTGTGGAGTAATAATAAAAAGTTGATGCAATGGCAAAAGCTATTTACTAATTTTTATGTAAACGAAAAATGTGTTTAACTTATTTGTTCCCCTGTCATGTGCAAACTATATTCTGTTAAAGAAGATATGTCTACTTTTATTACCTCTATTTTATTTAATTAACTAACAAATTAAAATCCGTCGAATGTCCTCAAGTCGAAGGAGTGCGAAGATCTCCACTCGGAGAAGAAACGAGATGAGTCACCTTCGTCCAGTGCATATTTCGTATATCAATTAATAAAGTCAAATGGTCAAATTTAATATAATAAAAATACACTTGTGGATAGAATGGACAATATTTTAAACACAAAAAATAAGAGCTGTTTCTCAACCAATATTGCTGAAGAAATAAACAAGTATAACCGCTAGCATAGAATAGTTTCCATTACAACCGTATTAATGAGAAAGGTTAAAAAAAATAAATAACATTTTATCTATCGAATGTTATTGAAGAACGTTTTGGTGAATGTTGCAATTGTTTTCTCTTGCGGCATATTACTTTGTAGTTTTATTTTACTGAAAGCTACACATTTTTATAATAGATATTTTGTTCTGTTTATTTTGATTCCATACTGAAAATAATTTTGTTCACTTATTGTAAATTTTATTTTATAACTGAAATATTGATTCCCGTAAATAATCGACAAAAGTGTCTGTTTGCATGTTTGTTTGAAAATCACATAAAAACTACGAATGCAATTTGAATTAAATGTTCACTAAGACAAGAATCAGAATTCATGTTAAAATTTATAATGCTGATTTCTAAGGAACTAAAATTCCTTAAGGACTTTGAAATGTAATTAACAGCGCTAATGTGTCAAATGAGTTTATAACTAATAGAATCGAGTCTATAACAGGGACTCAGTCCAAAGTTTAAACCAAGTTATGGAATAGTTTTAACCTAGTCAAGAGTACTTTTTATTTGATGATATTGTTAAATTAATATATTAGTTATTTTTATTTCGATGAAGGCAAATTTTGAAATGAACACATTATTACTTGATTAAAATTTGTTTTTAAATCCGTTATAGAATCAACTGAATCACAATAGTTTATTCGTTTAATGACTGTGTCACAGTAACTGTGTGGACTAACACTTCATAAGCGAGTAGCAACATTACTTATTTTGCATATTTTCATATGGATTCAGTTTAAATATGCCACTTGGAAATAAAAAGACTAATACTTAAAGAATTAGACACAACACGTATAAGTTTCTTCTGCATGGACTGAAATGTTCATAATGAGTGACAAATAAACCATCAGAAACTCATCACAGAACAGTTAAATTGCTTTAGTAATTACTAATAGAGGGTAATTTAAAATTATTTCATCCTTCAAAATATTAAGTTTTAGATCTACGAGGACACGGACTATTTTTGCTGCACTTGCTATTCTATTTATTGAGTCAATTGTTGAAGAATTGCAAATTTATTATATACACAAAATACAACTTTGATTTGGATTAGTAAGAAATTCGATTCGCTATGAATCATTTGCTGATTATAACTTAAATAAGACCATTTGCACACAAATCATACGACATGATGCTATTAGCACGATACATAACTAATTTCTTGAAAGTATACACATAAATACTTACACATTAGGGGGGAAAGCCTTAGTTTTGCGATGATCACTTTCAATTTATGAAATTCCAAGACCAACATCTCACTGAAGGTACAGACAACTGATAACGCAGCAACACAAATTATCAGCCAGAGAATACAGTTAATCATTTCTGATGACCATAGTTGCTGAAATATTTGTTTATTAGTAGCGATGTTATGTACATATTCCATGTTTTGCTTTCCCATATCGTATTTAAATGTTATGGCTTATTTAAACATACAAATATAAGAAGAAAGTTATTGAAAGAAAGACTATTAATTCCTGTTATAGACAGAAATTGCAATGTCTGTAATATTACAATTACTTACATCACACATATACAAGTTCAAAACCATTTGAATACAGCCAATTGATGAAAGAAAGGTTGAAAATACAAGCTGAAGTACCTGAAGCAGAAATCAAATGGCTAAATAAATATAGAGAAATAAAACAAACCTAAGTGTCTTATTTATTTCAATGTATTACAGTATACCTGTAAATTAAACATTTTGTTGAGTATACTGCATATTTCATTCACTATATTCAATATGTTTGCCAAAACCGATATATATGGAATATATCTTGAAACATCAAAATAGTTATTCTCATTTAATTCATTGAGTACTGCTGTTCTGGGCAAAACTAAACGCATTGTATTATTGCAAAATATTTTATGACTTACACATTCCAAGTAATTGTTTACTACTTTTAACATTTGAATAATGGTAATTTTAAGTAGACACATTAGAAGCAGATTCAGTCCATTGGTAATTTCAGCAAAATATAAAATTGTATAGAAAAAACTCAGATTTCCTAAACTGGTAAGAATAAATGAAGTCAAGTAACTTGCAAATATTATAAATATGCCCAAAATCATCATGATTTTTAATTTTTTAAAGCATTTTGATCTAAATAAAATACTGTAGTAAACAAAAATGTCATCAAATCGCTGTAAACAATCACCAAATAATTTTTTTTGCCAAAATATATCAATAGATAAAAGCAATATTAAAGTAGTGACATTAGTTATCTCGTGAAGCCAATTGATTATATCTTTTTCAGTGTACAAAGAGATATGGTGAGGCCATATGCCCCTACCCGTTCCCAAAATAATGAAAAAAATTAATGTTAAACTGTAAACTCTCTTTAGTATAATTTTAATACATGTGGTTTGGTTTTCTAATTTATATAGAAATCGGTTGACACCTAGAATTGATTGCAATACAACTAGAAATTGAATTGATTTCTCTAAACAATGACGGGTCATTTTTAACTGAGTTGACTGTTTCCTCTATTCAATATGAACAGAAAATAAAAACCCTCTTTGATGATGTAACCTATTTAGGTAAATGAAATACCTTGGTTTACTTTGGTAAACAAGGCAATTTTTCATCCCATATAAAAATAATTATTGATTATTTTGTTTACTTGTCTCGTCCGAAAGTACTTTTATTGTTATTCAAGGTCACGTGTAAAAGCAACGGCCGGTAATTTGTATGTATTGTGAAGCTCCAAATTGCCATTCTGCTTTTTCTAATTAAATTGGAATATTAGATTTGAAAATCAAGCTAGTATATTAATTTTAACTGTTGGTATATTTATTTCCGTATTATCCAAGATAATATTGGAGTAATTATACCAATAGGTTTTTATGCAATTACACTAATCGCTAGGTGCAGTATGCATACTTGAATCAGAAGATTAACCACAGAATTCTGTTCTATGTTAGGTTCTGGAAAACAATTCAAAGCTATGTTCTGAAAAATGTTTAAATTGGTATCTCATTTATCTTATATGTTCTTTATGAGTTAATCACATATGTTGAGAAGATGTCCATATATAAAAAGAGAGTTAAAATGGAATTCGGCATAAATGGTTTTGGTTTGAATTGGGAGGAATTTTTGGAGTGTTTATAAGAGTATTACATCAATTGCCTGAGTATATTGTGTGCAATATAAAGGTGATACAGTTTCATTAATAACATCAAGTAAGATATTAATCAATTGAAGGATTATTTTATTTACTATAGATATAAATAGCATCACTAAGCCATTATCAGCTAGCTGGAGTATACAAACTAATTACCTATATAGTTTGTGTTGTTAACCAAAATATAATAATAAGGAATAACGTAGCACGGACAAACATAAAAACAAATGAGTTTAGATTATATCAAAATCCATTTTTGAATCGGCTCTTCAATTTGAAGAAACAAATTAATAAAAATAAATTTCTTATTTTTGTAAAGTAGGACAAACTAGTTGATTTTGAGTAGAAATTTAATTACTAGTTTTTAATAACATTTCAATTCAATTTAACAACTACTGTAGAGCATATATGGTGCGGCGTTCAATTCCCTGTTCAGTTAGCAATCGAGTTTTGGTGAACAAAGAACTTTATAAATTCAGTACAGGTGAAAAGCAAGTGAAGTGACACGGATTAATTGCACAGCGCTGGGTGAAGGTATATTCCATATGATGAAAACAAGTAAAGTTTCCAAACATTCAAGGATGGAAATCTCTCCAGTAATCATAATTCAGGACAACTTACTACATCATAATTTACAGAAATTTAATAATCTCTGTTGCTCTAATGTTGTAATAGAAACACAGTTCCAGGTTTTAGTGAAAAAGGCAGAGATGCTCTGTCTCTCTTTTTCATGAGCAAACACTGATGAACTATGATGGCGGGCTTATTACTTGCCAACCGGGTATTATATAACAGCGACTGAGCTATGTTCACAAAATTGATGTTAGAAAAATAGTGAAATATGCTATTTTGGCTTTTTAATCTTCTCAGGGCATGCGGCTTAAGGTGCAAGTTAAGGTATACAAAATTGAAACCCCTAACAAGAGCACTTTTAAGACGCACAAGTTATTCATGAAAATTCTCTATTCATTTTCAGTATAATTTTGAGATGAAAATTTGGAGAACGGCTCCTCTACAAATTTCAAAAATATATATGAGCAAAGCATAATAATTTAGTATAAATGGATTTGACAAAACGTTTCTTTGAGAAACGTCACAAGAAAAAATTTAAGTAAATTTCTTTTACATCCGCAGATACATACTATATGCGAAACGTGACCGTTGGATTTGATTTATATTTCTTAGCATTCCGTTCGACTTTGATGTAAAAATGGATACCAATCTCTAATGGTATTTTTTGTCCTCTGGATATTAGAGAGACGCTTTGAGTTTGAAAGAAAGAGAAATTAAATATTTTTTTGTTAATATTTAGCTGCATTTAAAACTATATTAAAAGTATATAATTACATAACTTTCCAATATGACTACTCCTTACACGTTACTAGTTCTAACATATTTCTGCTTCAATGGGAACAAATTTTTTTTCACGTCGCATTATTTTTATTCCAAATCAAATTTCTATAATATCCTTACATTTTTACAGACCAGACTATGGAATCGAGTTGTTTCAAATAAGTGTAGGGCGTTCACAGAATCTGTTTTTAATATTGCCTCGAATATAATTTTTTTTAAAAATGAACTTGTTTGTTTAACTGCTTTAACATTATATCAGATAAAATCAGAATAAATACACAAACATGTTTTTGAAATGAATAAATTATTATAAAGATATTATTCAAATTTAATTACGATAATAGCAAAACAAAAGATAATTTAGAGTCTCACAATCCTCATAAATAAGGTTAGGTTAAATTTTTTGATGAAAGCTGCAGGTTTTTCTAAGATTTTGTAGACTTTCATATCAGTATTTCACCAAAAAATATCATCTTCTCAAATTTCCTAGTGAATTACTGCAATCGGACAGGTATTTTTTGCGAGCTGGACGGACACGGAATATCAACAAACACAGAAAAAAATTACTTACTAAAATGTAACCTTGCATATATATATATATATATATATATATATATATATATATATGTATATATATATATATATATATATATATGTATGTATATATATATGTATATATATATATATATATATGTATATATGTATATATATATATATATATATATATATATATATATATATATATATATATATATATATATATATATATACAGGAATATTTTTTTGTGACCAAAATTGGAGATGATATTATATAACTCAAATCTAAGTACAAACATTTATACTTAGTCAAGATTTAATGGAAACAAAAATTTTGGAAACATCCATTTATTTTTGAAAAACATGAAATGGAAGCTCATTCTAGTTATGAGAATGCGTTTAAAAATTATTATCTATTAAAATAATGTACACGCAAGCCCGTTTACATGTACGTTACCAACTTACTACTTAATTACTTAACTTAACTACTTAAGATTCCAATTTTCTTTTCAAATTTTTTACTGTCTTAGGGCCATCTTAAGGGTTTTTATTGTTTTATTTAAATCAGCAACCTCATTAGAGCATATTTACAAAGTAAGAATTCAATTTATTTGCAATAACTGAAAATTACGTATGTAATTAAATTTTTATGTCCTTATCCTTACTGATATTTTAATTCTTGTTCCAAATGAAGTCCATTTTGCTCAATACTCAGTTCTAACTTGCACATTTTTTTTTAAATCTGTGAACTTTCACATTCATATAATTTTTTGTGTACCACACCACGATTAATGTATCATATCAAGATATTTGTGATTATTGTGATCTTACTAATCATTATCGCAATCAATAATGTTTGGATGGGACCATGTCCAGCAGTGCAGGCAAACCGGTCCCTTGTTACATGTCCACAGAGGGTCATAGAACAGTGAGGAAATGAATCTCCATCTTTGAATCAGATTCAAAACTAATTGTTAATTGCTCTCATGTTGAATTGTTTCACTAACCACAAGAAATTCCGATTTGCTCCCCGCTGGACCAAAAGCTAGGTACATCCATGATTGTAATATTTGTCTGTTGTAAAGTTGTGTATCTGTAGTAATATTTGTCCTGGAGTGGTTATAATAATATTGTGCTATCAACAGAGTCCTAATTATTCTAATTAGTGTATAAAGATCATTCTGTAATTGTTGATCCACAGATCTCCCAGTAAGCCTGCAAAATGTGGGATTAAATTTAGAATGATGCATGACACTGACCATTGCAATACCTTATCTTGGAGGAGGAACGGACGCTGGAGGATTACTTGTAAGCAAGTATTTCATAAAATAATTGATGTGCAATAGCCGTGGCACAAACAGGATTATTACATTGTACAAGATATGTTTATTTATGGCTATTGATTATCAAAGTAAGTAAAGTTAGGGATCAGTATGTTATTTAGAAGTGACTTAAATTACACATGCCAATTAATGAAAAAATTTTGAATGGAAGTAAAAGTTTCATCTATACATAAAATGTAGGCAATCAAACACAATAAACATAATTTTCGGTATCTATACAATTTTTTAATGTATGTGAAACAATAAACCTAACGCTAACCTGCCCCCACCTAATTACATGTAGTCTATAAACAAGTTAACTATTATCAAACAACCTCGTCGCTTAGTGAGTATTAGCTCAGATCTCTGATAGAAGTCTGTTGTCAGACTTCTAGATGGAGAAATAAATTGATTACTATCACAAAGTGAACACGCTAAATAGAACCTTTAAGCCTTTTTTGTGTGTAAAGGCATTTCAATTAATTTTCCACAAATATCGAGGAAATTGATAAATTATCTTTATGACAAATATTTTATACTGTTATGAAAATGAGATTTGGATTTAACACATGATTTTTGTCATTGATTTTTTTGAAAGTGCATGCTATGAGCTCGAGAGACATTTTTATCATGGTAACCGATTTAATAATTATATTGAAATCTGTAAAAATTTATTATTACTCCATACACTTGAATATTAATTTTAATTAAAGAAAACTATGTGATTTTGGGTTTTGTCATCTGCTATTTTAACAAAAATAACGGGTTTCAGCATGAACATAAGATATACAGTTCACATTGCATGTACAGAATAACAGTCAATATAGTTACAATAACATATATTCATTCATGAAACACTCAAGGCAAACTTGTTATTACTAAATCGACATCCAAAAGGAATGAAATGGACGTGAACTTAGATTGTACGAAGCTATTAACATATACACAATACGTGTAAGTGTATGTTGATGGGGCACTTTGTATTTCACAAGAGAAATTGTTTTATGATTTCACAATATGTACTTTATATTAATTTCTATCGAAAGATATTATTATGTTTGAGCTATATGAGTCCATTTGGTGTGTTGTTGCGAGAGTTAAATAGACAAATCATATTATTGAAATGACTTGTCGGTCATTTCTGAACTGCGCATTTGTTTCCGTTGGCTGTCCCTAGGAAATGGAAAAAGTTTCAGCAATATGTATTGTATTACATATGAAAATAATCCATATTTATAGATAATCAAGCTTATTTGAAATATCCAAAAATTCATTAAATTTACATACATTGGGTACTCACATATCGAAGTAAGCCAATGATGATGGTAGTAAAAAGAAATATCTAATATCCTAATAGGTATTTAACTTCAATATTTCATTAACTAAAAGTTGATATATAAAATGTTATATAAATTATTTGTATTAGGAACCCAAAAGTAGATAAGAACCAAATTTCAAGAATTATTTTGGTACTATACCTGCATTACAATTTCACATTCCACGTGGGATACTGAAAGAGAAGGAAGAAAAACAACATACTCTTTCTCACTAGAATACTATGACAACCATACATTTTTTCCTATAAGTTGCTCTTTTCTTATTGCAGTTATGTGTTTGATTAAAATATTGGATTGATTTGGATTTGCAACTTTTTTACATCAAGTCAAGTTGCACATATTTAATATGAGCCACCTTCTTTTTATGTTTTTTTACTATGGTTTATCTAGAACAAATTGATTTTAAAATAGAATATTTTCAATATCGAAGCTTGCAGCACATTTCCTACTGTGCAACTGGATATTGCAATAATTTTATTACAAATCAAATCATACAGTTACATTCAAAACAAATTTTACGACAATATTAATTAATGTTGTTATTTACAGGAGTCATTAATGTAATTTTGCTGTCACCTGGATTGAACTTTCAAATCATCTTAAAGCCATATTAATACTTCTTGGGATACTTAGTTAATATTTGTTCATTAAAGTTATGATTGTTTTATTAATTGACAATTAATGAAAGAGCTATTATGACTTCATATATACATAACAAAAATTTAATTTTAACTCGCAGAGAACGTGCCACAAGTAGTCCTGTAGTTTATAATTATTTTTATAATACCCTCTTATACTGTCTTCGTTTCTGAGGTTATTTATAGGTTAATGCAAATATACAATTTTTGTAACAAATACTAGTTTGTCTAGTTTTTAAAGAGCACTAGGGTAATATATAATAAACTAAACATTTTCCTTGTCTTTTTATTTTTTTTTATCATTTTGTTTACATAAAATGTTAGACCACTTTTTTAGACCATTTTCTTTGATACAAGTGTGTGTTATACTCCACTTTGAGAATTTGCTTCTCATGTTGATAAAATTTTAAGTCAACTATAAAGGGCTACTCCTTTTAAAAACTTTTTATTATGTTCAGTGTTTCCACAGGTTTGTATGACCAAAATATGTTTTATTGAGCGTCTTACTTTTTGAGAGAAGGTTGGATACAATGGCAATAAACATTAGACTTTCTATTTTTAGTTATAACTTTCAGTTGAATCTTAATGAAAATGAAAATGCTTATCTCATCTATACTATCAATATACTTGTATAGTTTTGTTATAATTTTTATAAGCACCAAATACCAGCGTACAGTTTGGCTCATCATGTTGGCTGTGTAAATATTATTACGATTATAATTGTGTACAAAGCATGGAGAATTTGCAAAAATTTTGCAACTTCTCGACCCTTTTGTTTAAAGAAAATGGGAATTCTAGAAGTATCAGCAAAAGAAAATTGCATTTGAACATGTATGCCCTGACACGTACAGTGTCTTCATGAAACAATTTTTTTCATGATAAATTTTTCTTAGAAAAACGACACATTTTATATGAATTTTTTAATGAATGCACTATACTTTAGTGCATTCATTGACCAAAATCTCACTAATTCATCAACTATTATTTATTTTTCCTTATTTAGCAAAGTGGAGTTGACAGAATCTTACGATAGCAAGAGCAGTGCCTCTTCAAGGTACAACTTTTTTTATCTCTTGGATTTTACTTAATCAAATTACAAATCAGTTCAATTTCAACACAAAAATCATAAAATTAATTTGTTTCTTTTAAAATACACTTATTGACAAATTATTATAAGTTTTTCAGCTTTTACAATTATATTTAGAAAGCAACGTCAGAACTGTTCTGCTAATTTCCGAATAAGATATGAGCAATTCTACATATTGTACCCCTTTGTCTCAATGATTAGATGCTAAATTATTTAATAAGGCATATGTTTTAAAATGTAAAAACACAAAGAAATTAACACGACAACAGATAATAAACATGAAGGATACCAATTGTTGAAGATATTTGCATTTCATATAAAATTATTTTCATGTCTTCTTTATAAGTTGATTTTTATACGTTGATCATCATTTTAGCGTAATTTTCTAGTTTATTATTAATTCATTGTTTAATTTTATTTGCTATTTTATTAATTATAAAAAAATGAAGTAAGCAATTATACGAAACAAAGACAATATGCCAATATGGAAATGGGATTGATAAGTGATTAATTAAGTTGACAAAACTAATTCCATACTTTTTTATCAAAATTGTATATTTGTTGTATATTCACTAGAAGCCTGTTGACAGTACCACTAAAGAATAATAAACACTGAGTAGTAATTATTTCTTTTTATTTTGCCTGTTTAGCCATGATGTCTGAAAAATTAATACATTTTCGAGAGCATATTAGGTATATTAATAATATGTCACTTAAATCTTTCAAATGTCATTTCTCATGTTATTAAATTCTTAACAGGTAGAAATGCTAAAAGATATTCAAAAAAATACAAAGAAAGCAGTCCAATTGTTTTCATTCACTTCCAAATGAACGGCGTATTTACATAAGGCTATAGTATGGAAAGGGGTTTGGAATAATAAAATGTTTAATTAAAAGGCAGTTGCATGTAGAGTAATTAAAAAAAAATTATTCCATTAATTTTTTCTAAATAAGAATTTTGATTAAAACAAATTAGTGATTGAAAAATATATTATTTGTTATCAATAAATCTTTCTTTACTTCTTAAAAGATCTACAGGCACACAAATCAGTTAAACTAGAAAATATGGTATATTCATAAAAAATATTCTTAATTTTGTATCTGTAAACTGTATGTCTATAAATAATAAGACAAAAATAAATTATAATAATAAGACATAATTAATAATCCATTTAAAATCATTTATAATATTTTTATTTTGGGTCTTTGTATTGAGAAATAATTTATTCAATATTTTTTTACAAAACATTAAAATTTAATTATTTTAAATGCATTATTCTCATAAACAAGAATCTCCATTAAAAAATCTTTCAAAGAACCCTGATTAGTGAGTACAATAAATTTTTCCTTCTATGAAATAACGCTCATACCATTCAATATTTGTGTTTCCCCAATACAGTTCCCCCAGTAAAGACAAATCGTAATACGTTCCATTAATAATAAAACATAATACTTAATGTCATTTCAATGACAAACTCCCAGTAATTACGTATTGCCATTATATTATTCAACCCTCTTTCAATGTACAATCGACAAGATTTTAAACAATTTGTTCCTAAATGTTATTTATAGCATGTGGTGATCAAAAATAACATAACAGTGATTTGTAAGACTTAAATGAAATAAAATTTTTCTTTGATAAGTTTGAATCAGGAGAGTATTTAACGATTGAGGTTTAGAATATTGTTATTTTTTGCAAAAGCAAGGGTGGCATTTTGAAATATTTTGTAAAAACAAGGTAAAATAGCTTAAGCCACTTAGTGTTGGAATATGATTTCAAATTATTATAAAATTAATTCAAAATATACAATGGATTCATAATAGTTTTACAATAAAGATTCAAGTGTGATTAAGTAGAAAACTTGCAATTATACGTTTCGCGAAAAGATATAACCCATAAAAATGGCTGATTATTTGTTTTGCGATGAAATAGTTACTAATACGCAAAATGGTTTCTTTTCTATTTTCAAATGATTAGTGAAACAAATTGGCCCAACATTTTGTTTTATATTAAACACAAAAGTAAAAAACCTTCAATAAAAACCACTATGTTTGGTGTATGGTTTTTGATGTTCACGTAGGTTAGACTTTTTGCATAACACCATCCATTTGTAAATGTGTAGAGTACGCCTGCACATAGTGCAGCTTACATGTATTAGCATGTGTATCGACAAATGACAACTTATCTCTTTTTTCTACTAATTTGAAGAGGAATGCAGATTATGTTTTTTTCGTTTGTTTTGTATATTTTTAATTTATATATAATATCTTATCCATCTGTTAGTACCAATTAGCTTTAGGTGTGTTGGTATTGTTATCCTTCATGTTTATTACCTGTTGTCGTGTTAATTTCTTTGTGTTTTTACATTTTAAAACATGTGCCTTATTAAATAATTTAGCATGTAATCATTGAGACAAAGGAGAACAATATGTAGAACTGCTCATATCTTATTAGGAAATTAGCAGAATAAACAGTTCCGGCGTTGCTTTCTAAATATAATTGTAAAAGCTGAAAAACTTATAATAATTTGTCTATAAGTGTATTTTAAAAAAAATAAATTAATGTTATGATTTTTGTGTTGAAATTGAACTGATTTGTAATTTGATTAAGTAAAATCCAAGAGATAAAAAAAGTTGTACCTTGAAGAGGCACTGCTCTTACTATCGTAAGATTCTGTCAACTCCA
Organism: Druceiella hillmani; assembly: GCA_039881145.1. Lineage (NCBI taxonomy): Eukaryota > Metazoa > Arthropoda > Insecta > Lepidoptera > Hepialidae > Druceiella > Druceiella hillmani. The sequence goes on along the minus strand of JAYKKI010000107.1, from coordinate 6,754,024 downwards.
CTTTACTAAATAAGGAAAAATAAATAATAATTGATGAATTAGTGAGATTTTGGTCAATGAATGCACTAAAGTATAGTATAAAATGTGCCGTTTTTCCAAGAAAAATTTATCATGAAAAAAATTGTTTCATGAAGACACTGTACGTATCAGGGCATACATGTTCAAATGCAATTTTCTTTTGCTGATACTTCTAGAATTCCCATTTTCTTTAAACAAAAGGGTCGAGAAGTTGCAAAGTTTTGCAAATTCTCCATGCTTTGTACACAATTATAATCGTAATAATATTTACACATCCAACATGATGAGCCAAACTGTACGCTGGTATTTGGTGCTTATAAAAATTATAACAAAACTGTACAAGTATATTGTTAGTATAGATGAGATAAGCATTGAACTATCTGCTCTCAATATTTTGTGTTTAAATAAGGTATTATCATCGTTCAAGGAATAGTTAGTGTTATAAAAATTAGGCACATTCAACTGAAAGTTATAACTTAAAATAGAAAGTCTAATGTTTATTGCCATTGTATCCAACCTTCTCTCAAAAAGTAAGACACTCAATAAAACATATTTTGGTCATACAAACCTGTGGAAACACTGAACATAATAAAAAGTTTTCAAAAAGGAGTAGCCCTTTATAGTTGACTTAAAATTTTATCAACATGACAAAAATTGAAGCAAATTCTCAAAGTGGAGTATAACACACACTTGTGTCAAAGAAAATGGTCTAAAAAAGTGGTCTAACATTTTATGTAAACAAAATAATTAAAAAAAATAAAAAGACAAGGAAAATGTTTAGTTTATTATATATTACCCTAGTGCTCTTTAAAAACTAGACAAACTAGTATTTGTATACAAAAATTGTATATTTGCATTAACCTATAAATAACCTCAGAAACGAAGACAGTATAAGAGGGTATTATAAAAATAATTATAAACTACAGGACTACTTGTGGCACATTCTCTGCGAGTTAAAATTAAATTTTTGTTATGTGTATATGAAGTCATAATAGCTCTTTCATTAATTGTCAATTAATAAAACAATCATAACTTTAATGAACAAATATTAACTAAGTATCCCAAGAAGTATTAATATGGCTTTAAGATGATTTGAAAGTTCAATGCAGGTGACAGCAAAATTACCTTAATGACTCCTGTAAATAACAACATTAATTAATATTGTCGTAAAATTTGTTTTGAATGTAACTGTATGATTTGATTTGTAATAAAATTATTGCAATATCCAGTTGCACAGTAGGAAATGTGCTGCAAGCTTCGATATTGAAAATATTCTATTTTAAAATCAATTTGTTCTAGATAAACCATAGTAAAAAAACATAAAAAGAAGGTGGCTCATATTAAATATGTGCAACTTGACTTGATGTAAAAAAGTTGCAAATCCAAATCAATCCAATATTTTAATCAAACACATAACTGCAATAAGAAAAGAGCAACTTATAGGAAAAAATGTATGGTTGTCATAGTATTCTAGTGAGAAAGAGTATGTTGTTTTTCTTCCTTCTCTTTCATTATCCCACGTGGAATGTGAAATTGTAATGCAGGTATAGTACCAAAATAATTCTTGGAATTTGGTTCTTATCTACTTTTGGGTTCCTAATACAAATAATTTATATAACATTTTATATATCAACTTTTAGTTAATGAAATATTGAAGTTAAATACCTATTAGGATATTAGATATTTCTTTTTACTACCATCATCATTGGCTTACTTCGATATGTGAGTACCCAATGTATGTAAATTTAATGAATTTTTGGATATTTCAAATAAGCTTGATTATCTATAAATATGTATTATTTTCATATGTAATACAATACATATTGCTGAAACTTTTTCCATTTCCTAGGGACAGCCAACGGAAACAAATGCGCAGTTCAGAAATGACCGACAAGTCATTTCAATAATATGATTTGTCTATTTAACTCTCGCAACAACACACCAAATGGACTCATATAGCTCAAACATAATAATATCTTTCGATAGAAATTAATATAAAGTACATATTGTGAAATCATAAAACAATTTCTCTTGTGAAATACAAAGTGCCCCATCAACATACACTTACACGTATTGTGTATATGTTAATAGCTTCGTACAATCTAAGTTCACGTCCATTTCATTCCTTTTGGATGTCGATTTAGTAATAACAAGTTTGCCTTGAATGTTTCATGAATGAATATATGTTATTGTAACTATATTGACTGTTATTCTGTACATGCAATGTGAACTGTATATCTTATGTTCATGCTGAAACCCGTTATTTTTGTTAAAATAGCAGATGACAAAACCCAAAATCGCATAGTTTTCTTTAATTAAAATGAATATTCAAGTGTATGGAGTAGTAATAAATTTTTACGGATTTCAATATAATTATTAAATCAGTTACCATGATAAAAATATCTCTCGAGCTCATAGCATGCATTTTCAAAAAAATCAATGTCCAAAATCATGTGTTAAATCCAAATCTCATTTTCATAACAGTATAAAATATTTGTCATAAAGATAATTTATCAATTTCCTCGATATTTGTGGAAAATTAATTGAAATGCCTTTACACACAAAAAAGGCTTAAAGGTTCTATTTACTGTGTTCACTTTGTGATAGTAATCAATTTATTTCTCCATCTAGAAATCTGACAACAGACTTCTATCAGAGATCTGAGCTAATACTCACTAAGCGACGAGGTTGTTTGATAATAGTTAACTTGTTTATAGACTACATGTAATTAGGTGGGGGCAGGTTAGTGTTAGGTTTATTGTTTCACATACATTAAAAAATTGTATAGATACCGAAAATTATGTTTATTGTGTTTGATTGCCTACATTTTATGTACAGATGAAACTTTTACTTCCATTCAAAATTTTTTCATTAATTGGCATGTGTAATTTAAGTCACTTCTAAATAACATACTGATCCCTAACTTTACTTACTTTGATAATCAATAGCCATAAATAAACATATCTTGTACAATGTAATAATCCTGTTTGTGCCACGGTTATTGCACATCAATTATTTTATGAAATACTTGCTTACAAGTAATCCTCCAGCGTCCGTTCCTCCTCCAAGATAAGGTATTGCAACGGTCAGTGTCATGCATCATTTTAAATTAAATCCCACATTTTGCAGGCTTGCTGGGAGATCTGTGGATCAACAATTACAGAATGATCTGTATACACTAATTAGAATAATTTATCCAGGACAAATATTACAACAAATGCACAACTTTACAACAGACAAATATTACAATCATGGATGTACCTAGCTTTTGGTCCAGCGGGGAGCAAATCGGAATTTCTTGTGGTTAGTGAAACAATTCAACATGAGAGCAATTAACAATTAGTTTTGAATTTGATTCAAAGATGGAGATTCATTTCCTCACTGTTCTATGACCCTCTGTGGATATGTAACAAGAGACCGGTTTGCCTGCACTGCTGGACATGGTCCCATCCAAACATTATTGATTGCGATAATGATTAGTAAGATCACAATAATCACAAATATCTTGATATGATACATTAATCGTGGTGTGGTACACAAAAAATTATATGAATGTGAAAGTTCACAGATTTAAAAAAAAATGTGCAAGTTAGAACTGAGTATTGAGCAAAATGGACTTCATTTGGAACAAGAATTAAAATATCAGTAAGGATAAGGACATAAAAATTTAATTACATACGTAATTTTCAGTTATTGCAAATAAATTGAATTCTTACTTTGTAAATATGCTCTAATGAGGTTGCTGATTTAAATAAAACAATAAAAACCCATATGATGGCCCTAAGCCAGTAAAAAATTTGAAAAGAAAATTGGAATCTTAAGTAATTAAGTTAAGTAATTAAGTAGTAAGTTGGTAACGTACATGTAAACGGGCTTGCGTGTACATTATTTTAATAGATAATAATTTTTAAGACGCATTCTCATAACTAGAATGAGCTTCCATTTCATGTTTTTCAAAAATAAATGGATGTTTCCAAAATTTTTGTTTCCATTAAATCTTGACTAAGTATAAATGTTTGTACTTAGATTTGAGTTATATAATATCATCTCCAATTTTGGTCACAAAGAAATATTCCTGTGTATATATATATATATATATATATATATATATATATATATATATATATATATATACATATATATATGCAAGGTTACATTTTAGTAAGTAATTTTTTTCTGTGTTTGTTGATATTCTGTGTCCGTCTAGCTCGCAAAAAATACCTGTCCGATTGCAGTAATTCCCTAGGAAATTTGAGAAAATGATATTTTTTGGTGAAATACTGATGTGAAAGTCTAAAAAATCTTAGAAAAACCTGCAGCTTTCATCAAAAATTTTAACCTAACCTTATTTATGAGGATTGTGAGACTCTAAATTATCTTGTTTTGCTATTATCGTAATTAAATTTGAATACTACCTTTATAATAATTTATTCATTTCAAAAACATGTTTGTGTATTTATTCTGATTTTATCTGATATAATGTTAAAGCAGTTAAACAAACAAGTTCATTTTTAAAAAAAATTATGTTCGAGGCAATATTAAAAACAGATTCTGTGAACGCCCTACATTTATTTGAAACAACTCGATTCCATAGTCCGGTTGCATGGTCAGTGAAAGACTTACCACAAGTTTTTTGTTCTATGTTGAGATCTGAGGAGGGTACTCTGACTTTTGAAAAATGATTCAAAGCTTTTTGATGATAAATTTTGATATCAGTATCCTGCGAAAAAATGTAAGGATATTATAGAAATTTGATTTGGAATAAAAATAATGCGACGTGAAAAAAAATTTGTTCCCATTGACGCAGAAATATGTTAGAACTAGTAACGTGTAATGACTACTCCCATCTTGGAAAGTTGTATAATTATATACTTTTAATATAGTTTTAAATATAGCTAAATATTAACAAAAAATATTTAATTTGTCTTTCTTTCAAACTCAAAGCGTCTCTCTAACATCCAGAGGACAAAAAATACCATTAGAGATTACTATCCATTTTTACATCAAAGTCGAACAGAATGCTAAGAAATATAAATCAAATCCAACGGTCACGTTTCACATATAGTATGTATCTGCGGATGTAAAAGAAATTTATTTAAATTTTTTCTTGTGACGTTTCTCAAAGAAACATTTTGTCAAATCCATTTTTACTAAATTATTATGCTTTGCTCATATATATTTTTGATATTTGCAGAGGAGCCGTTCTCCAAATTTTCATCTCAAAATACTGAAAATGAATAGAGATAAATTAATTTTCATGAATAACTTGTGCGTCTTAAAAGTGCTCTTGTTAGGGATTTCAATTTTGTATATAACTTATATATATAATATATATATAACTTATATATATAACTTGCACCTTAAGCCGCACAACCTAAGAAGATTAAAAAGCCAAAATAGCATATTTCCCTATTTTTCTAACATCAATTTATGAACATAGCTCAGTCGCTGTTATATAACACCCAGTTGGCAAGTAATAAGCCCGCCATCATATTTCATCAGTGTTTGCTCATGAAAAAGAGAGACAGAGCATCTCTGCCTTTTTCACTAAAACCTAGAACTGTGTTTCTAATTAGAGCAACAGAGATGCAATCCGAATTATGCAAACTCAATCGTGGATTTCTTTCAATGAGATTATTAAATTTCTGTAAATTTGATGTAGTAAGTTGTCCTGAATTATAATTACTGGAGAGATTCCCATCCTTGAATGTTTGGAAACTTTACTTGTTTTCATCATATGGAATACACCTTCACCCAGCGCTGTGCAATTAATCTGTGTCACTTCACTTGCTTTTCACCTGTACTGAATTTATAAAGTTCTTTGTTCACCAAAACTCAATTGCTAACTGAACAGGGAATTGAACGCCGCACCATATGTGCTCTACAGTAGTTGTTAAATTGAATTGAAATGTTATTAAAAACTAGTAATTAAATTTGTACTCAAAATCAACTACTTTGTCCTACTTTACAAAAATAAGAAATTTATTTTTATTAATTTGTTTCTTCAATTAACAACACAAACTATATAGGTAATTACAAGCTCTACAAAATTCAGAAATTATGAATAGTTAGTTCGTATACTCCAGCTAGCCTATAATGGCTTAGTGATGCTATTTATTTCTATAGTAAATTCAATAATCCTTCAATTGATTAATATCTTGCTTGATGTTATTAATGAAACTGATGTAATACTCTTGTAAACACTCCAAAAATTCCTCCCAATTCAAACCAAAACCATTTATGCCGAATTCCATTTTAACTCTCTTTTTATATATGGACATCTTCTCAACATATGCGATTAACTCATGAAGAACATATAAGATAAATAAGTCTCTAGAACTATGTTTTTGCCATGATATTATTAAGTTCGATACCAATTTAAACATTTTTCAGAACATAGCTTTGAATTGTTTTCCAGAACCAAACATAGAACAGAATTCTGTGGTTAATCTTCTGATTCAAGTATGCATACTGCACCTAGCAATTGGTGTAATTGCATAAAAACCTATTGGTATAATTACTTCAACATTATCTTGGATAATACTGAAATAAATATACCAACAGTTAAAATTAATATACTAGCTTGATTTTCAAATCTAATATTCCCATATAATTAGAAAAAGCAGAATAGCAATTTGGAGCTTCACAATACATACAAATTACGAGGCCATTGCTTTTATACGTGACCTTGAGTAACAATAAAAGTACTTTCGGGCGAGACAAGTAAACACAATAATCAATAATTATTTTTATATGGGATGACAAATTGCCTTGTTTACCAAAGTAAACCAAGGTATTTCATTTACCTAAATAGGTCACATCATCAAAGAGGGTTTTTATTTTCTGTTCGTATTGAATAGAGGAAACAGTCAACTCAGTTAAAAATGACCCGTCATTGTTTAGAGAAATCAATTCAGTTTCTAGTTGTATTGCAATCAATTCTAGGTGTCAACCGATTTCTATATAAATTAGAAGACCAAACCACATATATTAAAATTATACTAAAGAGAGTTTACAGTTTAACATTAATTTTTTTCATTATTTTGGGAATGGGTAGGGGCATATGGCCTCACCATATCTCTTTGTACACTGAAAAAGATATAATAAATTGGCTTCACGAGATAACTAATGTCACTACTTTAATATTGCTTTTATCTATTGATATATTTTGGCAAAAAAAATTATTTGCTGATTGTTTGCAGCGATTTGATGACATTTTTGTTTACTATAGTATTTTATTTAGATCAAAATGCTTTAAAAAATTAAAAATCATGATGATTTTGGGCATATTTATAATATTTGCAAGTTACTTGACTTCATTTACTCTTACCAGTTTAGGAAATCTGAGTTTTTTCTATACAATTTTATATTTTGCTGAAATTACCAACGGACTGAATCTGCTTCTAATGTGTCTACTTAAAATTATCATTATTCAAATGTTAAAAGTAGTAAACAATTACTTGGAATGTGTAAGTCAGAAAATATTTTGCAATAATACAATGCGTTTAGTTTTGCCCAGAACAGCAGTTCTCAATGAATTAAATGAGAATAACTATTTTAATGTTTCAAGATATATTACATATATATCGGTTTTGGCAAACATATTGAATATAGTAAATGAAATATGCAGTATACTCAACAAAATGTTTAATTTACAGGTATACTGTAATACATTGAAATAAATAAGACACTTAGGTATGTTTTATTTCTCTATATTTATTTAGCCATTTGATTTCTGCTTCAGGTACTTCAGCTTGTATTTTCAACCTTTCTTTCATCAATTGGCTGTATTCAAATGGTTTTGAACTTGTATATGTGTGATGTAAGTAATTGTAATATTACAGACATTACAATTTCTGTCCATAACAAGAATGAATAGTCTTTCTTTCAATAACTTTTTTGTTATATTTGTATATTTAAATAAGCATTAATATTTAAATACAATATAGGAAAGCAAAACATGGAATATGTACATAACATTGCTACTAATAAACAAATATTTCAGCAACTATGGTCACCAGAAATGATTAACTGTATTCTGTGGCTGATAATTTGTGTTGCTGCGTTATCAGTTGTCTGTACCTTCGGTGAGATGTTGGTCTTGGAATTTCATAAATTGAAAGTGATCATCGCAAAACTAAGGCTTTCGCCCCTAATGTGTAAGTATTTATGTGTATACTTTCAAGAAATTAGTTATGTATCGTGCTAATAGCATCATGTCATATGATTCGTGTGCAAATGGTCTTATTTAAGTTATAATCAGCAAATGATTCATAGCGAATCGAATTTCTTACTAATCCAAATCAAAGTTGTATTTTGTGTATATAATAATTTTGCAATTCTTCAACAATTGACTCAATAAATAGAATAGCAAGTGCAGCAAAAACAGTCCGTGTCCTTGTAATCCTAAAACTTAATATTTTGAAGGATGAAATAATTTTAAATTAGCCTCTATTAGTAATTACTAAAGCAATTTAACTGTTCTGTGATGAGTTTCTGATGGTTTATTTGTCACTCATTATGAACATTTCAGTCCATGCAGAAGAAACTTATACGTGTTGTGTCTAATTCTCTAAGTCTAAGTCTTTTTATTTCCGAGTGGCATATTTAAACTGAATCCATATGAAAATATCCAAAATAAGTAATGTTGCTACTCGCTTATGAAGTGTTAGTCCACACAGTTACTGTCACACAGTCATTAAATGAATAAATTATTGTGATTCAATTGATTCTATAACAGATTTAAAAATAAATTTTAATCCAGCAATAATGTGCTCATTTCAAAATTTGCCTTCATCGAAATAAAAATAACTAATATATTAATCTAACAATATCATCAAGTAAAAAGTACTCTTGACCAGGTTAAAACTATTCCATAACTTGGTTTAAACTTTGTACTGAGTCCCTGTTATAGTCTCAATTCTATTAGTTATAAACTCACTTGACACATTAGTGCTGTTAATTACATTTCAAAGTCCTTAAGGAATTTTAGTTCCTTAGAAATCAGCATTATAAATTTTAACATGAATTCTGATTCCTGTCTTAGTGAACGTTTAATTCAAATTGCATTCGTAGTTTTTATGTGATTTTCAAACAAACATGCAAACAGACACTTTTGTTGATTATTTAAGGGAATCAATATTTCAGTTATAAAATAAAATTTACAATAAGTGAACAAAATTATTTTCAGTATGGAATCAAAATAAACGGAACAAAATATCTGTTATAAAAAAGTTTAGCTTTCAGTAAAATAAAACTACAAAGTAATATGCCGCAAGAGAAAACAATTGCAACATTCACCAAAACGTTCTTCAATAACATTCGATAGATAAAATGTTATTTATTTTTTAACCTTTCTCATTAATACGATTGTAATGGAAACTATTCTATGCTAGCGGTTATACTTGTTTATTTCTTCAGCAATATTGGTTGAGAAACAGCTCTTATTTTCTGTGTTTAAAATATTGTCCATTCTATCCACAAGTGTATTTTTATTATATTAAATTTGACCATTTGACTTTATTAATTGATACACGAGATATGCACTGGACGAAGGTGACTCATCTCGTTCCTTCTCCGAGTGGAGATCTTCGCACTCCTTCGACTTGAGGACATTCGACGGGATTTTAATTTGTTAGTTAAACACATTTTTCGTTTACGTAAAAATTAGTAAATAGCTTTTGCCATTGCATCAACTTTTTATTATAACTCCACACAACTTCTACCTATAACCAAAATTTATTTATGGAAGTTAATTAGTGTAAAATCTCCTTGCAGTTTTGGGGATTTATAAAAGAAGAATTGTCACCAATATCATTACAAATGACAATAATATTTCATATTTTGCAAAAATTTTTTTTCAAGTATTTTACAAAAATTGTACATGTGAATTCTGCTTACATAGTCAATATGAAGCCATTTTCCATATATATTTTTCAATTGTCAACTTTTAGAAACCACTGCATGGACAAAACATTGACTTAAGAGAATCTGAAGGTTAATTTTACAAGTGAACATTAAAACTACATATCATTTAAATGAATTATATATATACATACATATAAATATATATATACATATATGTGTGTGTATGTATATATATATATATATATATATATATTCATATATATATGCAAGGTTACATTTTAGTAAATGACAAAAGTTTAAGGAGTTGAGATAGATGGGATAGATGAGAGAGGATGTTTTGTCATTGGCCGAATGAAAATTAAAATTTCTTTTGCTTATGCATAATTTATTCACTTCTAAATTTATATTTTTTTTAATTTTACATAAACAAACTGTACTTTTCTCTACGAACAAAATAACCAACCCAATTTTTTATATGATTAACATTTTCCTGTGTATTTAAGGTCCTTCACTTGATAATAAATTGGCAACGCTTGAAGACATCCTAGATCGGAGCAACAGTGGAATTTTTTCTGTGTGTCAGCTCTTCAACCTAAGAATATCGTTGCTACCTAGTTTTTTTAACCTTGTTGTTTCATATATTATTGTAATTGTTCAGTTAATAGGCTTGCATTCGAGTGAATAAGTTGAATTTTTCTAATTATTATTGAGATAGATTTAACTTTAGGTTAATGTAACTTTATTTCACTTCATTATATATTTAAGTTTTTCATAACATGAACAACTTTTTGTGAAAAATGATTTTTACGTGTTCATCAAATTTATAATAATTTCTCCCTTTATTTGTTATTTGATATACAAGTTCCACTATATATTATATACAAGTTTTAAAACAATTTTGATATAATATTACATTCTTAAATGATTTATTATGTAACCTCAAACTCTAGTTAATAGAGATGTGTAGGTGAAATGTTTTGTTCTCTTATTATAATAAATTGATATACAGTTGATTAATAAATTTATATATAGTTGATTTTCTAAACTTCACCTCATTCAATTTTAATAATATTTATTTTGTAGATTATAAGTATAAAATTAATTCTAAATTATATTCATATTTAACTTAAGCAGTAGGAGATAATAAAAAAGGCAACAGTTTATTGTTGAAATGTTGTTAGGATAACCTTATGCTTACAAATGTATTGGCAACTATTTTTAAGTAAATTTTGGCTTTTGCCCTACATTGTTCTATTGTTTTATTTTTTTCGGTTTTTCTAAACTTATGTGTCATATTTAAATAATTGTTTGCATAAAATTGCTAGACTGATGACATTTGAAATATTTCAAACATGGAATGGACAAATACACTAACAATACAAATACAAAACTTAATAAACAATCTTTCTTCTTTTTTGATGGAAAGGAACCTTAAAAAAATATACAAGGACGAGAATATAAGGTGTAGTAAGATAATTAGTTTCAACTTGAATTAAGTTTTTATTTCAAATATATCAAACAGTTTTTATAAGCCAAACAGACTTCCATATAACCTGAGCTACTTCAATAGAAGAGTTGTATCTTTAATGTTAATAGTGGATATTTAATGAATTTCATATAGAGATCAAGAAATAGTGTTGTGTTTTCATGAATAAAAGAAAAGGTGAGGACAGCGTCCCAAGCATTCAGCCTCAGATGATGTATATATAGGCTATACACTAATACCAGCAATTTGTCTTATTAAATTTAAGTACATCTAAGTATTTTTTAATCATTAAATAAGTTTACATTCAACATTGAATACTATTTTTATTGCTATATTCTTTCCAATAAGGTAATTAAAGGACACGATCTTAAACTTTCAAATTGCTTATCAATTTTTGTTTAAGAAATTTGCAAGAACATAATGGATATGATCTTCTTCATAGATTTGTTTCCAGATTTGTCTACTGATTAGTTGCAACTTTTTATGTTGATAATTGTTGGAAGACGGTTTGATAAAATGAGATAAAATATAAAGAAATTATATTTTCATGTTGAGATATTTTACTACTGTTTACCTCTTTAAGCTATTCTAAGGATGTTTAAGATTAAATATTTTAATTATGTGTATATATTTTTTTAAATCTTGCATTATTAACATGTACCAGTTATTTTCTGATGTAAAATTTATATTTATAAATGACTAATGCATATTGATAACTACTTATTAATCTTTTATTTAGTTGTATAATGATTACTAGGTAGTTTGACTGAAGATTTCATTTTATAAGTTCAAAATTTCATAGGTCTATACGGAGGTTCTAAATTTATATTATCATTTTTATTGGACCGCGTTTCTTTTTTAAATGAATTTATTTATTGTGGTAAATAATAGTATTTTTCTCTGGAATAAATCACAAAGTAAAAACTGGAACTTGTGTTTTAATTGATGCAAACAAAAGTGGCAGAATCTTGGCGACATAAAATGCCGTATTATGTTAACAGCCCTATATTAAGGAAGAGTATGAATGCTTCTAGAAACTATCTTAATACCTAATCACCAATAAATTAAAAGGAAAAATAAAATTAACTAATGTGTAGATCTAATAGTGTCATTACCACTGAACTAATTTGACATCACTATTCACACTCCCTAAGATATGAAATCTGCTGTTGTTTCAAAATTTAAAACGTCTGTTAGAAGTAATAAGGTTTAAAAGTCATGTCATGAAAATAAAATTGTAACAATATGTTATTAAACCTATATGTTATTGAACCATAAAAATAATATGTTATTAAACCTTCCATTGTTATATCTAAAAATTTACCCCATTAAAGTAGGGTAAATTTTTAGATATAACAATGGAAGGTTTAATAACATATTGTTATGTAAAATACATTCCGATACCAATTATTTATTTATACCTAACACACTTACTAAGCTTTTACCTTTGTAGAAACTCTCATTTTATTTTCAAGATTTTAAAACAAAAATGTTCTGTGTGTTTTAATTCTTTATTCATTTGACATTTGCCTCTTCATCATGAACCTTCGTTACCATGCATTTTTACTAAAATAAATGTTTGGAGCAAAGTAAATTTAAAGAACTTTTCTACCCATTACCGAATTTTACTACGAACACAATTTGTTTTTGTATTACAAAGTACCTTATAATTACGAGAGGTAACAAAATTTAGCACCATAAAGAAAAAAAGTATTAATTGGAAACATGTCTGTCAAAACCTATGACATATATAAAGAAAAAATTTAATAATGGAAGCATTTAATTTCCGTCCTCGGAGATCTTTTTTCAAATTTTTAAAGAGGAAATAATTGCTAGGGGCCTGGTCTGGATTGTAGGATGGGTGGTTGATTTCTTCAAGTCCTATCTCAGCGAGGGCACTCCTTGCAACTCGAGCAGTATGGACGTGTGCATTGTCTTGCAAAAACAACTCTTCTTTCACCAGTTTGCCTCTCCTTTTCTCTACAACTACTTGATGCACTTTTGTCTACAATGTGGCGTAATAGTCTCCGTTCATTGTAATATTTTTTAGCTTGGATGCCGATCTTTCCACTTTGAACTTTCGTGGCGGCTTTCTTCCCTTTTCTATCCACTTCATTGACTCCTGTTTTGACTCCGGATCGTACTGTCGATTCCATGTTTCATCAACATTGACAAGACGTGAAAAAACATCGCCAAGATTATCGCCACAGATGTCCAAAATCTCATGCAAAGTTGTGACTCCATGCTGCTTGTCCAGCTGCGTGAGCATTTTCGGCATCCATCGGACGCACACCTTTTTCATGTGTAAATGATTATGGAAAATGTTGCTGATTCGTTCCTTGCTAATGCCCATGGCTTCAGCTATCTACCACAACTTGATTCGCCGGTCTTCGAGAACAAGTTTTCTCACTTTTCAATGTTTTCTTCGGTAATGGCGGTGTTTGGGCTTCCCGACTTGGGATCATCTACGAGCGACTCCCTGCTGTGTTTGAACTCTCGACTCCAATGTTTTATGGTCGCAGCTTCCAAAGGTGTAGACGTCCCATAAACTGCTGACATCTCTTCAAATATTTCCATCGGCGTTTTGTTCTTCTCTGTGCGGAATTTTATGACAGCTCTGTTATCTAATTTCGTGCAAAGTGCGGATGACTCAGATATGGTGACGTTTATGATTCGTTACTAAAAGCGTGATGACGCTCATGACATGAGACTTTACATTTGTATTACTTAGCATACCCCTAATTAGTGATGTGCTGCGTGTGTCATTAGTAACACTTAAGGTATTTAGGCTCAAAACTTTTCAGCCGCCCCTTGTATATAAAATGTCAGGTGTGCCATCAAATATATCAAAATATTTAGTTATTTAATTTTGTTGACAAGTTTAGATTTTACATGGGTTGCTAAAACATTTATGAATTTATTTTATATGTCTGGCAAAAAATATAGTACTTTTGGTGATTTACCATGCTCCAAATTCAAGATGTGTTCTTTCAACTTTACATCATTTTTGACAGAAGTCCACTACTAGTCACTTCTAAGAAATTGCCTTCATTTGAAGTGATGAAAAATTTATGATTTTTTTTAAGTGAAATTTAGTAGTTTTTTTTTAAATTACTAGTCAAGTTAACATCTAAAATTTGCTTTACGATTAACATAGTATAACAACTAAGGTTGGTACCATGTAATAGATGGCCAATTAATGGTCTTGTTTGTTCAACTGATTCATAGCAAATCGTACTTGGAACAAAAACTTATGCTATATAAACATTATATGTTAACATCAGTTATAATGATTTAGTCATTGGCTGAATGTTATGATATGTTTTTATGAGGTTACATAAGCTGGTCTTTGTGTTACATGTAGCCGGTATTATAATATTTCAAGGTAAATCCATGTAAATTTTGTTTTCATATTTTTGAGTTCCATTTTACTGGTTGTTTTTGATAATAAGTCTAAATAAGCTAATAATAATTGTAACAACTTGTTACAATGTGGTAGTGTAGTATGCTAAATTTCGAAGAGTGAAAAGTTTTAAAACAGTGTAAGTTTGTTGGTAAAATTGTGGTGTTGCTTTTATTTCTTAATGGTACTTTGTTTACATCCAAATGAATGAATACAACTATGCTTTTAATCCACTATCTTAATTATTTTGGATATTATAAATATTTTTTTTACATAGCCTGAAGTTACTCGTTGTTAGGATAAATTGAGGGCACCCTCCGGTACGTAGTACATAGATATGATTGAATTTCAAAGGTATTTTTATTTTATGGAATTTTTGTAAATATTAATTTTGACCAAACAGGTGGCACAGGGTGCAGACAGCCTCTGCTACCGCCCCTAGCTACACCATTGCTTTGCTGTATACAGATTGCTTTATTATGTATAAGGAGCACAGTATATAGAATGGAATAGAAAATACTATTGCAATAACAATTTCTTGTAAAACTTGTGCAGCAGATAGAAGTAAAACAAAAACATAATAAGTAAGATGCTGATGTGTAAACTTTGCATCATACTTAATTCGGTTTATATATTTTATTAATATACAGATAAATTTAGATATCAGGATTGAAAAAAATATAAAATTTTCGTAAAAATAGTTTATTTATCAATTCTAAACTTAATGGTATGAATACAGAAGGAAGATCTCTCTGTCATATCCTTTCGGGTAAAATACAATGAGCTCATCTAAACGTTAACCATTATACCTCGGTAAACTCTTATTTCTGTAATTTAAAATCCTTATAAAAGTCCAGCCAGTAAAATATATTACTCTATGTGTATTGACTGTGATCAATTCAGGTATTATGATCCATGGAAGGTTGGTACCTAAAAGAAATTCAAGAGTTACAATGCAGTGGAAAAGAGCTTGGAGTAGTACTTGGTACAGGAGCAATAACCAGATGCTTGCCAGCTTTAGATGCATGTGCTTAGCTTCATTTCTATTTGCATTTTTGTTTCCTGAATTGTGGAAAGAATGTTTTAATTTCCCAAGGACCAGTCAAAATGGGGGATAAATCAATACCATGAATCTGTTAGATGAATTTCAATATTAGTTCATTTTTAACTGATAACTTTTTGATGTTTTTTATTCAATTCAATTCAATTTTATTTTTATCCAATATACAAACATTGTGTTCCCTTGTTGACCGTCAAAGTATACAAAACAATAAAAAATAAATAGCTATAAAGACAATATACAAATATCAAACTTTATTATACAGTGTAGAAATTATATTATTATTAATATATACTAGTTTGATAAGTTCAGAGTGATGACTCCAGTCATTTTTGTCATTTATATAATCATAAATTTTATAATACGCTTTTTTAAGTAAATGTGTCTTAACAACATGCTTAAAATGTTTTTCTGACAATTTCAGTACATCTTATTTTATTATAGATGCGTTTTTTCTACCCTAAAAATGAACTACCAACCTTTGTGAATTTGAAGTTGGGATTATTCAATATGTTTTTATTTTTAGTGTGAATTAATTGTTTTTTCCTCAAATATAAAATATTTTCAAAAATATGTTCTTAAGGTAAAGTGAGTATATTATTTATTTTAAATATTTCTCTAAACGAATCTCAAGAACTTAGTTTGTATATTGTGTGAATAGCTCTTAACGGCATATGCAATGAAACTAAGTTTCCTTGCCAATTGTGAAATATAAGCTCCCCATTGTAGTTTACTGTCTATAATAATACAGAGAAAGACTGTTGTATTAACAAAATTCATTTTATTATTATCGAATACTGAGTTAGTGTCAATTACTCTTACGTTAGGAAGAGTAGTTGACACTAACTCAGTATTTATCAGCACTTAGTTTTTTGGAATTAGCAATAAATTATTGACCGTAAACCAATTATATATTTGTAATATTGTTTTATAAGCGCCATATAATTGTTCAACATATATATTTATTTAAAATATTAGACATGAATTATCAGCAAACAATATTACTTCAGTGAAATTTTCAACCAAAAAGGCAATCAATAATGTATACAAGAAAAGGAACAGTCCCAATACAAAGCTTTGGGGATGACCCATCTTTACTAAAGGTCCTGTTTTCCCTATCTATACTTGTTTACGAGATATGAATTAATTAAGCTAAGGGCTTCATCTTTTAACCCATAATATTGCAATTTGTAGAATAATATTCTATGATGTATAATAGATCTGTCCTTTGTAAATGTACATATAAATGTTACATAGTCCAAAAGAATTAAAAGAGCCTCCATTTTCACCAGCAAAATCTTTTCAAAAACTTTGCTGAGAGTAGGCAAAATAGATACTGGTCTAAAATTAGATGGATAGTGGTTAAATTTTGGTATAATAAATAAATAATTTTAGTATTTGTCATAAGATCTGAAAAAACCCCTAAATCAACACAATTATTGAATATGGCTAAATGTTGATAATTGTTTACCGAGAAAGCCTGCTATATTATGCTTATGCATTAATATGAACTCAGTGTGTTTTCTCAGTCGGATTGACTTCTTTAAATTATTAATCAAAATATAATTTGCATCATTACAAAATATGTGGTATTATTAACATTGTACTGTGAAAATGTTGTTATACACAGCATGTCAAATTATGAATAAGATTGTATAGTGTATAAATTCTCTATTTTCTTTATACAAAGAAACAACTGAATAAGGAAAGGCACAATACATCACATTTTAATTTCAAGATTAGACAATGACTGAAATGTTTCTCTTATATCTGTTTTCCTAACATTTGGGCTATTTCCCATTAATAATATAATATTTGTATTGTTATTACATGTATATTTCATTACTTTATCTATTATATGACTAGCTGGGGTATCTGACTTCGCTTATATATGTCCTTTGTCCTTTCCAGTAATTATCCTTGTTCCTTTATATCATTTTGGTGAGTTGAGATTTCTGAGTAGTATGATCGGAGATCTAATTTTTAGTCAAAGGCAAACTGCCTAATGGCATTTATGGTACTTGCAAAGAGTTTAAATATTCTAAAGGGAAGTTGACACTTTCTTCAAAGTTTACCATCGTATCGATCAATTTGTATATTCTCTCTTCACTGGGAATTTTCTTTTGAATATTAAAGTTGATATCATTGACAATATTATTTTCGGTTGCTAAAATTTCCCTCTGAAATAGACATCCTGGCTTGATATAATTGTGAACAATGTTTGGATAAATTTGGTTGATGAGTTTATCTATTGATTATCAATGAGGCCGATCGTCTGGTCAGTAGAATATGTGCCTTCGCCTTTATGTGAAAGTTTTTGAGCAAAATATGCTGTTGTTTCGTCTTTCAATAGTTTAACTCTCATATTTTTGTTAGTCGCAGTATTTATATGTGGCCAGAGATGTAATTTTTAAGCATGCATTGATTTTGTCTGTTAGTGTTGACTTGGGAATAACTGAAAGTGTTTGTCAAAAATTTCCTGAAAGTATGGGAAGAGCTCTTCTCATCACTTCAGGGGTTCCTCAAAAGTTTTGTAATGTTCTGTCCATGATTATCTTCTGTATTTGGGATAGCCATGATCTCTCTTTGTATGTCGTCCAAGTATGGTTTTGGGAATTTTTTTATTCATTTTCCATCACTCATATATGGAAAATTGGGGGTTTAATGGCCCTCATGGTCTGCGAATCATTTTTCTCAAAACTATGTCATATAACTATATCATGGCTTATCCGTATCTTAGTTGTTCTTTGATTTCCAGTGAGTTGCATGTGAATGTTATAAAGAGGTCAGATCGTCTATATTTTCTTACATAGGCCATGGCATTTTGAGTGTATTTGTGCATGTGTTTTGGACTTCCTATATAATATGAGGGTAAGATTACCATTGTTCCAATATCGTCAATATTTTCGTCATTTATGATTGTGTCTCGAAGGTGAATGTATTCTTCTGTGCGTAGTTTCTTCTGATTCAGTGTTATGTAAAGCATCTTTTCCACTTCTATTTTTGCATTCATACCTACCAGGAATTATTGGAATTAATGACAAGTGTTGAGAGTGTGATTGTATGTTTCATTGTCTCTGATCATTAAGCGGTAATCATAGAAATCCTTGGAAATGACTTTTTTCTTTTTTCTACACCTATTCCCGATTGGAATTGTTTGACATTGAAATGAAATCTGACCTCTCCGTGCTGAAATGTTAATGAATATGGGAGGGCATCATGTAAACAATGTGTTTCTGCACTGTGTTGTGGTCCTCCTCTTTTTTGTTGTACAATAATATAACGGCTTGTGTTTTCATTGTCCACATTCACAGCGACTTCTTCTATCTGAGGTGCATTAAATCGACTTTCATGTTCTCCAAGTGGCCTCTTGTTGGCTCAAATTATAACTTTATAGTCATCCAAAATCATTCGGTTTGGTACTGTTTTGAATATGTGAATGAGTTGATTGTACTTGTACAAGATCCTCTGTACATATTGGATTATTTCTCATCTCAATCCACTGTTGTTTGGGTATCATTGATCAATTTCTATTTCTTCCTTTCCCATGAAATATACTTGCAGAAATTTATAATCTTCATTGATTAGTGGTAGTAATGATCCCATTTTATGATTGATTTGTCCTTGAATGGAAAAAACATAACCAATTTCATTTCTGTTAGTGTTGATAGAAGTGACATCGAAAAAGTAATTTGGAAGCAAGCATTGTATGCTTTTATATTTTGAAGAAAGTGTTTTGATTCTGGAGCTTCCCCAGTCATGTAATGTAGAAATTCCTGCAGGGGTGCTTTCAAAGGCTTTCAAACAGTGTCCAACTTTTAATTTCATTTTTGATTGTAGAAAGTTTTTTTTAATATATTATTTATAAGTATAATTGCTTCAACATTGTATGATTTTTTCAAACGTATCATGCTTTTGGAAAATTTTTCCCCACAATTTTATGTAAGGGCCAATTACATCAGTCTGTTTGTATAGCTGTATTTTTACATTTGTTACTTTACTTTTTTGTCTTAAATCTTTAATCATTAATTCACGTTCATAATCTAAATGTTTTTACTTTTATTAACTCATCTGATATTTCTAGTGCCCCATCATTAGCAGATGTATCTTTTTTCATAATAAACATTCGATTTGTATTAACAGATATATAATAACCATGCACCAAAATTCAATCATGGTATATCTTATTTGATTTAATTATTGCATTAATTCCTCAGTGCTGTGATAAAAGAAAAACTAAAGAATTGTATCGAATTGGTGGCCCTGAAACCGAGTCCTCTTAGTTGTGAGCATATAACTAGTCCACTTTACCAGCAACGAACTATGGATAAGCATGTACAAAGGCATAAAACTTTATTTTGTGATATCCACTTTTAAATTAATATCAACTGTGAACTTGCTCAGTTGAATTTCCAATTTTTTCAGTACATATTATTAGATTCAATATAACTTATTGAATTAAGCTTACAAAATATTCTAGACAATTTTAAAGGAAGTCTTTAGGTATTGAAGCCGGAACCATCACAAATATATGGGACCTTAACAAACATCATCACTTATCATTAAACATGCATATTTTTATATTTGTTGCTTCAAGTAATATAAAATGAATTTTTAACACATATTTTTGTGGTTACATTAAAGTAATCCAAATTACTTACAAAAATTCCAAAAACATGTATAAACATTATTTAAAGTGATGTGTTGAGGTTTTGCTGCGCATGGAAAAAATCACTCCAGTAAAACTAATTATCTTTTTATTTTCTTTGATGAATTTGATATAAAATTCTAAAAACATTTATGACATTTTCATAAAAATTAAAGACATATTATTCAAAAGAGGAAATAGAGGAAACAAAGTAAAAAATCAGAACCAACACCTAAATTACAATTGTTTTATTATACAATATATATATATATATATATATATATATATATATATATATATATATATATACACATGTATATATATATATATACATATATATATATACTAGGTAAAGCTAAAGTAAGAGTAAATTTTTGTCAGCCATTGCAATCTACCCCACATTACAGCCGGTAGGCAGCAACATGGGGTAAATTGCAGTGATATTTTTACTGAATTTTAATTATTTTAAGTCAATTATTTTTGGGACATAAACAAACAAGGTGCAAGATATAGATAAAATTTCATTTTATGTCTCACGTATTTTATTATGACATTTGTGGTAATTCATAGTATTGCAATCGATGGGAAGGAGTACCTCGAGTAGCAACATATGCATTTGAAAAATTAAATGCAGCAAAGGCAAGATTTCGTTTGTTTAATAAATATATTCTCTATAATTGTGGAAAAGTTGAATGTTGATTGCAGACTACACAAATTAGTAGATTAATACTTCAAGAAAAGTAAGTTTTTTGGTTGTGTTAAAAATTTAGAAATTTTTTTTTATTAACCCTTATCTCAATACCTAAACTCGAATACCCACTTGATATTGAAAGGCAAGAAGAATGAATTTGTGCCATGCTAGAGGAAGTGGCAATTGATTTTTCTAGAGAATCCAGTTTAGAGCAAGGAATTCACCACTGTAGTGAATTCTGGCACAGAGCAAGTGGGCAATGATCCAGTTGATGTGTCATCTAATGGTCCAGTAGATGTTTCGTTTAATTCTAGACAGGAAGAAGCTGTATTAAATGAAACAAAAAGCGACCCTGAGGACGATTTGCCATTGTCTCTTTCAGAGTGAGAGCTTCAGCTTCTCGGCATGCAAGTAGCTTTTTTTATAAGCCTAATGACATTACAAAGTAGTATGAGAATTGTCAGCGTTCAAATTTGAAGTTTCGTTCAGAAAATATTGTAACCGAGCATGCTCAAGTAACAAAAATTGCAAAGTACGCTGGTACCGAGTATGAGTGCTGCAATATATTTGTCACTCCAGACACGCTTGATGAAATTTTGATCCACACTAATTTGAAAATTTACCAAAGACAAATCAAAAGGGCTTCTAATAATGCAAATGCTAATGCTTCTTTCTACATGCAAGAAACCACTCAAGGTGAGTTAAAAGCATTTGTTTGCTTCCTGTACTTAGCTGCTCTCACCAAATCTAATAGGCACTCTCCTTGTGAGTTTCTGACTATAGATTAAATGTTGCTATCGGTTAGAGGTTGATTCTTGGTCCGCGTCTATATTCCAAAAAAACCTGTTAAGTACAGGCTAAAAAATGTTTTGTTCATGTATTTTCATTCCATACTTTGCTGATTTTGATAGTATACACTAAGTGATTTTAGTCTACCCTCTCTATGGACAAAGTTGCTTGTCGACTGTCAAATACTACGCTGATTTGTAAAGTGTTGATAAATTGTCTTTCAACATTGTCCACATATTAAAGACAGGTGCTGTTTTATCTTCTTTGATACGAACTTAATGTGTATACGAATCATCAAACCAAATAAATCTTAATATACTTCCAAATTGATTTGTGCTCATTGTATCATATCTGATGAACGGTTAGTGCTAGAATTATTTGCATCTGACAACACGAGAGCCGCCAAGTATGCATGGAATTTTTTAAGAGTTTAATTTTTCCACATCGGATGAGTTGGTTCCATAGAATCCACAGTGGGTTTTTCGTAAGATTTACCTCATTGTGTGCTTTACGGAGCGTATTCGCCTTCTTGTTGGTTTGAGGAGTAGATACATAGAAGAAGGTTTGATGAATAGTTACATATTATATTTAATATAGAAACCATAATAATAGAAAAAAATAATACTATTTACCAGATCCCTCATAGTGTGATACTTCAGGACATCCCTATCTGGGTGTATAATCCTCATCGTTACCATCTGTGGCATTATTTTCTGCAGCTGAATCTTATTCCGATAGTTTACTCAAATATCTGGCCATCTCTTCAATTGTCAATCTTTTAAGTTATTTATTTTATAATTAATAAAAAAGTGATAAAAATTACATGAAATATTAAAAGCATTACATAATTGCCAACTTTTAAATATTCAGCTGCTAATAAATTAACAATTATTTTATAACAGTTTTATACTATGAAAAGAAAATTTGGAACTCTAAACACAAAATATTTAAACGTTCACTACAAGTCAAGAGTTGCTTGAAACCGACAATAATGAATGGTGCATACAGACAGGTGCCAATGAGATATTGCTATTCCCCTTCTCCCTTTCTCTTTATAATTCTATAGAATAAATATTTCTAAGGTAAAGGGATTCCCCACTGTGCCTCCCGAGAAAAGAAATTTGAAGGTAGAAATCCGCAATGATGAATTCTATTTGCTAATTGAATATGCCATAAAGGTACCTGAGTATACTGGCTATTGAAAAACGTAACAACTGGATATCGGCATAAGGAATACCTAAAAAACCCCATTCTATAAATGCAAACTCAACTAAATAGATAAGGTTTCTCCTTTAAAAATCTTGTTCATTGTGATCATTTAAACATGTCGTTAAGAAAATTTCCAGTGAACATTGCGTAACATTGATTTTTGATTTTTTCATGAGATGTTAGCAATTGGATGATAAAATCCACAGAATTATCTTTTAACACCAATCAGAATAATTTTGGGCCCATCTCCCATGAGCCTGCAAAATGTAGGACTAGACTTGAAATGATATGTGATAAATGGTAGATGACATATCTTAACTTGTAAAATGGAAGGATACAGGAGAATTGCTGAGTATCAGTCATGGTACAAGCACAAGGAATATTTCAACTGTTAATTGGCTCATGTCAATACCATTAGCCAAGAACTCAATGCATACAAGTTGATGACAGTTTGTATACTTTGCGCAAACAAAAGGGAGTTCGACCATTGAGAGTAGGTTAGATAGTTATTTGGATTTTAAACGCAAAAGGAATTAAATGTGTAGACATTAAACGGCAATTGAAATGTAAAAGGGGGGGTCGTGCATGGATATCAAAAACGTCTGCAAGTGTCGTACCAAGTTTGCAGTTGGTAACATAGAAATTCATGATGATTTCTTTATCATAAATTTCTGTAAAGAGAGAATTGCAAATGCCATGAAATAATTGTGAAAGTTAAAAAATTATGCTTCAAAATCAAAGTATTGTTTTCGATAATTTCTACCTCTAGGTTCTTAAGATTTCTTGTTGCACATAGGATTTAGGCTAAAGAATTGAAATATCAGAAAGTGTGCGGAAGATTAGTTCCACATATGCTTACAAGAGACCACCAAAGGCAATGCATTGACTCTTCCAACAAACTTCTTCCGCAAATTCTATGCAGATGAAAAAGTTAAGTATTCTATGCAGATGAAAAGTTAAAGTTACAACTTTATTAAAAGTTAAGTTATTTTGTAACAAATGTATTTGCTTTGTTATATTTATACACATCACAACCCTGTTTCGGTTAAATTTTTGTAAAAAAAAATTTTCCAAAGAGACATTTCTTCATTTAATATTTCACATCATCCATCCGCTATACTAAATTCAAAGTACCAGAACCTCAAATCAAATTTCATACTATGTAGTGATGGTGAACATCTGCATTTTTTAACTGATGCTTGTTATTGATAACATGTGTGTACCTTACCTAAGCAAGAATTATTAATGGGAAGGGTGCAGACACAGTACAGTTCTCAAAAAAAAAATCAATATTATGTTCTGTTGCCTTTGTTAAGCACAAAATAGATTCCACAAAGCGATAAACTAATGAATGTTAACCCAACAGACATTTAATCAATAAACAGTAGAATACTTTTGATACTTAATCAGACATTCAATCAGTAACAGCAGAACATTCAGTAGAATACTTGTGCTGGAATTCAGTTGGAAAATAAAAATATTTCACAAAACTCAATATGGCCAATGATTTATTTCAAGATACACTTTGGCCAATATTAACATACCAGAGAGTGTGTGGCATTTGCCGAAAAATTGCTAACCAAGTTCTTTCCAGGTTTAAGTCGTGGTGTGGAAAGTTATACACCTTGTTAATATTGGGAACATTAATTGTACTGCATGTTATTAATAGCATTCTGTACTTCAGTGATAACTACATCCTTATAGCATACGGGACACTTCGGATAATTCATCCTCTGTATTTATTATTAATTGATATAATATGTGACAGAAATGTATTTAAAGAATTGGTTTGGAGAATTCAAGAAATGGATTATCTTTTCAATTTAAAGTATAGAAGACATTTTTTCAGACACGATAAACGTCAAAACCTCATAGTTATTGGAATTCTTATTCCCTATCATATTCTTCGCATTGCTTTTGCTTTATATGGACTAATAAAACATGGTCTAAATATTTATTCCTCTGCTCTGTATACTATTATAACTATTATAACTTTTGATTTAGAAATTATATTGTTTTGTTTGATATTATTTAGTATAATAAAACGTGTGGAAATCTTAAACGTTTTCTTAAAATTTAAAAATAAACAAATCATAGTCGCATCTGCTGACGACATATTTGGGAGTCCCCAACATAATCCCCAATCAAATAATTATATTACATTTGTATTGCCACTGAATAAAAATTCCATTCATAATTTATCCCAATTTTACGTTCATTTGTTGGACCTTTGTCACCATTTAAACAAGACGTTTGAATTCCAGGTTTGCACTGATCATCTAAATAACAGTATTAAATCACAATTCAACATGTAAATAACACGTTCAAAAATGTTAACATAAAGTTTATTCTGAACTAATCTTTAAATTTATTTTTTAGCTTTTCCTGTCACTCGCTGTAATGTTTTCTGACACACTTCTTAGCATATATTCTTTCCTTGAGGATTTAAAAAATAATGTAAGTGCTATTAAGACTTATATAAACTGAATTAACTTACGGCCTTCAACTTAACACATTTAATAAAATACAAATTTACAAACAGAAAACAATAACACAATTGTGAAATGTATGGTATTAAGAGCAAACAATTCATTATTACAAATATGCTTACAATGAAAACTTATCGTGTAGTCAATGAAGCATAAACAACAACTTTATTGGTTCCTTCAGTAATAATTTAAACACATTTAGACTTCGCTTGATGGATGGGAGAAGTCCCTGACCGACAAGTATGACACTGTCATGTGGATGCTTGCAACCAGCAGTTGATGAACTTGGGTTTAGGAGGAATAGTTATTTTCTTCCTATTTTATTTGACAAAAATTATTATTTAGCCCCCAAAACGATTGATTTGATGATGCGCTTGAATAACCTATAATGTTTCATTTGTATTGTGGTGCATAGTGTACCACAATTCAAATTTCCATACATTCTTCATTTTTCTCTTTTTTAAAATTTATTTTATAATGTTATTTTCATAACCCTGTCATAACGGGGTATCCTTTTGCATTCCATTACAATTATAAAATATGAATGTTACTAGCGATGATGTACCTAAAATTTTTTACAAACCAAAAATAAATGAACACAATATGTGCACGCATTATTTAAATTCTTCTAAAGCAACTTAATGAGGGTCAGCAGTTTTATTATTTTTCTTTATCTCACAAGTATTTTCACTTACAGCTGCATCCCTGCTGAAAACATTGTAGAGTTATGAAGCCCCAGAAATATTGGATTCCATTGGTGATACTTACTACGCACAAGTTTAGCCATTCTCCAATATGTGGTGAACCAACAGATTCTGAACCACATAACATTTTGGCATTTTTTCCAAAATTTAACCTATCACTCAAACAATTTTTGTCATATATTTATTTTTTTTGTCATAAATTTATATACAAAGAGGATATTTCAGAAATTGGATTCATCAGTTTTCATCACTTATATGTTATGGTCATTTCCCTATGCTGTTTTGTTGATGGCCATGTGTCTCTTGTGTGAGAAAATGTACTTGGAGATAGAGACATCAAAATTTCTTCTGACATCAGCGCAAGTCCATGAAGAATTACGTAAGAAAATAATTTTATTTTACATGTTTTTAAATTATCTTTATGTTCCTTTCATATTAAATCTAGGTCGGTGCTGAAGGATTTGAGTGATATTTTCAATGTCACTTCATTTAGTGGTTATTATGTATGATGATTTATTTAATCATTTTATTTATATATCAACCTTTACTGAAACTTAAAAAGCTAAATGCACAGACGGCAGATGTAAAGCTACAAACGCATTCCATTATAGTCAGCCATAATATGATTTATGAGAAATATTATTTCAGTGAAACTAGACCCATAAATTATTTAAGGTAATGCGATTCCAGACGACTTTTGAGTAAAGACACTGAGGATACACTTTCTATATTTGTATTTAGTTAGTTCCATAATTTTGTGATGCATACAATAAATTATTCTCTATAAAATGCTATTGTGTACAAAGGGATTAGCAGGGTCTTCTATGCTTTATGAAAGAGCTCAAGCAAAGAGCTGAAAGGATTGAAATTTGGATCAGAGTAATGAGGGGCTGAAAGCATTATTGAGATGTTATACAAAAGTTATAAAAGATATAGAATGCATCTGTTGTATATTTCTAACCATTTTATTCATGACAGATACTCAGAAATACAATAATATTTTTTGAGGTTAAGGATAAATTGAATACACAGACCTTGAATTTGTGCCTAGTTATTGACAAGTTGCTTGGTTAAATTTAAATAACACACATCTCCATTATCCGAAAGAGGCAGATGTAGGGTTTTAGAGAAAATATGTACTTAAGACTAAAGTAGAAGAAATTTTTGAATTTTTTTGAGAGTGAATTCAAAACGAAATCATATGACTAACATCATTTACCTGGGGATATCATGTGTAATACTGTTCAATCAGTAATCAAATTTTATAACATTAGAAGAGAAAAGTGTGGAATAGTCACTAATGGCCAGATGTCATAAAACACATTTTCGTTGAAGGAAATTTTTTTTATTTTCATGTACCCTCACTTTACTCTGCAGTGATAGTCAACCTTTGCAAAAATTTCTTTCTATTACAAAAAAGAATAAAAGCTAATAATATTTACTACAGAAAATGTGTTTTGCAATGTAGAAATCATCAAAGTTTGGTTAATTTTGTTTACTTTTAAAAACACTTAAATTGTTTGTAATAAGAGTGTGAGATTAAATCGACAATTGACTTTCATATTTAATCAGCTTTGGCACCTAACAACCGACACTGACCCTGAACATCCCTAGCCATTTAATTTAGTACACAACTCCATTAAGTAAATATAAATTTTGTGTTGGTTACGTGTGTCATACTAATCCTATTCATTTAACTTATTACATAGTTAATATATTAAATAAAAAAATTATAATTGCATGAAGGTAAAAAATATTTGATCTGTTGACTTTTTCAATGAATTATACATCTATAGGTGATTATATTAGTTCTCACCTTTGCTGACCGTACTTTAATATACAAACTTAAAAATAAATCAGCATAACATAATAAACTTTCGATACCGTAAGTAATACAGCTAGCAAAGTCTTAAAGAATTTATACTAACATTATTTGATACTTATTTAAAGAAATGCGAAATACCTAACCTCTCATACCATAGATGAAATGAATAATGCAAATATATAAATATCAAATGCCCTAGACAAGAAAGAATGTAGTTTAATATCTGACAGAGCAACATTGCCATGAAAAACATATTTAGTATAACCTTACTTAATTATGATTCTGATCCATTTACTCAATTTAGGGTAAAGCCTATCAAAACATTATTATATGGCTTATATGAGGAATAGTGATATGAGAAATTAAACCAAATACACAATATGTACCATTATCATATTTTATTTTAAACTAGTGGCCCGCACCGGCTTCGCACGGATGCAATTTACTAATGAAGTGAATGAGAAGTGCACTTAGCAAAAAAATATTAAGTTTGTTTATTTTATAACATGTCTCTAGCTCCAGTGGTTTAGGCTGTGCGTTAAATGTCAGCGAAACCTGGACATGCTTAAATTGAATCGGCAAGTTGGTTGGAATTAGTGGTATTCTTGAATTTTTAATATATTTGGCGTTCATTTTGTAGAAATTCATTATTCACAATTAAATGAAACTACGTGATGTAGTATTATTTCTACTTTCTTTAATTTCTTTACCACGACCTAGGTTTCGTTGTATTACAATATCTTTAGGTGGGATATTAGCAAAGTATCTTTGCCGGTTTAGCAAAGTATTTTACCCTTATCGTCAGTCTCATTAATTTTACATCCATGTAGTTGGCTTGCATTGCGCGTTTGCCAACCAATATTTTGATGTCTCACTGGTGGCATTTTTTCCAAAGAAATAAACCGAAATCTATTGAATGTTTACAACATACCAAATTGATGAATTTTACGGTTTTGAATGTGCCAAAGATATAATCACCACTTTCAATTCAATTTTTTTTTGCAAAATATCATCATTACAATGTGGAATTTTTTTGTTAAAACATATAACAGCAGAACTTAAATGAACAACTAAATATAATATCATCACCCATTCTTAATATCTTCTAGATACAATATAAATATACAACATTGATACTACAGTACCCTGGAAATTGTTTCATCACTAATAAACATACAAATATAAGCATATATAATAAAAACAAAAAATTAAAAGAAATAAATAAATAAATATATGAATACACAAAACCGGAGATATGTAGAATTAGTGTATTACCTTGTCCTCACTTTCAAATACTCTTGCTTTTGTATAAATATATTACCGATAATAACTTCCATTTAATTTTATTACATACACTGTAAAGTTTGCATTGTATAACCTCACATAATAACAACAATTGAATTTATTACCCTCACTAAAATACTGGTATATTGTATAACTCTCATTAATATAATAAAACCTACACTGCGCCCCTGCAGTAAACTCACTAACATAAGCAATGGAAAAAACCACATAAACCAGGCTTCCGCTATTGTGTTTGAAACATATAAATGCTGTTGGTTGTTCCTAAGAGTTAATCTTTGTTAATATCCCACCTGAAGATGTAATACAACGAAACCTAGGTCGTGGTAAAGAAATTAAAGAAAGTAGAAATAATACTACATCACGTAGTTTCATTTAATTGTGTCTATTCTTTAGATTCTGAATCCAATAATGACGACATATTTCGATATTTAAATTAAAAAGAATTTATTGAACCAAATATAAACATAAGTCCAAAGCGAAAAACAATATTTACAGTGAGAATTGACAACACGTAATATCTTCATAAGAACAAAACACGCTACAAACATTTCATGGAGAATGTGTCACTTTATTTGTCAATGTGGAAAATGTTTTTCAGGACTGCGTACTTTAAAAGTAAAAAAAACCTTTTCAAGATCTATCATGTATCCGACCATCAGTCCATTTGGCAAAGGGTTTTTTTTTCAGGAACCATTTTGTTTAGAAACTCTTAATCTAGTTTCATAGTGATACAGAACATTAATTCACGTGTATCTTAATAATCACCACTCAAAAATATTCATATGTAAAGTATTTTTAGAAATCCATGTGAAATAATTTGAGAGATGTGGATGACAATTTCCACAAAAACATATACCATGAAATATATTGAAACTCACACTTCAGAAACTGCTGAAAATTATAATGATGATTCTAAATTTCATAGCTTTTAAGAGTTTTTCTATATTTTTACACCTGTGAAACAATATATGAGATATATTTATAGTCAGAAATTATATTAATATTTGTAAATGGAAATAACATGATGGAAATGAAACATGCACATGATTTAATGGAAACTACATATACTCATAAAATGTTATCATCATCATCAGTAGCTTGACAGCCCAGGATGGGCCAAGGCTTTTATTTGAAGCAACTTCTATATAGCCCTCTCTGTGGCAACCGATCTCCAGTTACCTTCAGCACCCCAAAATCCTTCTCCAAATCCCAAAATCCTACTCCTTCTTAGGTCTTTCTCTTCTTCTTTGTCCTTGCAGTTTAGTGAAAAAGATTCTTTAGAGAGGGTGTCTCCGTTCAAACAAGTATACACATGCCTAAAAGTGTGCAGAACGCTCATGGTGAGAGTTCTACACTTACATTTCTCTCATTAACTTCCCTTACAAACTTTCACCTACGTAATATGGAATAAGTAAAAGCGAGTGAAAACATGATTTTTGGCATTTATTATATGGAAGCACCATTTTATAGACTTTCATATAACATACTGTTATTGCTATATTCACAAAAGTTACGAGTGCTATTTCTCTGTTTTTGCAACAATAACATCGTCTTTCAGACATTTTTCTTCTTTTTTGGCCAATAAATTAATTGAAAATCAACTACAGATCTAAAACCAATTGTTTACTGCATCGTGAATACTTGTACATGTCACAATATGCTGACTTTACGTGGTGTTACACTAGAGTTTGTGACTCCCAATATTTAGATATCTGCATATTTCATCCAAAGTACACATTTCAAATGCTAACGTAGAATTGTTTTTATTTATATCAAGCATATAATCATATATATCAATATTAAATATTTGTTTTTGAAATAATATTAGTTTGAAAAAGTGTGAAGAATTATTAAAATATACTAGCACCCCTTATTTTCGCAGGTAATTAAATTATGATTCATACATATACAATAAAAATTTAATATAGGCATTTGTATAAAGTAGAAAGTTTCCATTAATTAGATATTTGTAAACAGAATATTTCTATTTTTTACTTTTTATGGTCACAAAACGAGACTTGTCCAAATTCATCCTTTAGTCTCCTTGATATGCACATTTTTTCATAATAAAAGTTCAGATGTCGATGTCTGTGTACTTATTTTAAAAATAATGTTATAATACTACATTCATACACATGGTAGCAATAACATTCATATTTGTTGGAAATCATCAACAAAATGTATTTTCCTATTGTGTAGGTAATATTAATTCATATGACTACACAAGACTAAGGTATTATAAAATTAAATAATGTTTATCAAACTGCAATTGGTTAAGCACAGTAGTTGTCAATCTCCCTATTTTAGAAAGTAGGGATCACTAACAGGAAATAAAATATTACCATATAATTTGTTGCTATTTTTATTTAAATATATTTACTTGTGTATAAATTAGGTATATACATTTATAATCCCTACCTAGATTAATAAAACAATATTTAAAATGTACTGCTTAACTTCTGAAAGTATGGCCACTATGTAATAAATGTAAACCACTTTTCCTCTTGTAAACACTTAAATAAACTATTGAGAGCTTCTGTCACCTGTTTCATAGACTCTAACAATTCAGTATTACAAGCTTCCCTATTCTTTTCTTTCAGCATCTAATATCCGACATCACATGCAGCTTATTACAAATATGATAGAAGCAGGCGAACTGGGACAATTTACAATCTTCTATTCATTCAAACTGCGAGCTTCAATGTTGCTCCATTCTTTAGGATTACTGACAAGTTACTCTATTGCTTTGATTCAATTCATGAATGTTGGTGACCTGTTTTATCTTAGACATAGTAATTCGACTCTTTAATAAAAATTTTACACTTTTTAGGGTATGTCTAATTATCATACAACACTGTTGGAGTGTTCTTGTAATGTGTCTGCTAATTTTAAATATTTCTCCCTTGTTTATGAACTATTACCATTTGTTTTGCTTCAGTTATGTAAAATGATATAATTTATAAAATGTCACAACACACTCTTTATAGAGTGTTGTGAAATGGAAGCTGGCTAATGTCAAAACTTAAATAATTTTTAAAAATCCCTTATCAAAATTTCAAACATTTTTTTCTTAAAACTACTTTTTCAGAAAAGGCTAGTTTAAAGTGTTTCAGTTTCCAATTACTAATATTTAAGTATAAACCCTATTTTTTTCTAAGCTACTATCAAATAAATGTCTTATATTTTATGTTGATTGGTTTTAATCGATTAAGCACCAAAATAAAACTGCCAATATATTTAATGTGAATCGTATATTTTCTGAATAATAGTAACACAAATATACATAATTGGAAGAAACATAATTTTTCTATTATTCTAGGTATTTAAAGAGGTATATACTCGCTTGAATATAGTGGCCACTTAGCGGTGATCATGTTCAAAACACTCCCTTTCACGCACAATGTTTTAAGCACGATTTGCATTGTTAGCCATCTCTTGCGTGGCAAATTGCATAATGCAAATGTTTTCAATTTTTAGGAAAATATCCCAAGCCATCTTGTATCAATCCTGGCACTTTTGAAAAGGAATTGCGGCTTTTGGTTTGAGTTGTTCAGCGAAATAATATCTAGTTAGACTGCATCTAAACAACAGCTTGTCGTTATGGTCATGGTGGCATGGAAACGTCAGATATTTGATACAACCATGTTGACCATATAGATAAATAGAAACCACCATAAATTTTCTGTGAATGGCAATTCAGCAGAAGTATATAGATTTGTCAAGTTCAATAATTCCTTCCATTCCTTAATTATAATTCTGGAACAAACATGAAATAGCAATATTCACCTTTTCAAGTTTTATCAAACACCGTCTCATTAATACATCAAGTGCTTTAATCATATTGTAATTTGTCACCATTCTATAAACATTTATACCTTTCCATCTAACTAACATTTCCTATTTTCACAGATTGTAACAGTTGCATAGTATCAGAGTTTTCATAAATCAATCAAAAGAATAAAGAAAAGAAATCATATAAGAAGACGGCGTGACCTAGGATTAGTTCCAAGTTTTTCCAAGCCTTTTGACTAACCTTGATCCAACAGGTTCATTAGTGGCATCAGCACTTTTTCCGCAGTAAAACTCAAAAGCATAGCAGTAACCAGTTGAACTCACTACTATCCACTTTTTGTACAAACTACACCAGTTTTCCACATATAAATTGTTTTGCGGGGTGGTGACCATAATATTTTTCCATCAATTCATCAATAGAAATGTTTTCTTCCAGTACTTTTTTTTTTAATTGAAATGGTGGGGCCATTTCAATTTGGTCATAAGAATAAAGGATAAAGGTCTTAACTTGAACTTTTTGCTGTTTGTGAATGTTGCCAAATCATTATTCGCCAAATGAAGATTTTTTTTATATATCGCGCAATCTCTTCTTGTCATGGTTTTCGAGACAAATGGAATATTCACATCTTTATTCAAAGACCAATTCAAACACTCCCTAGGCAATTCGTAATAGCAGTTTCTTTTTCTTGATTTACTTCATAAATTTCTATTAGTTTGCATTAAGCATAAATTGAATCACATTTAGGCCAGGTTGGGATTCAATCCTGCGGATGATGACCAAGTCACAGTACGGCTAATGGTTCTTTGTCAGTGCTATCATTGTCATTAGTATGTGTGTTATGCACAAACACTTTGATATTCCCAGGAACATATTGTGGTAGCGAAGCAGTAATCATATCTTCACAAGGCCCTTCTTCTTCATCAGTCACAACACTCAGCGGTGGGATTATAATGGCTTAATTATAGTTGGTGTCATTGTCACTATCATCGAAAACAGCTTGAACGATTTCTTTTAAACCCTTATACTTGTTTATAGTCTCAAAACATTTAAAAGTTAATATTAGCGAACCAAAACAAAAAAATTACTTGTTTATGTATATATATATATATATATATATATATATATATATACATATATACATATATATATATATGTATATATATATATATATATATATATATATATATATATATATATATATATATTTAATAATACCTCAATATATTTTTAATAATATTTATACTTCACTTATTTATTGTGAATAATATTATGAAATGTTAAATGCATTATAAAAATATTTGGTGAAATAAACTTGGAATGAACTTTGGTTAACATAAATAATAATAATATATGCCTACCTGTAATGGTATTCTATTCTATATCTGTTACGATACTCACAATGACACAATTTGAAGTGTACCCTTATAAGATCTCAATATTTCGATGAAGTGTTTTTCTCAGATTGACAATTACCCACAGTAAACTTATAAAATGTATGAATGACATATTTACATTACAAACATTAACTGTAGACAAACAAATTCGGCAGTACTGAGTGGATTAGAAATGTATGGAGGATTTTTCAAATAAATATTTTTCTTTTTCTATTTTACTATTGCCCCAATCTAAATTGTTTACTATATAAATTAAAGAAGAGAAAATGAATAGTTTACTGCCCTTTTTCACATTTCCAATTAAAGTATAATTGTTTGGAATAAATCGTCTAAACTAACCCCTTTATAGCAATTTTGGTGAGGAAAGAATTGCAAAAAACCTTTTCATGAAATAAGATTTTCATGAAATAAATATATGTAACCAACAAAAAGTGATCTGCTTGAATTATAGATGACGGTTTGATCTATTTTTTCTTGTCAAAATCACTTTACTACATATTCCCAGAGTTCAGAGTAAACTTCACAAAAATGAATGTTTTTCATTAAAATGTAAACACAGCCTTAATAGTATATTAAAATATTTGATAATTGGCAATAGTAAGTTAGTCAAAAATTTTAATCACCACCAAGAGTTTATACTACAAGCACAGATTCTATACAAAAGAATTCTACATTATATATTTATAGACACTTTCAAAAAAATTCTTTGATAGATCATGAGAGCACATTCACATAATCACTGAAACAGGACAAAATATACATATGAACAGCGTATTCACACTCCACGAGACTAGTCTTGAATGTATTTCCAGTTTAAGTATTGCATTTAACATGTATTGTAACTACTTTAAAAGTGAATTTTTTAATGTGTTCTATGTGTAATTGTTTGCATGAACTATAGGCCAAATTTGTGAATTTTATCAACTATAAGTTATATAATGAATCATTTAAATTATAAAAATAATATTATATTCATTTGATTTATCTACGCTTACTGTACATATTAGTTTACTTAAATTATTCTTAGCATTTCTTTATAAGTGACCTTCCCTATATGCATTAACATTGATGGTTTCCATTAATTTCTAAATGTCTGTATCAAGTGATAAATTATGTAAAATATAGAGAACCGGTTTATTTACGATTAGGAATGTTCAAATGAAAAAAAATATTGTCCCACAAAGGATTTATTAAATTTGCAAACTCCGCATTGTTGCACTCTTTGTATCAAATCCTGATAACAGTTAATTATGCAATAGTTTGAACATATACAATTTTCACTATGTAACTCCCGACGAACAGATTATCTCCAACAAAAACTGCATTGAAAAAATATGATACCTATCTACAATCTGTAACTTGGTGTAAACTTCCTCTGCAACAAATGCAAGGTGGATTAATGGCATATATTTCACTTAAGATCCCTCACTGAAAGTCAAATAAATATGTTTGTGTTGAATTCAAAACAGAAAGCCTGGTATCCAGAGATTCAGCTGTCATTATATTAAGGTACCACAAAATAAAAAGAGGCTTAAAAAATGCCATAAATAAATATGAGGGATGCTCGAAGTTAGAGAAACTATCTAAATTGTTGAAATGACCTGTTCACAAAAAGTTCTTAAAATAAAGTCTTGGTAAAAAACAGTAACAAACCTGTAATGGATTAAGTGCAAGACAGAACCTTACTGTGAAAATAAACCAGCTGGGCTGAAACCAATGCCATTTTGTTCTCAACATGGAAAGCTAAGGTAGTGGCACTAGTTAGCTAGAGCCGTGGTTTTATTCTTACGATCTTAATCGCTTTACCAAGTTTTATAGGTAATAAAATATAAAAGAAATTTTGATATTTTACAATGCTTTAGACGAAATGATCCTTTATACAAGGAAAACTTTGAAGTGTTTTTTTCTTCCTCACCAGTAACAAAATTTTACACCTTGCATTAACCAAATATTTCAAGCTATACACACTTATGATGGCCAAAAATATTATACTTATGGAAAATGAGGGTGATAAAAAGAAGCCTTTTTATACTCACCACAATAACATAAAGTTTCGACTAAGTTGATAGGCCAGGCTTATTCAGGTGACCATTTACTCTTCATT
Source organism: Druceiella hillmani (assembly GCA_039881145.1). NCBI lineage: Eukaryota > Metazoa > Arthropoda > Insecta > Lepidoptera > Hepialidae > Druceiella > Druceiella hillmani. Next base: position 6,717,239 of record JAYKKI010000107.1, on the reverse strand, counting down.
CGCCCGTAATCTTTTCCTTTAATGCATTAGTGTTGTGCTGTCAATTTCTTGGAATAGTAATTGGTTTCAACGAAATGCACAGTTGCAAAATCTTTTCCATTGAAACTAAAAAAAGCAGGAAACAAAAGAATAAATGACTTATTGTTGCATTACTACGAGTATAAATAATTGATTATTTATTGTCACGAGTAGTCACAAGTTTCAGTATAATATGCACAAGAAACGAAAGTTAGTTTTGTCATTTTCATTATAGAATTAAATAACTACAAAGAAGTCAAAAATAAATTCTTATAAAAAAATACTATACAGTTATTTCATTTCCCAAGTTATAAAATAGCTCGTGACCAAACTTTTATTAGTGTTATGGAACATGACACTAAAACAAATAAAATAAAATAATTTCTAATTAATGTACACCCATTTTTAATAAAGTAACACTAATCTGTCTTACATGTACCTGCTCGTTAGTGACATCAAAATGACTTTTCCTGTCTGAATAAACAAGTCGAAACACTTTAGTTATAGCACTTCATTCCCGTATATTGAACAGCAATATCAACTTTTATACATTCTACACCTAACTATTTCGTATTATGTTTTACTTTGGCCAACAAAGAAACATGCTTAGTCTATTTAATTTATTAAAAAAAATGTCTTTGCGTGTATAATACATACAAAATCATACACACACACACACAAATATATATATATGTATAAATATGTATATATATATATATATATATATATATATATATATATATATATATATATATATATTTATATATATATATATATATATTTACACATACACACAATTTGTAAATTTACATATTTAATGTAGATTCATTTTAACTGTACATTTTGATTCTATACAAACTAATATTATACTCTATATTTTGTATGATTAACACATCTCTATTTATTTACGATCCTTCACTCTACAACAAATAGTAGAAGCTTGAAGAAATCATACATCAAAGGAATGGTGGAATTTTCTTTGTGTGCCAGCTTTTCTATACATACAATGAAAGTTCCACTGCTGGAACTTGCTATCTAATTGTTTCAATCCTGTTGTTACATATATTATTGCAATTGTTCAATTAATGGCCTTATTTTCAAGGAAAGAACTTAAATTTGCATAATTAATAACGATATGAAATAATTTTTTATTAATATAACTATTTTCTTGTGAAAACTGAATTTCACATATTTATTCTAGAAACTCATATCAAAGGACTGAATGTATCAAATGAAGCTATCAGCAAAATACTGCTGGACAAATTTTTCAATTATGTTATTTTTAAATTTTGATGTTATTTAAGTTATAAATTTTCATTATATGTAGGTGAATAACGTTTAAAATATAAGTAGCCTCCAACTCTAATTTACAGAGATGTTTAACGGTAATTTGTTAGTGCTATATTCCTTCCATTACTTAATTATTAGATCAGTTCTTTATTTTTTATCATTTAGTAATAAAAAATAGTGATAATCTTTAGTCCCCCCTATGAGATCATGAGAAATTAAATAGTTTATTGTTGAAACTTAGGAAATATTATACATGTTTACAAATATAATAACCAATATTAATAAGTAAGTTTTGGTTTTCACGCTATTTTCATAACATAGTGCTATAAACTTTTACGAAATGTTTGTTACATTTTCAATATTCTAATATTTTTAAACAATTAAATTTAAATTTATTATGTAATTTAATTAAAGTAGTTAAATATTTGTTTGCACTAAATTTGATAAACATACCCACAACCAAAAAAAGGGTCCTTTTTACTTTTTGAGATGCAGAAATTTATAAATTGACAAGAATAAAAATGTCAGCAGCAGAGGATTACAATCCGTATTAATTTTCTTTCTAGAACTTTGAAAGAAAATTGATTCGAAGGTATAGGATCTCTCGCTTTATAGCTGTTTCCATATTATCCTGTTGTTAAGTTGTATTTATCTATGTACCCTTAAATAATTTAAAATCATAAAGGTTTTTTATATTGTGATACATTTTATTATTCTCTGATTATATTTTATTTAATTTATTTTATTTTCATTTAAGTTTAATATTTTTACTTATGTATATATTTTTGCTTTTGTTTTATAAATAAGCACTAGTTGTTTTGAAATTTGCGTTGTTATCGTAATTAGTAGGTAGCTTGATTAAAGATTTAATTTGACATATGTGATGTGATGATAAATGAAGATTTTTTGTAAATGAATATGTCATAAATTAAAAAACTGAGGAAGAGATTATTTTAACATATGGAAGTAAAAGTGGTGGAACTACAGTTACATTAAATGTGTGAATACAGCACAGCTCTACATTAAGAAAGAATGTGAATGTGTTTAGAGAAATAGTCTGACATTTATTAAACAAGATAATAATGGAAAGAATAAAACTTAACTAATTTTTAGATCCAACAGCACCATTGACACTAAAGTAGTTTATTGTAACTATCAGAACTCCCTAATACAATAATTAATCATTAGCAGTCTGTAATTGTCTTAAAATTTAGTATCTTAAAATATTTATAATACTTTGAATGACGTATGTATGTCATAGCTATCTGGCTTAACAAAATGTTCATGTGTGAATGTATCACACATCAAGCCCAGTGCTGTAATAAAATACTGCAATTCAATCATCTACCTAAATGGCATTCTGGTCGTCTAAGTAAACAACCTGATGTATTTTGAAATTAACTTTTGTTTTTATCTCATGCTCAGTTGTTGCATTCTAGTCGCTAAGCGTGGGTCTTCCTATATATGAAATATCATATTAAACTTCTTGGTTGATCTTTGTTTATTTATTTATCACCTTTTATGCATAGTACATATGGCAGACTTATTGCTACATGGGCAATCTCTTCCAGTCAACAATAACAACTGATGATTCAAAGTCAAACACAGAAATATTTAATTTTCAAATGACTCAGCTACCCATGTTCCTCTCACAAATAAAATTATTTAGTCGGTGGACTATAAGAGATTGAATGGTGCTGTCCAGCTAAGGAGCTGGACTGTTAGTTGACAAATTTTAATGATCTGTTGTCATCGAATACAACACGGTTGCGCCTACGTAAAATTAAATGGGTTGAAATTATGTAACTGTAGCAGCACCACACACTTGTTTGTGTAAGATGTCATATGTGCTCAGAGCACCCGTTCATGACTAGATTAAGGGTAATTTCTACCTGTGAGTGAAACTTTCAATATTCCTGCTTTGTAATAATTCTATGTTACATTAAATAATCCTTTACAAATTTGCTTCAAGTTTTTCATTAGAAATTCTTTTCCTTTGTATGTAGGTTTAATTGCAATTAACCTAGAGTTAACCCGTGTTGTTCACTTTTAGAATTAGTATAATAAATGCTCTAATTTGGAGTTAATATTCTAAATTATCCAATCCTCAGTTAATATAACTGAAAACGATCTCTAACAATTAATATGTCTGGTTTAAAGAAATTATTTGTCGTGATATCTATAGTGCCAAACAACCAGTTGGACAAACGTTCCATGTTGTCATTCACAAATCGAGCTTATCTTTTATGCAAAAAATGTATCTGGTGAATAAATTTTGAGACATTTCTCCTTTTCGAGTAATGGTGCTTTAATATATAAACGACATCCAATTGTAAACAAAAATATAAATTTCAAATTGCAGAATTTTATTTTAAAGGAGATAAAAATGTTTACGTATGAGTATTTCACAATTGACGTAATTTATTTCGAATTACCAATTCAAATTTTAATAGTTCAATTGAGCCAGGATCAATAAATTCTTTGGAGAAATAGGGATTTTTAAGTCACATTTGATAGTCAAGATTTTATATGGTATATATGGAAGCAATCCTTGACTATATATCAAAATAAAGTTATCCAATTGCTGTATTAATTATTTATAATTCTCTTACCATCAACTTTTGCTCTATTTCCTCTTGGTTAAGTACTAAAAAAATAATAAAAAATATAATTTATCTTCTTGGAAATTCACTTTTTGAAATATTTTAATTAGTTATTACTCCATCCATATGTTAATGAGATCTGAATCTCTTAAAAAGAACTTCAGCAGCCCCGATTTAGAAGTAAAAGGGGAAATCTGGCTATCCAATCCAATGTTCATACCAATATCTTAAATTATAATTCACCTATTAAATTTCCAGCCAAGAGAATATGTATGGCTATTAAAAGCCAAGAAGATATCATGGCTATTGAAATTCATTCATACATTACATACTTTTGCATAATCCAAGTCTATATTCAATATCATATTGTTGCTTGTGTATATGTTTTCTTATGAGTTTATGCCATATAAATTTTCAATTAAATAAACTATGTGAAATACGCGTTTTTTAGTCTATTTTGTTATAGAGAACAAAATATTCCCTCCGATGAAGCTCAAGAAATTTAAATAAAGACTGAGATCATCTAAACGAAGCTATTTGGTAACAGTTCTTAGGAACACGAGCAGATGCATTTCCTAAAAGTGACAAACATTATCATAATGTGTGACCATATAATGTCCAGTGTTATAAATTACAAACCTCCCAATACAAACCACATTTGTTACCAGTTTATTTACTTGTTCTTCAAATATTATATAATTAATTTTAGATATGTACCATTATATCAGGTTAATTTTATTAACAAATTCAATCAGTTGGATGTCCAAAAGTTAACTTATCAATATTTCATTGTTTTCTCATAATATCTAATCGCGACAGAATCAAATGGGACAATAAGTAAACAAACCAACCTATAGCAACTAAACCCTTGAGTTAATCTTCTAGTGTTCTTTTTTAATTCATATTTTTAAAAAATACCTTTTTTAAAATTACTTTTTTTCCCTTTAGACTTATTACAACTGCAAAAACTGTCCTGACACCAAACTGAACCCTAATCATATTTTCTAGTGTCCCTCCGTCCTGGCAAAAATACAATATATCAATATTTCTCCTTGTGAAGACGTATGTGAAGGCAATTGCCTTAAAATTACCAAAGTGGTGTGAATCACTTATGGTCTTATATGACCTGTCGTGAACACGACAACAACTGATGATATTTATTTTAATTATGTATGCATTGAATTGATCATGTAATTTAATTTAATAAGATGTTTAGTAAAAAACAACACGATAGAAATTTCATAATTGACTTTGACAATTTGTCGGTTCATTAATAACTTTGAAACTTAAGGTTTTATCAGAATTCACAAGTGTATTAATTTATTTCTAATAACGAATGGTGACTTATTATAGATTGGATATGTTCTCTTAAGAATTGAAAAAAACATGTGTTAGGGATTTACACCAATTCAAATATTTATTACCTAAAAATAAACTATATTGATAATAAATTATTTTAAAAATATTTTTTCCATTTATGCACGCCATCTTAAAGTTTGTAGGATATGCCGATAAAAAAAATTATTTGGGTTCTGTCGCACGATTAATGTAATGTTTAATTGGAAGAAAATATAACAATGCGAAAAAATTAACTGAACTGAATTATATAGTGTTTCTAAAGTAATAAAATAAGTATTAAGTATAAATTCCTTTCAAATAATTTATCCCAATGGTGATTCTAAAATTGGAAGCATTGCTGAATGTCTTCTTTCGGCTTTCAGCTTTTCTCTCGTGGCCTTGTCCATGTCAGGAATGATATCAAAACATTTTCCTTTCAGCATGGTTTTAATTTCTAAACACGGCTAGAAATCGCATGGATCTAAATCTGGGGAGTAAAGATAAGGACACAGAGACCTTTTTCGGCTCAAAACTCTCAGATCAAAATGAAAGTGTGACACGGGGTATTGTGATGAAGGAGAAAAAGTTGACCTATTTTTTGGTCCCTTCCTTCGTTCCTCATTTCACAAACATTGTATTAGACCATTGTAATATTTGGAGTTTACACTTGTTTCCTTTGAAATAAACTCTAATTGTACTATGCCCTCACAATCAGAAAAATAATGAGGGTAACTTTCATGTTCAACTTCAACTGACATGTTTCCTTAGGATGAGAAGAACCACTTGTTGTATAGCCAAACTGATATATGATTTTTCTTCTCTTTATCTGTCAAGTGTCTGAGAACAATTTTGCACTCACTTGTCTTGTTTGCAAATTATCAGTTAAAATACTTTACACGGACTTGTGTGGGATGACCAGATTTTCAGCAAGCTCTCATATATTCAATCACGTGTTTGAATAAATGTTTTGTCCATTTTTGAGGTCAAAGTACATTGACACACTTTGTATTTGTACTTGATCACATGTCGTATAAATTCCCAGTGAAGTTATTATATGGAATAAATAACAGAATATAAGTAAATATGTAAATAAAATAAATAAAATGATGTCTACTCGTGAAAGTGCTAAGCTATATTCAGTATTTTACAAACATAACTGGACAGACAGCCACCATGTGTTATTAAAAAGCAGTAAGAATAAGTGCGATACATTTATGTAAAAATTTATAAATTTCCTCCTGTTGTTTACATTAAACAATGACATTCGTGTTGAACTAAGTTTGTGATTACTGGTTACTAAACAAAATTAATTTATTCTATAGCTATCCCTTTTTTTTCTTTTAAATGTGTTATTTTAGTCAAATAACTTATTTTAATATTTGTATGTTTTTTCATAGCAGTTCACAACAAAATATTAAATGGTTAAAATATATATGTTGCTCAAACATGTGTGAATTTGAAGATAGGGAGTAATTTACATACATAAAAAACATTGTAACATTTTACTAATAACTGTTTGGAGAGAAATTGTTTTTATTTTTCAAATTCTAGTATGCTTTTTTTATTAATTCCAACTTCAAACAAATGTCTATGACTTCTAAGAATGGACAAAATAATTCACTTCAGTTTTTACTTGCAATAAGTTGGTGGTGTGGTGAATTTTCATCAGCCAATAGAACAAGTTTTAAAACTTTCACAACTTATGTGTCAAATATTTGACTATGTATCTGGCTATATAAGAGATTATTTGTCAGGAAGTGAAAATATGATCTAAATTTTCAGACGACAGATTTGATTCTTCTTCGTTGAAGCTGAATACCGGATCGTACACTCATTATATTTCCTTGTTAAATTGCAGGTAAAAAAACAGTCTGTAGCAATGTCCTCTAAAGAGATGAAATTCTCAGGAAAATGAATTGGTCGTTTCCATATGCAATTAATTTTTTTAGTTAATTGTCCTAAATTAACATGTTATAGGATTACTATTAAGTCCTCCGTGTGACCTTATTTGCCTAAAAATATTTCTTAATTATCTGGAGTAATTTTAATAGTTAAAAATTTAAGGAATTCCAATTTTTTTGTTAAATTAATGTACAATGGTTTGAGTTACTTAATGCATATACATTAACTGAAAAACATATTTTCTTTCTACTATATTATATTCAAAGTATAATGCTTGTAGGTATTCATAAGCTGAATCAAAGAACATGGGTAATGGTTTTTATTTATATCTCGAAGGAAATTAACTGTAATTTCAGAATTTTTAAAATCACTTATTTTAAAATTTTTATTACAAACTAGAATGCACTAGTCACACCCTTACAAAGTGTCTGGGTCCTTATCTTTCATTATTTGTGTACGAAAAAATGAAATAACTCATTCTCAATTTTAAAGTTGAAGTTTATGTAAATTTACAATGTAAGATCAAATAATAATCGTGCCTGCCTGCATTATCAACGAAAACTTCTTTCAACTTTAAAATAGTACAGACTAATATTATTATATGGCAAGGATATAAGAAGACAACAATTTTATTTTACGGCACCAAATGAGCAAAATTTGTTTTAAAGCATTTTATGCATCATCGAAATATATACTGGATAACTATCAAATGGTACAGAAATAATGCTAATTCCACAATCATGAATTTCAAACGCAAGAGAACACCAATAACAATATCAAACAACATATTCTCCCATCGGGTGCCACATTTTATATTTGAGAAACTATTTATTAAGCAAAAGCTGTAAATAATTTGGTTAATATAAATTCTAACGAATAAAATTAGTTTTGCCTCTATTATATCATACGTATAGTAAATTAGTTACTGTAATAACATATCAGTGTTCCAGTGTTAATATTTTATTGAACGCATAAATATTTAGAAAATTTTTGAAATCTTAGCAAAGTATTGACATGCAAATAATAATAGTATATGATCTTTCAAGATTTTAATATTGTTTATTCATACTATAGCTGTACCATAAAAATAAATAAGATACTAGAAAAATAGAAATGCTGAATTTATTTCATAAATTAATAGTATACATGCAGAATACAACACCAAATAAGTTATGAAGTATTTGTTCCTCGTTGACTTTCGTCATTTAGCGTCACTATAAATATATTCCCCTTTGCATTTCCTTCTAATTTGCATAAGAGGTGCACTAAAAGAATTAGCGGAAAACGCAAATGGAAATTTGTTTAGGTTCCACTAAAAAGCAAGTTGGACTTTCTTCAGGTTCTTTTTCAAGAAAATATTTACAATGCTATGTAATGACGATAGCTGATTTTAAAAATTAGCAGTATTCTTTAACTCAAAATATCGGACAATCAAACATAAAAAACATCATTTTTATAATTCTGATTAAATACAGTGTTATGAAAACAATTCTCAAAGAAAATATGATAGTTAAAAGTAGATAAATATTTATTACTCCGTTTTGAATAAATATTACAAAAAGAGTTTAAATAATTTTAAATTTCGATAAAGTTAACCACTAACTATTAAGGAAACAAATATATGAAGGTCCCTTTTCAATCCATGTTGAGAAAAGTGGATCGAATTTAACTTTTTAAAAAATGAATAAAAATAATATTTCTCATTCTATCATATATTTCCATTAAACTATATTATACATAAAGCCTTCTCATACTAATTATAGCTTAATAAGCGGGCAGAAATAGGTCAAATTTGCCTTGAAAATAAAAAAAATTATGTTTTTCATGGATACAAAAATTCTTTAAAATTTTTTCAAGTTCATTTTATCCTCTCGCAATCATTCCCTATTAAATTAAATAAAACAAACATAAGTCAATTATAATGAAAAGACATTTTAATTTTAAAACTAATTATAAACATTTCAAACATAAAGTATGTAAGAATTTCAATTTTATATTAAAACTAAATTTATATTTATAATTTATAGAATTTAAATATTATATTAATTTAAATATTATATTATTATATTAAAAAATTTAGAACCCGGCTAGGGTTCTAAATTGCTTAATAGAAGTTTATGCAAAATTTATAAACTGAATCATAACAATAATGTATGTTGTTGTAAGTCCTATGAAACTGAGTAGCAGTGATATGCGTATATCATACATGTGGAATACAGTCAATTGACCCATCTTGCTCCATTGCAGGAGATCCTGTGCTAACTCTAGCTGTCTTCTGGTTTCAGCAGCTGTGAAAATAATGAAATATTTATAAATATGTACTTGTGGTTATTTAATTACGAATAAATTTCTGCATTAAATATAATCAATTACTTTATTTTCAAACATTATTATCGATTAACTGTTTATTTAATTAGCAGACAATGCAAAATTTTGAGAAAAAAATTAGATAATTGATGATGGATTAATTTGACAAAATATGTGGTCAGATGCATTTAATAATTGCACATTATTATAAAACCAAACTATTTATGTTCAATTACATTTGTTTAATTATTTAAATACCTGATAATTGTCTTAAGAACTTACGATATCTTTCATCAGTCATGATTTCCACAAAATGGGACTTAGTTTTTTCCACCTGCACGTACAGCTTCTCGCCTACAGCGCATACAACAATCAACAACACCAAGAAGTGTAATGACCACAATATTTCATACATTTCTAAACTCCCATAAACCTAGAATCACACCGTGTTTCTTTAACATTGCAATCTTAAACTATTCCTAGGAATAAAGTTAAATGGCCTTTCTGAATTATTTGTATAATTTTCAAAATATTTTCACTTACTTTATATTTTATGCACTCAAGCATTTTTTGAATACATATCATTGTTTTAATAAAAACTATGAACAAATGTATAAATATCTGAAAGGAAAATGAATGTTTAATCACATATCATAAATAAATATATAGACAATAAAAATGCTTTCAAAAATATCAGATGTCTTACTTGGAATTCAAACGTTTTATTCAGAAAATGGCATAAATCCATCAATTTTACAAAGAAATCTGATAAATTGAAAATTGTTTTCTTTTTAAGAGGTGAAATAGAAAATTGATAATTCAAATCATATTGTGAAGCGTGATCAAAAAATTGAATGCGGTTAAAAAAAGAATTAACAATCTCTATGCGTTTTTTTACGTTATAAATGAGGGTACAAAATAAAAACATTTCACAGTTAAAATGCATAATGTTAATAAGATTTTGAAAAAAATGCGCATTTAATATTATATCCTTGTGAAGACCAAAAGGATCAAAATTGAGACTAAAACACAGTACAAAATATGAAATAATGCCAGCTGCAAAAATCGTATTTCGAATTTTATCAAATTTTAACAAATTACGCAGATGGGATGTCTCGAATTGCTCATCTACTTCATTAATTCGAAGTTCTATATTGCCGTATATCTTTTTATTCCACAATATGTCTGAACCTATTAGGTATATTGCATAACCAGTTTTTAGAATATCAAATGCCAATTGTAACTTCCCATTCTTAAAATATATTATGTTAAAAACCAAAGCTATGGTTAAAGCAATGGAAATTCTGACATAACAGTATATTTTGGCGCTTAATGGAATTGGAATATTTTTTCCGGTACTGAAGAAAAAATTGCAAAGTGAAATTTTCCATAGAGTCTGTTTAAAATGAATTTTTGTAGTTTTTAAATCGATTACTTTATTTGAGCGCATTGTTAGTTGGTTGCTTGAACTGAGTGTTATTAGATATGTGTTGGACTGAAAATGAACAAGTCTAGACGTCGATCGACTAATTTATATGAAATAAATAGTCATTAAATTAGTTTAATTGATATTACCGTAGCAACCAATATACAAACAAATGTAGGGCACTTATGCTAATATATGAAGATAAAGCATTTGTATAAATTGAAGGGCTATTATTAGATTGTAATCACTTCATTTAGTGTTCGATTCTCAAACATTTTTCAAACTTTCTATGTGCTTTATTTTTCTTATAACCTTGATCACAATAGTACTGTGATTGAATTGAAATGAATGAAATTGATGTGAATTAACATTAATAATTTATAAAGTTAATATCGATCACCTTATCTCAGAAACATAAGTTTAAGACAGATTATTTACTAAGCTTATGATGGTTTTCTAATTATGCTCTATAGTTTAATTTCACCTTTGCTCAAATTTACCTAGTATATTTATTTATGACTTGTTCTGAGCAAGACAAATAAAGTTAGGAGGGAATATGTTATTCAGTAGTAACTAAAATCAAACATGCAAGTTTAATGACTGAATTCTAAACGTACGAAAGTGTCGAATTCATTGAAAATTTTTATAATAAAACTCAATAAATATAATTTCAGGAAAGCTACATAAGGTTAAAATACAAGTATTGCAAAAGCTCTGTTCCTGACCGTTTTTCTATTTACCCCATTTCTTTGTTGTCAGTTCACTTACAGCTTGCTATACAAAACGAGTCATATTGTTAGGAAATGACCTTGCCTCCTAATTAATTTGAGCACCTGACAATAGACTTCCTGATGGAGAGATAAAATAAATACAATTAAAAGGTGGCCTTGATAAATAAACCCCTTTCAGCCTAATTGTACGTAAAGGCATTTCAATTTATTTTCCACACACATGAGGAAATTGATAAATTATCTTTGTGACAAGTAATATTAATTTTTTCTTGAGATATACTTGGAAATCTTAATTTATAATATATTAATTTTTTAGATTTTTTATTTGTGGCCTTAAGATTATTTGGTTTAATAATATGGATTTCTCAGCATGGTAACACGTTCAATATCAATAGGGAAGCATGCGTATATGTAAATGAATCCTATTATATTGTATTCTCTGCTAACACAAGGAGTATAATTAGTTTTAATAAGGCCATAAGCGAAATACATAGTATGCGGAAACAGATATCTTTTCTGTCAAGACTAGAATAAATTTTAATTCATCACTTCACTGTCACAGTGAAAGGCCTAGGATAATTTGCCATTGAAAAGTGAACCTGAAATTGGAAAGCGAAAGCTATATACAAACAACGTACATTCAGGAGAAACGTCACTATACAAAGTTTTATCACTTTGTGTAGTGATGTTTAATCTCCTTATCAAAAAATTAGACAGCACTTGAAGTCCTTTTAGTTCCAAAAAATTTACTCTCCCTCCCATCTGTCTGCAACAGGTGATTTTCTTTATGGAACATTCCTTCTTCTTCACCAAATATGATCTATTCCTAAGCCATATGCCAAAGAACAGGGCAAAGTAAATAAAAAATTATTCAAGCACAAGTTGAATTTATGCACTAAATGTATTGCACTGTGTACATACTACAGGAACAATCTGAGATAACCAAGCTATGATAATATTCTGTCAAAACAAACCACATCACCAACATCTATGAGCTCTTTCCGATTTTATGGATTGAAATACACAGTTACTACATTGGATGTCCCTTAATCCATTTACACCCACCACTAAATTTGCCGTAGAAAAAGAAATAAACTTAATTTTAGGTGGAAAGTAAGGAGTTCAAATGAAAAAAAATTGCCCTCCTCAAATGGGGACACTGGGCTCATTTGATATGAAAAAATTCAAAATGTGACTTTTCAATGCATAGTGTTTTTATTCACTTTTTACACTAAAACCATGCCTTATTATTATAAACTGCATTGCAGTTGTTTCGCTAGGCTTTTGTGTAAAGTGTCGTATACCATCCCACCATAACTCCATCAAAGAAGGTAATAGACATTGCTAAATCAAGCATGTATGAAAACAGCACCCACCACCTCTTTTTGCCACGGATGGAAATACAACTAAATAGACTGACCAGTTTAGTTGACTATTTTCATATCTACATCAGAGTCCTATCGTCATAGCTTCTAAGGCCTCTAGGAGCCCTTAATAGCCTTTCCTGGCCACAGTCGTATTTTTCTACGTGATTTTGCCACAGTGTAAGCCTGCAAAGAAAATATTTTATTTATTATTTGTTCGCCCAATGTCCCCAATTGTAGATGTCCGTATGAATAATCTTTTCACATCACACAGAACACTATATTTTATTCTGCCTGATATTTAACATAAAGTAAAAACATGTTTATAAAGTTAATGTAAAGATATAAAAACTTTAAAGTAAATATGTTTAAAAGAAACCTTTTCATAGCTACAACGTCACAACAATTTACTAAACTTCAGCCACAAAAACTATAAAAGTAAGTGATTATTTATAATTTGGCTACAATGCACTACATACAGATGCACTATTAAATTTTGCGTTTTAGGGTTCAACACTGGCAAATCATAATAAATAAAAATGTTCAGGGTAGGTTTAAAAGCTTCCTTTTTTGGGCACAACAAACACATATGCATTAATAAAATAGAAGAGAATGCTAACCATAAAAATAATTTCTCATAACTATGTACTATACACCAAAATGTATTGAAATAAAGCATGTTTACGAATCACTAAAATTGAATTTGTTGACCGCTCGTAAATTTGCACATTTTTGGGAAACATCATTAAAATGTAGGTTAATTAAAAATTAGTTTTTAAAAAAATATTAAAAGTCGATTCCGAAAATAGACCCGTTATGACTTTTTAAATTAAATTTTATAAAATTATTTTCCTTCAAGGAACATAGTTTATATAAGACCTGGACCTGTACGTTCTTGCAAAAATATTTTAGAGCCACTTCCATGCTTTTCATGTTTCATTACCGATAATATGATTGATTTAATTGTAACCCACACCAATGCAGAGATAGCAATAAAATCTCAAAAATATAAAACATTGAAATCCACTCAGAGGCCAACCGATGCTAATGAAATTAGAGCTCTCATTGGCATTCTCACATTATCTGCAGCAATGAAAGATAATCATTTATCATCTAGAGAGTTGTTTGATATCACATTTTGTGGAAATCAATATCACAGTACAATGTCTTGTGAAAGGTTTGATTTGCTAATAAGCTGCCTAAGATTTGACGATAAGTCTAAGCGTCAAGAACGGAGGTTAACCGAAGTGTTCGCTCCCTTTCGAGATATTTGGCATCTTTTCATAGCTAAGTGTCGAGAGAACTATAAACCTGGATGCTACCTTACCATTGATGAAAAGTTGTTAGGTTTCAGAGGCAGATGTCCCTTTTGTATATATATACCGAATAAACCAAATAAATATGGTATCAAAATTGTGATGATCGTAGATAATTCTACAAAGCATATGGTGGATGCAGAGCCTTATCTAGGTTCTTTTACTAAAACAGATGGAGTACCACTTGGTGAATATTTTGTAAAAAAATTTACACGTACTGTTCATGGTATGAATAGAAATATCACAATGGACAATTGGTTCACTTCGGTGCCACTAGCCAAAGGTTTAGTAAAAGAACCATATAAGCTGACATTGGTTGGAACTCTACGAGCTAACAAAAAGGAGATACCGGTAGAATTTGAAAATTAATGCACTAGAAGAACTGGAACAGCTATGTTCTGTTATGATAACGAACTCACATTACTTTCCTACAAAGCAAAACCCCAAAAAGTTGTATTCCTACTATCAACATGTGACGAAGAGGGAACCATTAATGTAAATACTAAAAAGCCCACAATGGTTGAATTTTACAATCAAACCAAGGGAGGGGTAGATACTTTGGATCAAATGTGTTCCATTGCCTCTTGCAATCGAAAAACACGACGCTGGCCGTTGTGCAACTTTTATGGTATGCTCAATATTACATTTATAAATAGTTACGTCATTTATGTAACAAACACTATAGAGGCTAAGAAAAAACCTTTATCAAGGCGTGAATATCTTAAAGGTCTGCATCACAAGCTGATTGAACCACACATGCAAAAAAGATTGCTTATACCAACTCTACAAACTAGTCTGCGGGACTCAATTACACAAATTTTAAACATGCCAGGAAGTAGTAATGAGGGTGTTATAAATGAGACTGAGCAAAGTAATGCAGCTGATGTCCCCCCACAGCAAAATAAAAGAAAAATATGTGCCATATGTCCCTCCAAAAAGTGAAGGATGACTAAAAGTAGGTGCACTGAGTGCAATAAATCGTTGTGTGGGGAACACAAACTTGATGTGTGTCACAAATGTTCCTAAACCATTACCAAAATTTTATTTTGAATTCATTTTTCAAATATTATTTTTGTTTTTATAGTTTATTTCGAACAATTTAACGCTATATATAATATGTATGATTTTTTTTTTAATTTATGAAAAAGTTGATTATGCATGTAAACTATGATCTCATTATGATGACTGTTTGAATAAAAAATATGTTAAAGTATATATTATAATCTCTAAATATGTAGGTTAATACTTATTATTTAAAATAAAAACATAAATAAAAATATTTTTTTTTAATTAAACCCCTAAAACCCCCTCCATTATACAGCGTAGTTAAGTTAGAAACTACGAAGGTTAGTATTAAACGTCGAAAAATAAGGTTAGTAATCTAGGGTTAACAGTTGATTGATAGACAATTGACATATTAGAGTGTACAAATTTATACCCTTCGTTGCACAAAATATGTTAGGTATATTTAATATTACTGACATTCAATCATATATAATTTTCACAGACTACGGTTATGTGTCAGACTTAATCAATATTTATGGTTATTCAATGTCTTGTACATTGAGTAAAATGTGTGGAAAACATATTACATACCTTGTCAGAGATTACTTTTTATAAGATAAACATGATTGATCTATAAGCTATGACTTAGGCCTGGCTGTATGGTTAACTTTTTTAAGCAACTATTTTTAAAATATAGGATAAAAAAAGATGAGTAATAATGAACGGATTAAAGATGGAATATTATTTCGATGTTAGTACTTATACTGATGTTTGTATTGAGATAAAAATAGTTTTTAAACTTTATTTTTAGTTTCTTTTTTTTTTTAAATAATAACTTAATTTTTTTTCTTCTGTATGTGATAAAACTTTTCTATTGATGTAATGTCAAAGTGGGTTTGGAGTACAGTCCCTGGCCAAATTATTAGACGCACATCAGTTTATGTGCAAAATCTTAATTAACACCTGTGAAAAAATGGGTTTGAGATATTTTACTGGAATAAATCAAATCTATATATCTCCTGCATCTAATTAGTTGTGTTGATATAATTAAAATTTGTTTTGATTTAATATTTATTAACTTTCAATAAAGGAACAGTATTAAAATCCCAAGTATTTTTTGTATGGATATTTCATTTCTTCATCTTTACTATTAACGCACAAATCCTTTGCGGCATGCTGTTATAGTTTAATTTTACAATCTCCAGCATTTGCAGATGATAACTCTTTAGTGGATGATCTTTTCAATTAGATTTTTCTGTAGTCATAGTCAGTTCCTTCTTTATCAACTTTCACACATTTCCTATTGGGTTCATATGGAGACCATTACTTGGGCAATCCAATAATGTGATATTTTGGTCATGTAAATATGCTTTGCTTGAAAAGGAGCTCTTTCTTGCATAAAATATCCGAACAACTTTATCAAATACAGAACCAACCAATTCTCTAGAACTTTTTCGTTGACTCATGATGCCTGGTCCTGCTTTTAATGCCTTTCACTATGTAAATGCACCATGTATTCTTCTATGTGATGATGGATGAAATCATAAGTTTTGCTGTATTTTTTACAGTCTATACAACGAAGTTAGAGTGATTTTTTTTCACTTTGACGATGATAAAATAAATTGAGCATTTATTCCTAAAATTTCAAACGTGTTTTCGTCACTGCAGCAAATCTTTAAAAGAAACTAAATGATCGCTTCAATTGTAAGAATAAATAAATTAGCAATAAAATGTTAATTAAAAACAAAATATTAATATAATGATCTCTAAAACACCACATCTTTGCCTTTATAATATTTAATCCACCTCAGATGTTTTGCTTTCATCTCAGCAGTAGATTGAGGCTTCCTGGCAGTTTAATGGACTTTGTAAGGATTTATCCTTTTATTTTCTGTAAACCATGTACTCTCTATGTGCTATAAGTTTGCTTCAGATGCATTCAATCTTTGTAAAATTTTACAGTTCGAATACATTTTATTATCAAGAAAGGTTTTGTTTTTAGCTTTTTTATATGATAAGTTGACCTCTTTTGGGACGTGGGTAACATTTGAAAAATTATAGAATATTTTTTCAGGAAAAACAGCCCATTTTATTTAAAATAATCATACATATAATTAAATAATCCAAAAATTATAAAACAACCACCACTAGATCAAAAAACACGTCCGCACACATGGCACGCAGGAACACGACTGAAGCTTATCACTTCTTGTTTGTGGTGCGATACCAAAACATGGATATGACAGTATAATGAAACAAAAATGTGTTTAAAAAGGAATGAGATAATAATTGTCCTAACTAACCACCACTATTTATAATATATAATAGCACAAATTGAGTATGAAATGTGTAATTATGTAAAAATTCTGAAAAAAATTGTGAGCGTCTAATAATTTGGCCAGGGAATATACAGTCTAATATTTCTAAAGATCATAATCAATCAAAGAGTGTCCCATCTTTAGAAATGTTAGACTGTACCAACTATGGAGTCTTTATCAATATTATACTGCATCCTTTGGACTGAACCATCTACAGAAATATAAGATTACTGAGGGAATCTAAAATTTCTAGAGATGGTTAGAACCCACATGACATACAAAAGTATTATAAAAATTAATTTTTCTGCAAAAAAATTAGAACAAGGTTGGTATTGAAATAAAATGACAATAAAAATAACACCAAAGAAAAAGTGGGAATAAAAAAATATACATACAAGATTGGATACCACGATGATAAGTGCAAAAATGCAAGAAAAGTATATGAATATTACAGCCCATTCTCTTAAACCAACACAAATAATAATTTTGTTACATGTTCCTAAATCTATTTATTTATTACTAGATGGAGATCTTTTCCTGATGGTGTCTGACAAACACCGACAACTGACAAGTAGTTCAAGGTTTCCTTTACCCATATAACATGTTGAGATTTGTTTAAATTAATATGTCATATAGGAACAAGCCCATAAACCATTTTTAAAAGCTACACTGTCTTTAAGTTTCTTTTATAAACACATCGCAGTTATCCGTGAGCTTAGATAATAAATTATTTAACCTTAATCTTGTGCTCTTGTGTTAACGTTTTATCTTATGGTTTTGTAGTTTATAACACTTCTTTAGCTTGAAACTGTAAGTTAAATGAGTTAACATATATTACTGGTACTTAAATTATATTTGAAATCGTCAAGAAAAGTATATTGAATCGAGTGAAGTGTGGCTGAAAAATAGTATTAAAACTTAATTCTAATAACAATTTTATTAATATTTTTGAAAGGGCTGTCTAAAGTAAAATATTATTTTATACTTTTGTTTAAATGTTTAATACACATCTCAAATTGAAACACCTCGTTTAAATTGTGGCAGAGGTCTAACAAATTATTGTAAGGTGGGTAAACATATTTTTTCCATCTTTTTGTTTAAATGAAAAAAAAATGCAAAACGATTGTTGGAATTGGGTTTTTATTAAGGCATTAACAGGTGTGATCATGTGTGGTTCATTATTAAATTATAGGAAAACATTCAAAACTTCTACACAAACAATTTGTTGTAGTAAATAATATCAAACAAAATAATTATTTCTGAATAAAAAATAATGGAAAAAATAATACTGTAAATAGCATAAATGAAATGTTTTGATCTTCTTTTATTCCTAAAACCACAAAATCAAAGGCGGTATAAGGAATATGACAGGTTATGATACGGCCAATAAATATGAGATTTCAACATTTATCATTTCTCAAAAAATTATTCATAGGCGTAAGTTGTTACCCATATTGATTCTTAAAAAATATTGTTGATGTTCCAATTTAAAATAAGCACAAGTATCTTATTGTGTATTTATAAAAAAAAGGTGAAACATACTTCACTTATTGACTACCTTTTGGGTAAACTTTCCATAGTTTATCACCTTAAAGAAGCTCTCGTGTACCTAACATGAACAACAAACCAGAATATTGGATATTTTTTTTCTGTAGTAGGTCCATTAAATTATGTTATAATACATTTCTTTAATTATTGTTTCTTAGGTAAGGTATATACTACATTACTAACATCAAACAGCACTTATTAAAATTTCATGTCCACCAGGTCCATATATCGCGCATCGCTAACGATAATTACTTTTTTTTTGTTGGGATGGTAATAAACCAAACAATGTTAACCTTATGAACAAATTCCAAACTAAATCTTTTAAGGTTTTGTTTCAATGAATATCACCAGCGTGTTAGCTCTTATAGTGCCGACTCTTATAGTGCTTATCATAGCTTAGGTACTGCAAGAAATTCTTTGGCCAATGAGACCCTGGCAAAATAGTTGTCCATATCTATATATCATACACTAGCTATTATCCATTATCTAATCTGTATAAACATTCAATTGTGTATTTAGATCCTAATTAATATATTTTTCATCTTGATACATTATTAATGCAATTTGAAATACAACCAAGGCCATCTACTGGTTGTTTCAATGAAGGTAATGAATAGATTAAGATTATTATCAGATGATGTTTCTTTTCTTTTGAATGGTTTTTTCTAAATCCAACCATTATAATATTCATGGAATCGGTCCTTATTAATTTTTAAAAAAAAAAGAGTGCTTAAGCAAAAAAATTATGATCGGAATTGTGTAATGAAATATTTTATAATTAGGAATGTGTTAAAAATATGAAGATTGCAACTGAGCATTTAATGAAAAAAGAAGCAACAGATTCAATTAGCAGAACTTAAAGATATTTTCTTGTTATTTACTAAGAAACTGTGTATATAATTAAATGTTCTTTTATACCAACATTTCTACAATCCTTTATATAATTTTTTAAGTGTTGTATCAACCATGTCATTTAGAAGTATAAAAAAAATGTAATTTAATTGATAAAAAATTTATGAGGATTATCACTTTTCGCTATTTTATTAAACCTGAATCTTATTTTCGCTTTATTTCTATATTTTAAAAATAAGCTATTTTAAGCTCATTTTTTTTCTTTTTGAAGATTGTCTCGAATCAACACTTAACACCAAACAAAGTGATAAAGAAATCAAGTGTATTTTAAAAGGATACTTTTTTTTAAATGAAAAACTAAATAACTGTCTAAAAAAAATCAACTAGATGGCTGTGTATTACTTCATAGACATAAAGAAATTATTTTAATGAAATTTTTTTGTGTCCATTAAAAATTAATTTTCAGACAATTAAAATGCAATTAATTGTATTTGTCCCTCGTACACCGTTTCTCATTATCGGATTTCCATTAGCAATGCAGACAAAATAGATAATATAAAACTCTATGAAACTTATCTTATTGACTGGCGTCTGCCATCGCCATTATTTTATTAATTTATCAGCTATGTGGCGATCTATTCATACCACTAGAAACATGGAATGCATATCTTAAATTAATCAACCAGTAGACTGGGCAACGGAATTTTAGTTAATTAATCTGTTTCTATGAGTCGATTCATGTATATATATAGCATCCGACAATTAGTCTAAGTATTTGTATTATTGGTACAATTACTTCAACATTATTATATATAATACTGAAATAAATATACTAAGAGATTTATTCAATAAATAAGCACCTGCTTATTGTTAATAGATTTTTAACTATAATTGATTGCTATTTATAGAAATCAAATATACTAATTTGACTTTAAGCTATAATATCTAAGTATAGTCACGATAAAAGTAGAAAGGAAACTTAGATCTTCCCAATATTAACAAAATGCAAGGTCATAGCTTTTACATATGGCCTAGTCTAATAATAGAAATACTTTCAGACGAGACGGAAAAAATCAATAATAAATAATTACTTTAATATAGGAAGACAAATTGTCTTGTTTACCTTGCCAAAGTAGACTAAGCTATTTCATTTATATAAATAGGTTACATTACCGACGGTCGTTGTCATTTTCTATTGGTATTTAGGAGAAGAAACAGTCAATTCAGTGAAAAATGTTGTGTTACAGTTTAAAAGAGTCAATCCAGTTTCTAGTTGCATTGCAGTCTATTCTAGGAGTCAACAGATTTTCAAATAAGTTAGAAGAAGAAGAAATAACATTAAAAACAATTTTCAAGAAAATTTACAGTTTGTCACTGTGTTAATTTTTCTCGTTATCTCGGGTACCGGCACAAGCCTATGGTCTGACCACATTTCTTCTTACGCTGATAAAAGTATAGTGGAGTGGCTTTTCCAAATAAGTAACATCGTCAGTTTCATATTTGTTTTTTACAATTTGACAACATTTCTGTTTATTATAGTAATTTGTTTAAAACAAAATGTTTCAAGAAATTAAAAATCATGACGGTACTGGGCATACTTATTATACTTGCAAGTCACTTACCGTCTTTCATCGTTAACAGCCTTGAAAACCACAGCATTTTCTCCATTATCACATATTTCAGTATATTTACTAACAGAATAGAATTATTTCTAATGTGTCTACTTACATTTACTATTATAAAAATGTTAAAAGCGGTAAACGATTACCTGGGACGTTTGAATCAAGAAATATTTTGTAATAATGCAAATCATTTAGTATTACCAAGAGTGACAGATTGGGATGAATTATATGGGACTAGCCATTTTGATATTTCAGAAAATCCTATGTGCATATCAATTTTACCAAACATGTTAATTATAGTAAATGAAATATGCAGTACACTCAACAAAATGTTTAAATTGCAGGTACATTGGAACAATTTGAAATAAATGCAATATTTGGGGATTTTTTTTCTGTTCATTTAATCACTTAATTTCTACTTCAGGTACTTCAGCTTGTGGTGTCTACTTTTCTTTCGTCCATTAAAGGTATTCAACTGGTGTTAGACTTGTATATGCATGATGTAAGTAACAGTGATTTTATAGATGTTATTGAAATAATAAGTCTGTCTAAATAATAATTAATTTTGTGTTCCTTTAAGTGATTTTCTACTATCTTTACAACATTTTAGCAACTATGGTCACTAGGAATGATTAACTTTATTTTATGGCTTATAATTTGTGTTGCTGTCCTAACCGTTGTATGTACCTTCAGTGAGATGTTGGTTCTGGAATTTCGCAAATTGAAAATAATTATCACAAAACTGAGACTTTCGCCTCAAATGTGTAAGTATTTACTTAATTACCTTCAAAACATTAATTAGAAATCAGATCATTAGCATTCATCACCTCATAATGTTTAAATGAAAATGGTGTTATCTAGGTTCAAATTTGTAAATGATTCATACTGGACTTCATTTCTTTACTAATTTAGTAATTTTATCTAACATATGAATGTGAAAATGTTTGTATTTTTTTTCTGGTAGTCATTATCTTTCACTTTTTAGTACCGGTCAGTCTTGTGATGCTTGGGACTAGCAATTATGATTCTCCACAAAACATATCTTTTTTTATTTAATCTCTTTTCATTTAATGATAAGAGCTACAAAAATCTTTGTTTAAGTGATAAGCGCCTAAGTGACATGATTTGATGTCATTTTGAATAAATAGGCTACCATACAATCTACCATCAGATATACAGACAATCTATCTACATAAATCTATTTATAACCAAGAAGGTACAGACCAGTGGCAGATAAACTTGTTCTGACTAGTACTAAAAGAATTTTTTTTTTTCAATCACTTAATTTCATAAATCAAACAATTGTCTATATAAATAGAAAAGCAATTAAAAAATATCAGAGTGGAGACTTAAATGATACTCATTATGAACAACAGTGGCTGTATAAACATTTTCAAAGTGAGTAACATAGCTACTCGCTTATAGAGTATCATTCCTCTTTAGTAAAACATATTCATTACATGAATAAACTCTTGAGGTCACATTGTCCGTTTAAAATAAATTGTAAAACCAAATATTTAA
The DNA here is from genome assembly GCA_039881145.1 of Druceiella hillmani. Taxonomy (NCBI): domain Eukaryota; kingdom Metazoa; phylum Arthropoda; class Insecta; order Lepidoptera; family Hepialidae; genus Druceiella; species Druceiella hillmani. Next base: position 6,694,078 of record JAYKKI010000107.1, on the reverse strand, counting down.
TTTGAGTTCAACTAAAGTAAAATCGAAAGAGGAGTAATATCTTTTGCAATAAACTCACTATATACCAGCTTTTCTTGTAAACCTATCACTAAATCTAAGCAGACACCTAGACACTAAATCTAAGCAGACACAAGTCACTTATATTTAACATATACAGAATTTTAGTAAACTGATCCTGAGCTATTTTAAATACATATGTCCGCTGGTGAAATTTAACAGCTCAATCTGGTTTGACAAATGTACAGAAATATTTATCTCGATTGCTTAAAGGAATGTCGTGTATCAGAAATAGCCTTAAATTTATTAAGATCTTATAAATAAAACTATGCCAAGTCAAATCGATTGTGGTTACAAAATAAAGAGAATAAAATGTACTTTTGAATAATGCGTAGCACAGTGTGGACAAAATAAAGCTACAGTGTAATAAAGCCGCAAGAGAAACTGACTCTGACACTCTCCTAACTGCTATTATTTATTTTGAAACCTTTTTTGTAACCGTCGTTGTGTAGATCATTCTGTACTAGGGGTTATATTTGCTTACTGAGGGAAATCGCAGTAATTTTGGTTATTTTGGAAAATGATATCAAGTTTCTTACATTCTATACATAAATATTTTGTGTTATACTTAACTTCAGACAGCAAAGAAGTCAACTTGATGCTTTCCAATTTACTTGATACTTTCCAATTTTAAAAAATACCTTTGTGTTTGCCTGTATATACACATATGTATATATATATATATATATATATATATCCTCTACCTCGAGCACATACCTCTACCTCAACACATTTTGATTTGTTAATTAATTAATTAACAATTATTTATAGTTTTATGAATTAAAAAAAAATACAGTTTTGTCACGATTCAGTAACAAGTTAATCTAAGTGATATTCTTATTTAAGTCCAAATTAGTAAATTGCTTTTATCACTGTGTCTGGATGGTCGCTGATTATTTCTACTGTAAGCAATTCATCAAATTGATTATATTGATCATTAAAGTTAATTAGTGAAAACCACATCATGGGACTTACAGAAAAGAAATTGATATATGCAACATTAGAAGCGATAAATAACATTTCGTATATTTTCAAAAATTAATCAACAATTGCATTTTTTATTTAATTTTTCAAATGTTTGCTTTTGAAACATAAAAACTACTGATTGTACAAAACATTGACTTCAGAGAACCTAAATTCTAATTTTTGGAAAGTGACCTATTGACTATACATATCATTTGAGTATTAATTTACTTTAATTTAGCCTGCTTTGTATATTAAACGGAAAATTTTGAGGGAAATAGCCTGAATGCAATCAGACTATTTTCCTGCAGTCTTATACATTTTGCTCTCCTATTCAAATTGAAATAGTAAGCTGTGTGGCGAAAATGTTTGATTGAAATTGTTCAAATTTATAATTTGTATATTTACATATATACATGGCTTGTAGATTTATAGATTTATATGGATATTTTTTTATTTTACATAATTTATTGGTACCTTTGTGTATGTATAAACAAACATTCTACTCTATTTTTTGGATGATGTTTAAGATGTTCCTATTATTTAAGGTCCTTCACTTGATAATTCTTTGGCAAAACTGGAAGAAATTATACATCGGAGCAATGGCGGAACTTTCACAGTGTGTCAGCTCTTCGACTTGCGAATATCATTGCTGCCTAGTTTTTTCAATCTTGTTATTACATACATTATTGTAGTTATTCAATTAATTGGCTTGCGTTCGAGTGAATAAGTTTAATTTTTGTAATTATTAATGATGTGAATTCATTAACCTTTTATTGATGTAATATTATTTGATTAATTTTTTAATAGTCCCAGTTAATTCATACTTATATTTTAAAATTTTCTTCTTTTTGTCTACATAATATTATGAACAATATTTCACTTGATAAATATTTTGATTATGCATTATTTTACTTATAACTTTTGATTATATATTGGTCGATGATATTCTAAGTTATTTTGATATAAAATACGTTTTTCCATTGTTAATTATGTAACCACAAAATTTGGGTTTTAGAGATGTCCAAAAGTGAAGTATTGGTGTTATGTTTGGTTTAATTTTTAAATCACTTTACTTTTTAACTTATTGTTGTTTATAATTTTAACAATATTTATTTTGTAAAATATAAATATAAAATAAATTCTAAATTATAATCGTTTTTAGCTTTAACAGTAGAAGATAAATAGAAAACCAACAATTTATTAAAATAAAAAATCAAATCATCTTCAAATAGTTGAAGCTTTATAAAGACAAAATTATACATGATTAGTGATGTAAAAGCAAATGTTAGTAGGTTTTGTTTTCACACCATGTTTATAATATAATGCTATAAAAATTATTAAAAAGATATTTGTAACATCCAAAAAATTGTCATATTTTTCAGTTTTCCCTAAGTTATGTGTCACATTTAAATAATTGTTGATGTCAAATTTGTGAAATGAGTGTACTTTAAATACGGAATTGACAAACATACTAACTACAAGGATTTTAAGAGTTGTCTTTACTTTTTCACGTTTCGGCACCTTGCGATTTGACAAGTGTAAAAACCTTCCTTATTACATAAGCTATTTCAGTAGTACATTTCTATCTTTAATGTCAATAGCGATTATTTAATTAATTTCATATACAAATTAAGAATTTAATGCTATATTTGTAGAGAATCTCAACAAAAATGTGATTACAACGTCTCCAGCATTCAGCCTCAGACGATGGATATACAAGTTTTAGATTAATACTTATTTTCTAAATATTAAATACAAGTATATTCAAAGTTGAACATTAATTTAATTCAGGAATACATCATATAAGTTGAATAACTTGCATGACATGTCCTTTTTAACAAGTCAATTTGATAAAATGGTTTTGAATTATCAAATTATTCATTAATTTTGTCTCAAAAATTTCGCAACGACGATAGTGTATGATCAAAAGTAATGATAAAAAGATCATTAGGGTTTTATACCTTGTGAATTGTTTTATTATTGTCCAATTACATTACATAAAGCTTATTCTAAAGTTTTTATTTATATTCCAAGTAGTTATTTTCTAATATGTAATATATAATGATTAGTAGGTAATCTGATTAAAGATGTAATTTTGCATGTTCAAAATTAAATTTTTTCCAAATAAAATTATTTACAACAATAAATGTAAGTTTTTTATATTGAAATACAATTAGATCTTAACTGCAGCAAATTGAAGTTGCAGTTTCATATTTAGGTTAAACACACGAATATATTTACAGTTCTACATTAACAAAGTATTAAAGGGGTGGAATAAGACTTACTAATTTTTGGATCCAATAGTAAAATTACCACTAAAATAGTTTGATGTTTCTATTGGAAATCCTAAAGGTAACAAAATATAAAATCTTCATTTTCCCGAGTAAAGATTATTATGTTAATTTGATCATTTATTTCATATTAATACTATTTATTTTAGTTCCAAAATGAACATGAGTGAGCATGTGTTTTGCTTCTTTTTGTGGGTATTTTGTTTATACTTATGTTTCTTTGTTTTCTTCCCTTAGCATCAGATATAATACTTATCTGGCTGGGCTTTTCTGTGACAATTTTCTAATAGGTTCTTACAAAATTATTTGTAACATTTGATGAATAAATCATTAATTGATTTGAGTAATAATTTGAAGGATTGTTTAAATGAACTAATATGTCGAAAGATCAGAATACAAAATTCTATACAAAATAATTATAGTCAATTTGATACAAAAGGATAAAACATTTTCAAAATTATCAATAGACAGAGAAACGGGAGTTTGGAGGAATACAGCACAAGCAAACGGTTAGAGAGATTACATTTTGTTTTATTAATGAAGAAAGGACCTTATCACACTTTCATAGCCTGAAATGCAAGTGAGATCATGTGTTGAAACAAAAGTAAATTAAATGAAATTATGTGATGTAGTATTATTTCTACATTCTTTAAGTTCTTTACCATGACTTAGGTTTCGTTGTATTACAGCATCTTCAGATGGGCTATTAGCAAAGATTAACTCTTAGGAAATTCCAACAGAATTTATGTATCACAAGAAACAATAGCGAAAGCCGGGTTTGTGCGGGTTTACCTGCACAAACTCGGTTTATTCCCAGCCGGATTTCGCTAATGTTTTGTGTAATATTTAAATGCTGTTGAAGGCCCACCTGAAAATGTAATACAATGAAACCTAGGTCGTGGAAAAAAAATTAAAGAAAGTAGAAATAATATTACATCATGTAGTTTCATTTAATTGTGAATAATGTATTCCTACAAAATTTACGCCAAATATATTCAACAAAAGTAAATGTTAAGCAGAATGGTCTGTATATGTATATTTAGTCTATTTCTAGTTGATTTAAGCTTATTTAAGAAGGATTATAAACACTTGTAGAATAAAGTAAAACTGAAAACAATTTATTTAACTTGTAACATTCAACACATTTGCATACTTTGTACAATCTGAATAGTCATGATCTCATTGGATCACAATGTTAAAGACGCTCAGTTATTTGTGTTGTCTGAATTTAAACATTCCTCACCTTATCTGTTTTGCCAATCTATTATTATTTTAAAAATCAATCATAAATATTCAACAATCTAAACTTCTGCAAGGGAGTCGTTGAGATACCAGCTAATTATAATCTACATAACTTGAGCACAAAACGAAATGACACGTTGAAGTATATTAATGAAATATGTATAATTGGTAAAAAAGAAGTTGAAAATTTTAAAATATAAAATATTCGCAGATCAAAGTGTAAAGTAAATTTAATGAAAACAAATTTTTATTTTTCTAGAAACTTTTCAAACCCAAAAATTTCTTTGGAAAGTTTCATAAAAATATTTTAAAATTTCAATCCAATCTGTAGTTAAGGCCATTATAAATGTGTCTATAAATGTCGCTACATTCATTAGTTTTGAGAATGAAAAACTGTGAAATTGAAAGTGTCACCCAATTTTCAACTGCTTAAGTAAATACCTTTTTTACTTAAATAATGGTAAAGTGACATGCCAAAATGTTTTATCACCGATTCTTCAATTTCAAAAATATTAATACAGATTTTTTTGTGTTATTTATTTTAATATTAATTATATATATGCCTTCCTGTTTTCATGGAGTAGTTCCATTAAAGAACATAAATAAGTGGTGAGTTGGTTATGTTGTGGTTGAATGTTGTAAGCAGTCTACTATTTGATTCTTAAACACAAGACCACTGTAACTCCTCGGGTTTTACTTTTCACTTCAATTTTTTCACAGTCATGGTGAATTTTTTCACGGTCAGTCCAATAGAAATATCAAACTACTTTAGTGGTAATTTTACTATTGTATCCAAAAATTAGCAAGTCTTATTCTATCCCTTTAATACTTTGTTAATGTAGAATAGTAAATATATTCGTGTATTTTTAAATTGTTTCGGCTTTATGTTTATCCTTCCAGTACTAATAAATTATTCGTAAAATTTTATATTTTTTTGGCTTTCCTCTATATTAAACTGAAAGTAAATATAAAAATCTAAAGCTGCCCTAATTGGTTCATTTCCTTGATTGTTTTCTTGAGGCTAAAATTTGTTTCTTCTTTGAAGGAACTATATTTACCTTTTATCATAAATAGTTTTAAAATCAACAATCAAAATTAACAAAATTAAAAAGAATTGTATTAACTTAAAACCAAAGAAAATATATTATTTCTAGCACTAAAATATTAATAATTTTAAGCAATCGACTATTCAGAATCATAGCAAAACGAGGATCCTGTTAATTCAAAACCAAAGTCATTATTATATTTCTAGGAATCAGAGGTTCTATTCATAATTATAAAAAGGACTCAGAGATAGATCCATGGTGACGAGTGCAATCACGTGTGTGACCGTTCGGGTTACTCACTCTCTAACATGCATTTCCAGCTCTCCGTGCATGCTACATATCACTGCCCCACTCTCACTTGTGGATTTACACACCACCGACTGATTGAGCTGCAGGTATTTATTGACAAACATTTATTACTTTTTGATATTACAATAACTTTCAAAGCGTCGTTTGGGTCTGAAATGATAATTGCTTACGCAGAGATTCTCAAGAGATCATTTCTTATTAATTTACCTGTTATTTATTATTTTACCATTCTGTCTTTCTGTATATATTTAGGTATAAATATATATTTAGATATAAATAGGATTTGTAGGATACACTTTTTTATATCACAAATATAACTATTGCAGGCTACATTTGACCTTATTTTGACATCATATAGGCAAAATTATGTGATAATAATGTAACCCATTTATCAAAATTGGTCGCATACATATGTTTAATAGAAAAAAAAACAAGAAGTTAGGTATGCTAGTTTAGTACATGTGAAATAAAATTCAAAACCCTCTAATGCTTAATTTTATTTTTTCACATTTTTTTCTGTACTACTCAATAGGATTTCCAGAATACACTTTTTTAAATCACAAATATAACTATTGCAGGCTACATTTGACCTTATTTTGACATCATATAGGCAAAATTATGTGATAATATATAAATTTTAATGTTACCCATTTATTAAAATTGATCGCAAACATATGTTTAATAGAAAAAACATGAGAAGTTAGATATGTTAATTTAGTACATGTGAAATAAAATTCAAAACCCTCTACCGCGTAATTTTATTTTTTCACATTTATTTCTGTACTCCAAAACTAAAAAAAATTATTTTTAATTAATACCTGCATGAGAAAAAATTGGTTCACATGTATAAAAATAATGTATTTAGAAATGTAAATACTTTTCAAATAATTATTATAAAAAGTTAATGCGATATTCTGAGCTACTAACGTCCGTAATGAATTTTCATTTTGTCTCTAGCACTGTTCATATAAAAACTGTATTAGATGTTGCATTTAAATGCCCACTCAACATATGCACTGCGTAGTCGAGGAGTATTCTATTAGTTTTTGGCGCCCTGAAATGAAGCACCTTTTCAAAAGTAACTATGTCAGGTAGATATAAATTATGACCAGAGTATTTAAAAGAAACAAATTTATTAAAAGAGTTATCAGTTGCACAGTATATTTTAATATTCTAAAAGTTGCAATGGTTAACCTATTTGCAATTAATTTATGTAATGAAATTATCTAAGTTCATCTATTATAATCAAACCGAAACCCTGTTTAGGTTCATTATAAATGCTTTGCAGTTTATTAACACTTTCAATTAATTAAAGCCGCTCGGACGTATCGCATTGGCATAGACGTGAGTCATTACGCCAAATTAACAGGCAAATTAGTCATTAACAACACAATATATATATAGCAACAATGATAATGAGAATCCATTGATTTTACTTGTTAGAATTAGGCAGCGTTAATGTATGTCTGCAAATACTATAGATTACAATTTTTTTGAGTTAATTGAATATTAAGAAATATGTTAATGTATATGTGTGTATATGTGTCAATATATATAATTATATATATACATACATATATATATATATATATATATATATATATATATATATATATATATATATGCACTTATTTATGCTTGGTTACCTTTTGGTCAGTAATGGAATATTAAGGAGCGATTAAGAATCAGCAACTAAATGTTTAAATGTTTAGTGAAAAAAATATTAAAAACATAATTTTCCTAACTAAAATGCATGTAACTTTTTTAAGATTTTTTTTCATGAAAGTTTTTTTATACCTTCTTAAAATTTACAAAAAATAAATAAAACAAGCAAAAACGGAAATAGAAAAATAAAACTGAATGAAGTACGATGCCTAGTAATGAATGAAATATGATGCCTAATACTGTAGCACACACGCGGGAAAAGCACGCTGTTTCCAGATCAACACCCACAATCCCCAGTGTCTGGTGGTGCAACCTATTCATTATAGTCATCACAAAATAAAGAGCCACAGATAAATTGTAGACATGTTATATGCATATATGCAATGGGAAATTCAATTTTATTCGTTGAATTATTGCTCATAAATCTTGGTCAATAAGAATACTTCTTTTTGTGCAAGATTCATCAAAGCACCTGAATAATTTGATTTATTCGATAATATATATATATATATATATATATATATATATATATATATATATATATATATGTATGTATGTATATATATATATATATATATATATATATATATATATATAATTCTGTTTATGAAAAATTTATCAATCACTCTTTATAAAATATTTTTTATTGATAGTGATTGATCAAACATAAAGAAACAAACATAAACACAAAAAACCTATTTTTAGAATTTTTCTCTGTATATTAATTTTTTTCGTCAATCATGTGAAATCTACGGATTTCATGAAATTTGGCATGGTAACAGTACATGCCCAAGAGCAACATATCAAGAAAAAATTTGGATAACTTTTCTTGTTTCAAATTTCATACTCACTAAGTCGTAGGTACGGCTAATATGAAATACTCACAGTGGGAATTGCGTCCAGAGTATTTTGCCTTCACTGAGTATCCGAAGTTGTGAGCTATACTTGTGGTTGCTTTTTGATGATCTAAATGAAACAAAGTTCATCTTGTAACATTAGGTCTTGGCTTCGCACCTGTGACATCACATTGAAATTGGTTTCATGTCATTAGCGCAAAGTTGAATGAGAAAATTTTGAGTTAATTCCTGTGACAATGTGTTCTAAATTAGGATAAAAAATAGCCTGTGTTTTCATTGTAGTTTGTAGCTATACATAATGGAAGTCTAGTTGTTTATATATGATACTCAAGGCAGAGACAGTAGACGGTCAACAATTTTAAAAACGTGCATTTTTGTAGCTCCCACTAAATTTCATTACTAATAAATTTTCGATTAACTTTTTAAATTTTTTTATCTTTAATTTGCAGACATAGCCTATGTTACCATTTTAAAAAAGAAAGAAGGAAATAATAAAATTTAATAAATAGATAAATGTTTTCAAAAGGAGTCAGTACATTTACTGTAACAGCTTGATTTAAAACATAGATTTTATAGTCTATCAAGCTGTCACAAGTCATTAATTATTAAATCAAGCTGTCGCAGTCATCATTAAATAGAGAAGTGCCCATAATAGTAAATTTTGTTCAAAGCATTCTAGAAATCTTTTGACAAAGAATGTGTACATATTGAAAGCATATGTATAACATATATAGTAAAAACACAACATATAAAGGAAAAGAACAAATAGACGGATTTAAATCTACAATACATAAAATATTACTTTACTAAAATTATGTGGATATGTTAATATTATAATAATTTATACTTAAACAATCTTGACGGAAGAATCATTCCCAAACTTAAAAAAATATTGCTGGGCTATTTTGTCAATATTTTTAGATAAAAGGTTGCACTAAACATTTTCTAGATTTCAATTTTTTTTTAGTATTGGAATGTCCATATCTGAAGTTGAGTAACTTGAATAAGAAAACGTAAGATCACATGTAATAATTCATTTAATGCTTACTTAACCAGTGAGAAGACACTCAATGAGCATTTTGCTCAAGCAAATGTAAATTTTGATCGACATTAGCGATACCATAGTGTCTCAAATGTCTAGATAGCTTCCTAACTATTTATCACCTTTCCCATGACCCAACTCGTATGGGTGTCAGTCCCACTGTGACTGTGTGGCGAAGTGCTTGTGAGGACTGGGTACCATCGTGAGGTATTTAGGTCATCGTGCATCTATCTACATAAGTATTTTTTCCTGAATAATTATAATTTTTTTTTAATTATTTATGTTTCTTTGTATTAAAGGTCAAAAGTTAAGTAAACATAAAAGTTCATACTGTATTTCAACTTTTTTTTAATTTTTAATCTACCAATTATATGGCAGCAGGTATCGTGCTCGAGATCATTAATCAGTGAGGCTTAGTAGCAGAATGCAGTGTTCATGTTTATTGAGTTTATTTATTCTAATCCCTCCTCTCATTATTACTACGAAATCAATGGCGTTAACTATTCTATCTATATTGACTGAAGACAGACCAGTGCCCAGATCTATTTTTGGTGTTAGCAAAAACAAGATAATTTCATCATACATACAAAAAAGAAAAAATTCTTATATTATCTTCACTTCACAATGCCGATCAAATATATCAGGAGTGAAGTAATGAAGCTAAATTAAAAATTTTAACATTTTGCAATTCTATCCAATGAGGTGTGCACACTGTAGACCAAAGGAAAGAAAAATATTCTATTTGCAAAAATTACTTCTCACTGGCCAATGTGACTATCTTTTTTTAAATTTTTAATATAACAGTGTGCTGATTTTTTTTTTATTTTCGTGCTGGATTTGCATGCAAAAGAAATCTAGGTCGGTCTGAAGTTTATAATTGTTGAGCAGAGTCTAAAGACACACAGAACCCAGTAGGGGTTATGTGTTCCTACTGGATTCTGTGTCCTTACGAGATACAGAACCCAGTGGGGGTTCCTTGTCTTGTAAGGAAAGATAGCATTCTATAAAACATATATTTTGTGCCGTCAGTTGTTATCTACAAATGTTCATTTTTTACAATTCCTTAAAAAATTTCCTTAAAAAATAACATGTTACAATCAAATGTTTTTTGCTTTCAAATGCACATAATTACCAAAAATATTATATAATATTTGAGCTAGTACATAATGCCTTTAATTGTTGTCCCTTCACAATAAGAAAAAGTAATATATAGTTCTATACAACTAATGCTTTTACACTTACAAACTGAGAAGCATTGGATAGATAGGTGCATTAATATGCTATTTAAGCTATTTATTATATTTTTACAAGCTATTGCACACTCTGTAAAGAGCCGACTAATAGTATTGTATAATAATTAGACAAATCCTAACAAATACTGATAAAGGAACCAAATTGTAATTGTTAAGTTAAAACAGATCACCCACATTAATGAACTGAATTATAACAACACAGTAACTTGTAAGTAATTCTAGAAAATGGAGCAGCAACGAAGCTCGCAGACTGAATGATTTGAAAACAGTGAACTGGCCTAGTTCACCTGCTTCTATTATGTTTTTAATAAGCTGCATATGACCTCGGACTTTAGATGCTGAAAGCAGAAAATAAGGTAAGTTATAATAAAGTATATTGTTTTTAAAAGCAGATATCTATATTACGTCTAAATAATATAACAATAAATTATAAGCTTATATACAATATTGTATATCCTGGTACCTATATCCTGTTTGTTTCCTAACCTCGCGCAATACACGACTGCTATGAGGAACTAGCTGCGATTGATAAACATAATCTATTTTTATAATTGGTTTATGGTCACATGCAATAATTATAATACATATATAAATGTTGTTTATATAAATATCTATAATTGTCAAAAGTTGTAGAATAATAATTATGGTTTTATTATATTAACTGTTTTCCAATTAACTAAATGGATTAAAACCTCACTTAATCACCACAAAGTATGGAATTAATTTAATACCAACCCAGGAGAGATGAGTACTTAGTTCGATTGGTAAGGGAGGAGGAGGGATGTTGAAACCCATCAATGTCAGGGTGCTGTTTTCAGGTGTAGAAGCTAATAAAATATGAATGCCAACTATCGATCTAACCTCACACCTTGACTGCAATGCAATTTATTATAAGAGTTGTGAAGTTTTTATAAAAAAAACTTTAATTAACCGTCAGGATTTCTATTCTGTGCAATATATTTCCTGTCTGTCTACACATACATAATAGACTTTTACAGCAAAAATTATGGAATGCTGCATTGCTTTATTTTGCTAGCTACATCTCTATATGCTTTTACTATATGATCTCTTAATTGGTAATTTTTTAAGGCATTCTTTCATCTCATATCTTCATTTATAAAAATGGAGCTTAAAATTGGGCATTGCATAGCATATATGAAATATTTTTCTTTCTCAATGATTTGATGTTAATTCAAGTGTGAAAATGGAATGATTAAATTAAGGTCATGTGTAAAATATAATATATATATATATATATATATATATATATATATATATATATATATATATATATAAACATGCTAGAGTCACAATGTAGTCAGGTTTGTTTGCATGTCTGTTACAGATTGTAAAAAGTTAAGTATTGTATACATAGTTTAATTCGAAACTTAAAAATTTGCCTCCATCTGCACTTTGTCCCCATGCCGAAAGAGATTGTTAATAATTTAAAACTAGAGAAAATATTTACAAACTGAGATGTAAATGATGACACAGTTCAGTCAGTGTATATTTATTGCATACAAACATATCACTCCATGTTAAAGAAGAAATTTGTAATGCATAAAGAAAGATTGTTCACTTACGTAATTCTTCATTGACTTGCATTGACGTCAAATGGGATTTTGTAGTTTCTATCTGCTGATACATCTTTTCACATACAAGACACATGGCCACCAATGACACCACATGGTGGAATGGCCATACTATGTACTGGATCGAAAGTAATGTGTTCAATCTCTGAAATGTTCATTTTATTAATGAAATTATGCCAAAAAACAATGTAATTCCAAGAGACAGGCTTATTTTGGGACATAATTGAATTCGTCGCTTTTAATTAAGTTTACATTTGGATGGACGTTTTTACTAATAACTTTTTTACTGGTATAAAAATCCAAGCAGTCATATTACGTAAACAAAATAATTTTATAAATCTTTTTTATTTGTCAACCAGATGCATCCTCAGGTCATTCACCTGGAGCGAGTCTAATAATAATTTTGTTACATAAAATAAAAATATAGTAACCTGTGTTCACGAATTGCGGGTCGTAGGTATTTTTATGATAGTGCTCTACTCGTTTTTCTTGTCTTTTTTTATCCATTTAGGTTAAAATGTATTTAAACGACTATATATTTTAATTGAAGACACCATCAAAATGGTTTTTAAATGCTTCTTTAATTTTGTCATAAGCTTTCCACGTAAATACATTCTTTATTGTGTGAAGAATTTGTTAGTTTATAAAACAAGTCTTCAACACTTAATGCTGCATTCTTTATGATTGCATTATGGTTTTCTATTTATAGCTTTGCAGTTTATAAAACTTATGGTTGGTAGTTATGTTAGTTAATAATACTTACATTATATTTTAAATCTTCAAGGAAACTATATGTGTTAAGGAGTATGCCAGAGAATATTAGAGCGAGCGATGTGAATAGCTGAAAAATAATGTTAAAGGTTAGATTACAGCAATACATTAACATTATTGAAAATAAAAATGTTATTACAAAACTTTCATTGAAATGTTCAATACAAACCTGAACTTCAAACATCTTGTTTAAATGATGGCACAGATCTAACAAACGTGTATAGAAATTAGATAATTGATAAATGGAATTTTCGTTGAGAGGCAATACAAATGTAAAGTGATCATTGGAATTGTGATTGTGTTGAGGACTCCCAAATATGGCGTCAACAGATGGAGCCAAGTTTTCTCTGTTTTCTAATTCAAAGAAAACGTTCAATGTTTCCACACGTTTTGTTATACTAAATAATATCAAACAGAACAATATTATTTCCAAGTCAAAGATAATGGAAGCAATGATATTGAATGTATTAAAAATGTACGTGTAAAGATCAGATATTATTCCTTCAGTCATAAAATCAAAAGTGGCATAAACAATATGATAGAGTAGAAGAAGGCCAATCATTGCAGAGTTTCGAAATTTATCGCATCTTAACAAATTTCTCCTATGCTCTGATTTGAAAAGATTATCTATTTCCTCAAATTTCAGAATCAATTCTTCAAATATATTTTTGACACAAAGTAAATCAATCAGCAATAAATGAAGGGCATGAATTATTTGAAGCGTCCTGAAAACTATCAGCTTGCAGTTATGGCGTAGGGCTAAAATGCTTGAAGCAACGTGAAGCACAATCAGCATTCCCATAATTAACACAGCGTATATTTTCTGGGCCCATAATGTAAACCTGGCAGGAACTCGGTTAGCAGTTCTTTTGCAAACACCAAACATATGTTGATACACTAAAATTGGCCAAAGGGTATTTTCAATTGATTCGTTGACCATATTGACTCTCGTAAAATATTTTTTCCCAACTTAATTGTGCCGGACGTGTGTTTTATTGAGTGACCAAAGAACAAGTGACATTTACTTTACTGATTAAATGTCCTTTGAGTCAACATTCATTAGTTTATCGCCGTGTGGAATCTTTTGAGTGCTTAATATGACCAAGAAAATATAATGTTAATGTTTTGATGTAGGAACCTTATGAACCTTATACATATACACACAAATATAAATATATGTAAGTATATGTATATACATATGTATAAACATATATATATATATATATATATATATATATATATATGTATATATATATATATTTATGTCACAAATATATTTATAATTTATTTACGCTCAAGTTTGTGGGAAGAATGAAGAAAAAAATCCAATTTGAATATTTTAGTGTAATATAAATTTCTAAATTTCACAGAAAATGGTAATAAAAACAGATAAATTGTAAGAAAATTTAACAAACACGAAATGGGAATATCACTAAACAAGTCCGCCACTCGTTACATTTCGAAAGTGAATGTTTCCTTTCTTCAGGCACATGTCAACTTGATATATTTTTGTTGCAGCATATCCAGCTTTTCCTTTTGTAATCAGGCATTTTCCAGCATTAGCATTGCAGTCTTCAGAATTAAAGTGCTCAAATATATCTTATCTTAGGTTATGAGAGGAAATTATCACTGTATTATCTCTTTTTTCGTTCAAATATGGACACTGGATGCGACGGTTTATCACTTTTCCTATTATTAACTGTATCTGCCAAGATTTTAGAAATTCATCAACTTTAGGAGCTTCCTTATTTTTTTCTGTTCTTCGACCGTTCTGTAAGTGCAGCTGACCTACAGTCAATAGCAACGATATTGTGATGGAAACAATTCTGAAGTACCATTTTCTGTTTCCATTATTATTTCCCCCAGAAATCCACATCTGCCATACGGTGTTTTTAGGGAACGATTGTCCCGTATCTGGGGACAATCTTCCTCTATAAACCTCTTGTTTGTAACAAATGGGGTTTTAATTTAAAGATGAACTTTGTAATTATGTTTATTTTGTAGATATTTGTATTTCTTAACCAAAGAAACTATTTTGAACTATTTTCAAAACTTAGGTGCACTATACCACATAATATCGACATAAATATCAGTAAGACAAATTAAAGTATGGAACTAAAGCTTCATAGATATAAGTTGAGGATACTCCAAGACCTGGTGAAAGTGCATCAAACATGATAAAATTAACATTTGAAGCAACTCAGAATTTGAGCCACTAAATAGCTCAGTTAGGTCCTAAATCAAATTTTTTTCAAAAATCAAATGAAAATTTCATGCTACAAAAAAGGTAACTTTGAAATTTTTTAGAATATCTAAACTGGAATCAATTAAAAAATTTGTAATTTATATATTGTTTTCCAAAATTGTCTCCACAGCACTCAATCTGCGCATCGTTAATTCGATGGAACCAGTGAGGAAAGCAGTTGGCCCACTCTTACTTGGATGTCACATACAATCTGGAAATTGTATTACTCGTATTTCATCATTTGATTTTATACGGACAATCAATGGCTGGTATACCAGTCTGAAGTAATTGTTCATTTATATTCCAGAACAATCACTGCATAATAATTTGTTCTTCCGAAGAATAAGGCGCACATTTTTTTTTCCAGTGCTTCATTCTTCATTCACCAATGTAAGCCGCTCTTAATGTCGAATATAGTATTAGTGTGACTTCCATCGAATTTTTCTAACCTTTCTTGACACTAATCAATGCGATGGTGTTTTGGGCCTTTGGCATTAACATGTGGTATCCATCTAGCTAAAGGCTTCTGAACACTTTTCCATCATTGATATGTGTTAACTACAGAATTCTCTGTACTTAACTCATACCAATGCCTGAATTCCCCTGAATTTGCTAGCGAGCTACACTCTTGTCTATCTTCATCATGTGCCATATATTGTTGATGTAACCTTCATCTGTCACTGTTGAGGGATGTCCTTCATACACAAATCACTGAGAACGGTATGGTCAAGCTTGAACTAGTTAAACCAAATCGTAAACATTAGAACAGTAGGTGTTCATCATAATATGCTAATCAAAGTCGATCATAACTTTGTTATTGATTGAGCTTACAACAAAATCAAAGAAAAAGTTTTGAATCAAAATTATTTTGTGTTAAATTTATCTTCTGTTCTTTATAGATCTGTTGAAAATTTGAAAAGTGCTGACTTGACATTTTTTACATAAATATCATTAGGTTTCCACACCTGGAAAAGAAAGCAAAATTAAGTGTTATAATATCACTCATGTGTCTGTCTGCCTTTCACAACCGATATTTTCAGAAATAGCTAACACTTAAAAATGTTCATGTGGAAATTTTAGGTGGGGCAAATTAAGTACACAAAAATTTATTTTTATAATTCCATGTACTATGGAGTTTGTTTGAAAGAGCTAGTTTAAGAGTTTCAAAAACATTTTTTAGCATATCTTTAAGACACAATAAAAAAATATTTTCCCTTACCCTGATTTCCAATAATATCGCCATAGTCTTATAAATAATAAAATCTCATAATATTTTTAAAAGATAATTTTTTTTTAAATTACACGATCATCCCTTTCTTTTCACACATGAGTAAAGCTACTTGCAATTTAATCAAAGATAATTAATATAAATGGTTTAATAGGAATACTTGTATAAGATGTAGGAATACTTTAAATGTTCATAACTGACTAAATTTATTATAATGACTAAAGTTATTCATTCTGAATTGGAAAAACTAAAAAAAATTAGATTATAGGCACATTAAAATTTGTAATATAACTTTTTATTAAAAATTTGGTGTCAGCTAGGTCATAGTATGAAAATTATCTTCCCTCTTTCAAGAAATACTCCCAAAAGTAATACAAAGTAAGCAATAGTTTTCGAATCATTTAATTCCTGTCTCTCGCTCTTCAATTTAGCCTTGAATACATATGCTCTTATTTAGTAAGATTTAACCGTGAATACATGTATATGCTTTTTTCAATTAATTAAATATTTTCTTAGATGAGAGCTTTCAATTTGAATGTAACCAATTACTTTGTTATTTACCTTGTTCTAACCTATTTTGTATAACCTATTTTGTTCTAACCTATTTTGTTGTTTTTTTTTAAAAACCTATTTTGTTGTTGCTAACCTATTTTGTTGTTTTCTTGTTCTAACCTATTTTTCTTTGTTTAACCTTTACTTTGTTCTAACCTATCTTTACATTGCGTTAATAATTAATAATTGGTAAGACCTTTCTATTTGCTTTAATCATAACTTCTGGCAGAAGAGTTTCATAATCATTGTGTTCCTAACTATTTTAAACTTCTAGCAACTGCGTAAGGAGTTTTGACAGGTTTAATTTCATGATTTGCATCCATTCAATTATGTTTATCGACATAAGTTACACAGTCACAGTTAATTTTATAATAAATTAATCATTAAACAATCAGTGGAGCACCTATTCCTTTTTATTTTTATTGATATATAAATGCTTCTCATCACAAATTTTTTCAAAATTGGCTTACTGGTTTCTGTAGCTCTGTTTTTAATAGTCTATTTAACAGTTTTCTTTAATAGCACCAACTGGATATCAACTATTACCTATCCATTGAGTTGGATAGTTACTCATGTAACATTTATACCTAAAGGTGGCACAGAGTCAGATATAACTATCCTCGGATTAATCACTATTTTCAAATAGACATTGTGTATTTAAACTATCCGAAAGGTTTAGCTCCCTGGTTTAAGAGTTTAAGAGATTATCCTTAGGAAACATATGGACCCATTTCCATATACTACCAGAAAAACGTGGAAAAGTTTAAACATTCAACCTTGCTTATTTCATACCACACAAATTTACCATTTTTAAACAAGTAGCAATCGCAATATAACAAATGGCTTAAGGAATTAAAAAAAATTAATTATTTGAGCAGAAAGACAAATATTGTATGCCACTTTTTTCATATAAATTTGTTTGGCTATCTTAACCTAGAAGTGCTCAAGAGCATGAATAAAGGTCCTAAAACAATACGAATGGTAGACACGTTGCAATATTTTTTGAGCAATATTGGATGTGTGCAGTACCATATTAGTCCATCTTGCTTTACTGTCACGAGGGGCTGAATGGTAAAAATAAATTAATAATATAAATGTTTGATCATTTCCAAGCTGTTCATTTGTTTCTATGAGCTATCTTCAGTGAAACAAAATAATGAGGGTGCTTACTTTATACTATTTTTGTACACAATTAAATGAAACTACGTGATGTAGTATTATTTCTACTATCTTTAATTTCTTTACCACGACCTAGGTTTCGTTGTACTACAACATCTTCAGGTGGGATATTAGCAAAGATCTTTGCTAATATCCCACCTGAAGATGTTGTAGTACAACGAAACCTAGGTCGTGGTAAAGAAATTAAAGATAGTAGAAATAATACTACATCACGTAGTTTCATTTAATTGTGAATAATGGATTTCTACAAAATTAACGCCAAATATATTCAATATTCACTATTTTTGTATATATTTTGTTATGTATGAAAACAACCTTTATTCATTAGACATTAGGCTTATTTCATCTGTTTTTTTAAAGTTTATAACAACTTATAAAATTTCTGCACTCAAGTGTGCTAATAAAGGATTTAATATAGTATTGACTTCAAAGAAATTGAAGACAATATTTTATAGGTAAAATAAGTGTTTTGATAGCCAGTCCATTTGTAAATTTTACGAAGAAGTAATAGAAAAATACAGGAAGATACTTCAGGCTTTTGCCATTCAGCAAATAGTACATCTGCGATGGCTTTCCATATGTATGATAATTCGTATATTTCATTTGTTTCGCGATAAATGTGATGTCAACGAAATTTAGTGTTAATTAGAAATCCTTTGCCAGTATTTTCAACACAGTATATAAATATGTTTCTGTTATAATAAAAAAAGGCTTGTACTTATATGCAAAGAAAGTTTTGTTGTGAGCATATTTTATAACTTGAAAGATGACAAGAATTTTTTTTCAACATAAATCGTATTGAATTGCATGGAAGGGCTTTTTGTAAATATTTCTTGAATACTTAAGTTTAAATGTAATATTCTTTTATTCTTTTTATATTTCGGAAGTTCTCTGTGTATAAATGCAAATACACAATTTGAATAATAACTATTATTTCATCCAATTTATGAAATTTACCATAACTTTTTTAATAATTTTCATTTTATTTTCATGAAACTTACACAATATTTTTACAATTTTATATTGGATTCAATAAAGTAACTAACAAAATGAAAACACAATAGGATTCACTAAAATTTTTTTCAATATGCAGCGAACAATATATTAATATCACAAATTGTTTTTTTTGCACAATGTTTAGGAATACTTTTTTAGAAAATTGGAAAATGCTTTTGAATTCAGTGAATTTTTCAATATTGTTTGCTTCTATATTTCTTTATTACCATCAATGAAGTTTTAGTGATACTTGTTAACTTTATTTACTGAATTAATTCTAAACAACAAAACAAACAACAGAACAAATTCTAAGGCTGAGAACTAAAGCTGACAAAAATTGAAACTAGTTAAACCGGAAGAAGTAAGTGAAAATAAGTATTTTTAACCAAATGTTTTCTCTTTTACACTGTTAATATTAAAAATATATTAATAAAAATCTTTGTCTAAAAGTTAGGCCAGGAAACAAAAAAAAAGATATCAAGAATACAGGTCATAACATATTGAAATACAGGATGCACACGAAAAAGTGAAAAACTGCAAATCTCTAAGAAGTAGGTCCCTAAGAAGTACGGAAATGTAAGTTGTTAATCATGTTTCTCTACTTCGATACAAAGACTAAACCTTTTATGTTCAAGTGGAACTTGTGCTAGAAAGACACACGTGGTAAAAATTGAAAGCTCTGTAGTGTTTTCACTAAACTCTTACATAACCAGTGTAGTAAGGAAGTATACCGAAAGATTAGACTTTTTTGGAACAAAGATTTAGAATGAGATAGCTAGAGAAGAGTAGTTTTATTCTCGTCTAGGAGGAATTCTGACAAATATTTAATATTTCTGTATTCCCAGCATAAATAAATACATTAAATATACAAATTGTGTCACATTTCCTTTTGTCGCTTACATCCCCAGCATGAGGGTTAGTTGTATCAAGAGTAGACGTTTTGAAAACTACCTTTTCTGGATATTTTTTTCTGGGAATTCAATCACTCTTTGTGTGTTTAGTGTACCCCTGTGTTGTGACAACGTTGTCAGCAATAAAATCTAAATTGTGACAACTGTACTGGATGTTATTATAATATATGTTGTAAGGTTTATGTATGAAATTGACTGTGAAAATTCCTTGAGTATCATAATGAAAAAATCCTTATGGGAAAAATATTTTCCTTTATAGGCATTAATATATGCATATAATAAAATAAATTATAGTATTGAAAAACATGTAAATTAATTTTTAAGTGTATTTGTATCCTAATAATTTGACTATATTAATTGTTTGAAACTTTTGAATCCTTCAATGATTCATTATCAAGTATAAAACATTTTGGGAACAATTAATAGAAATAAATATAAAATTGCCTCACAAGCACCCAGTTGCATAAAGTTTACATATTATGCTAAAGAAAAGCAAAGTAAATATACGTTGATATCCATGTTGTTTCTAATGCGGGAGACACGGGCTTTGATTGACCTGTGTTGGTCACCCTTCAAAGTGTTGCTTATAATGCTATAAAGCCGCGTAATCTACCACTAAAACAACTTTTTTAATATGGGTTTGTGCTTTGATAGAACAATATAAAAAATTTCAAAATGTTCAGAATAAAATAGTAGCTATATTGGTAAACATAGTAAATATATTAGGTACAAGTAAATAATTTAAAGGGGAACACATTTCAGGTAACAATACATTATTACAACTTCCATTACTGCTTAGAAAATATAACTCAATATAATATAAAATTTAGAAAATTATTTTCATGAAATAATTTTTAAACTTTATTACTTCCAATAAAGGTTTACAATTTTGAAATTATTGTAGACTCCGAACCAATGAAAATTTTTATGTTAGGAAGTTCCAATAGTAATATTGAATTACTCTAGTAGTAACGGTTTAGTACTAAACATCAGTAAATTTTATTCTAATTTTTTTATTTCATGTATCATGATTCATTCTAGTTCCATGGCGATATTTGTATTCTTTCTTGATATGGAGCTTCAAGTCTATTTATGCATTTAATATAACTGCGATTCCACCACTTTTATGCGTATCCAATATAATATTCATTTCTTTGTGCTTTTATTTTTGATCTATTCCAATACAGAAAACCTTTATTTATTATCATAAATAACTTTTTTTGATGGTTAGATAAATATAATTGTGTGAATTTTATTCTCCATAAAGACCTTATAAATTTTGAACAGGTGAAATTAAATGTTTAATCAAACTACTGGAACTTATTATATATTAGAAAACAGTGTATATTAACAACACAAGAGCAAAAATATACATACAATGTGAATTTGACAGTTCGTCATTACATGAAGTCTCGTATACTATAAGGTATTTTTCAACCGTACGCCAAAAATCAATTAAAAAATTCAGTAGTTTGGTCACCAGAAGAATTTTAAACAATTTGTCATTTCAAACATAATGTAATTGCACCAAGGATTCGCTAGGCCATACGTAAATGACCGAGGATTCGCTAGGCCATATGTTGCCACATCGAACGTTCCTATAAAGTTATTTTATTTCTTAATTACATGCAAATATTCAAGTAATTCTAATCCCAGTGTCATAAAAAGAATCATAATCGATGTGGAAACTGACATTCAGTTCTCATCTGTTGCTATGAAAGGCTCATAATTCGTCCATCACTACGTGATAAAACAATGAAAAATTCCGGGCTCTCAGGAGCTTGGTAACCAGTATGCTGAATGTACGTCACGTAAAAACCACACCTTGCTGTCATCATGCTCTGTTTCAATTTACTTATATTGTTTCATTGTTTTACATTTGCATCATTTGTAACATACTGTGATACGGACAGAGCACAAAGCATAGTTTAATTGTGAATGTCTTATTTTAATTATTTTTGTTTATGAATGTGTATAATACGATGAGTAATGTGGAATAAGTGAACTGTGTTTTTTTTCACTCTAAGTAGATAACCATTAAGAAGGAAGTATTCATAATGCTTCGTACAAATTTCCCTTCGTACACTGACGTGGATTTATGGAGAATGTGAAGGAAATATGGCTCATACAGGAAAATGTTGATGGAGATATGAAAACATATTTGTATGTCCTTTGAACTCCCTCTTTGCAACAACACGTGATCACAACTGAATCATTTGATTCAATTGTGATCACGTGTTGTTGCAATGTGCGAAGGTCAGTAATAAACATTGCACATGATGTTTGCATTTTGTTTATGTTAAAATGCTCTTTAATTAGTCTGAAATTTTTTTTTATACTTGGCGTAATTGTTTATTTGATTGACAACTAATACTGATTGGGTTTTCATTTTATGTGGAATAATCAAATCTACATTGTATATATAAAACTTTTTAATAATTCTCGGCTTAAAATAGCAATACAAAAAATCACATTATCGTTTTGTCTTGTTTAAATAAATTTTCCAAAAATTAATCAGTTAAGAGCTATCTGCTCCTAAATGACGTTTATAACTAAATAGCAGGCAAATATGAAAATAATATTAACATATGATATTATATAACTTTGTTTTCGTAGTTTATGAAAAAAATATTGAGCAATTTTAAAATTCAACATGATTCCTTTGAATTGGCTTCTATTAAATATTATTATTAATAAGCCACTTGTATGTCCATTATCTTAGGTGGAATGCGTAATACAGCATTCAAAGTTTAGCCTATGTACAAACTTCAGTAAATATTCACTATTGAAATTAAACATACAATTCTTCTAGAGAACCAGCCTATGTTATACAAATATGATATTTTGTCACTAATTATATTTTTATGTTTACATATTTTCAGGTTTCTGACTTCAAAAAGGAATAAATATCCTTCCCAAAATCCTTGTCATCATGTTTATCTATTCAGTCTTTGAAATATTTAAAATACAAATAGTATAGCAAATTGATATAAATGATTATTTTAATGTGAGACATTATTTGGAAAAATTGTAAAAATGTTCAATTTCGTAGATGTAGCGAACATTTTTTTTAAATTGTGTGTTACAATAATATAAACAATGTATGAAACCCAAAAGTTGCTTATGATGTATGTGCTGTTCTAAGCACATACAAATATTTTCAAAGTTTTGAAAGTAAGCCTTTCTGATTATCTTCTGTTGCTAAGGTTATTAATAATTATAATTTATGATTAATTTTATCTACACTTTACACAACATGGGTATCTAAATTTACAAATAATGAAACATTAATAAAATAAACCAGTAAACATTTAAATTAATGGAACACAGCACTGACCTATCACCTCCAAACATCTTTGACAATTATAGTTTGAGGTTACATAATATATAAAAACCAAAATATTATTGAACATTCACATATATGTACAGAAAACTTATAAATAAAATAATTTATAACTAAATATTATCAATTAAAGTACTGTTATTACGTAGATTAAAAAAAGGTGAAATATCTATCAAAGAGAAGTCAAAACAGATATTTTATTAACGGCTTTTTCAATTAGATTTATTCCTTTAAAGTGTTTTTTTTAATTTCCTCCTGAGTAAATATGTGTTACTCAGTAACTTCAAGAAATTGTTTTGGTGTGAAAAAAAATTTAAAACATAATATAATGAAATAAAATTACATAAAGAAATAATTAAATTTTTAGTATTTTTTTACAATAATAAAAATTTGATTTATTCACTTGAACGCAAGCTTATTAATTGAACAACTACAATAATGTACGTAAAAGCAAGATTGAAAAAGCTGGGTAGCACCGATATTCGCAGGTCAAAGAGCTGACACACTGTGAAAGTTCCATCATTGCTTCGTTGTATGATTTTCTCAAGGCTTGCCAATTCATCATTGAGTAAAGGGCCTTAAATAATAGGAATATTTTAATTAAACAAAAAAGTGGAGTAGGTTCATATGGAGTCGAAAGTACAATTTGGTTATACAAATATCCATCAAAATATTCATATTATTATTTTTTTTCTAAATTTACATGTGTATGTGTTTATATAAATATAAATGTACACAAGCACAATAAATTGGAGTTGTCATTTGGTCAATTTCAATGGAATTATCATTGTTCACAGCTCACTATTTCAGTTTGAACAGGGGAGCAATATGCATAATACTGCAAATTAAGTCAAACCGTTTTCGTTGATTATGGCTATTTAACATATGAAGCTGACTAAACTACAGTAAATACCATAAAAAAGCCACCATAAAAAAGTATAATAATATACATTTTGGCTCCAAAACCGTTATAATTATTGAACGGTGGTAAAATATGTCAGTTGGGAATAAATATATGTAAACTTAGAATATTAGTTAAATACTTGTTAACTTTCCCTTCATTGACTAATGTGGTCATAATGAGCGCCAAGTAAGCCTTCAGAATCTTCCTACAGATCTGTTAAATGGCTTTGGTAATTATTTATAGGGTGTAACGTAAAACAATTTTTACCCTTCTAGTTTATAGATTGATGGGAATATGGACCATACCTTGTTGTAGTTGCTTATCTATTTGTGGAGCCAAATGGTGAAGAATTGCGAGGTTATTTTACATTAAAAATATAAGATCTGTTTTGTTCACGATAATAAGTAATTGAATAAAAAACAATAATAATCCTTGATTAAAAATTAATTTATCGAACTAGATTTTCTAAATATATATTTGTAGATCGTATCGTAACTGAGACATTCATAATTACATTTAATCTTGTTAGATTCTTAACCTTATGTGGCCTTTTTTTATAATTTTTCAAAAAGAAATTAGAATAAAATTTGTTTTATGTGTTTATGGAATTTCATATTCATAAGTCCAAGGCTTCACAAGACTGACCTATATCAAGAAATGGAAGACTTTCCTGCAAAACCTAAGGTAAAATATTTCAGTTACTTGAAATGTAAATGAACACCAGAAGAAAAACACTGAAAATGTTTTTACCTTTATAATTTATATAAAATTGCTAAATTAGTAAAGAACTTAATTTCCGTATGAATAATTTGTTGATTTAAACTTAGATAACCCCATTTGCACGCCAATAATGCTAATAAAATGAACAAAGTGATGTAATTAGTATGATGGAAAGTGAATGTCTTGTGGTGATGTGGTGTGGTTAATGTGATGGAAGATGATGGTACATAGCTAAATACTTACACATTTGAGGGGAAAGTCTCAGTTTTGCAATGACTATTCTCAGTTTACGAAACTCTAGAACCAACATCTCACTTAAGATGCAGACAACCATTAAGACAGCAACACAAATCGTCAGCCATAGAAAAAATTTAATCATTTCTTGTGACCATATTTGCTAAAATATTTTTTGATTAGTAGCAATATCTCATACACATTCTACATTTCTTTGTATTGAAATGTTAATACTTAATTTATAACACATTTGTAAGGAGAGCAGGAAATTAAAATTAATTACAGTTATAGACACTTTCTAAATTACAACAGTTATCTATTATATTATCTATTAAGTAATTATCTATAATATCACTATTACTTACACCATGTATATATAAGTCCAACACCAGATAAATAGTGATAACGGATGTAAGAAAAGTCGACGCTACAAACTGAAGTACCTGAAGTGGAAATTAAACGACCAAATTAATGTAAAAAAACCTTTCTAATTATCCTATTTATTTCAACTTGTTCCAGTGTACCTGCAATTTAAACTTTTTAATGAGTGTATTGCATATTTCATTCACTATAATGAACACATTTTGTAAGATCGGTATCCACGTAGGATTTCCAGAAATATCAAAATGGCTATTCTTCTGTAATTCATTCCAGTCTGGCACTCTGGGTAATACTAAATGGTTTGTATTACTAAGAAATATTTCTTGATTCATACGTCTTGAGTAATTGTTTACTGCTTTTAAGATTTGAATAATGGTATATGTAAGAAGACACATTAGAAAAAGTTCCAATCTGTTAGTAAATATACTTAAATGCACGATTATGGAGAATGGATTTGGATTTTCCATATTTCTAATGATGAAACATGTTAAGTAACTTGAAAATATAATAAATACGCCCAGTGTCATGATTCTTAATTTTTTAAAACAATTTGTTCGAAACAAAATACTGTAATAACTGAAAATGTCATCAAGTTGGCGTCAACAATCAGCAAATAAATTCTTTTGCCAAAATACATCAATTGAGAGAACGGATAAGAAACTGATGACATTACATATTTGGAAAAGCAACTCTACTATACTTCTTTCAGCATACGAAGAGATGCGGTTAGACCATATGTCGGTGCAGGTGCCCAAAATAACAAGAAAAATTAATGTCAAACTGTAAATTTTCTTTAAATTGATTTTAAGTATTGTTGCTAGTTCTAGTTTACGCAAAAACCGATTAACACCTAGAATTGACTGTAATGCAATTAGAAAGTGGATTGAGTCCTCTAAACAATGATGCGTCATTTTTAAAAGAATTCACTGTTTCTTCTACTCAATACCAACAGCAAATGAAGACATTCTGCGATAATGTAACCTATTCAGGTAAAAAAAAGGTCTTGGCCTACTTTGGAAAATAAACAAGACAATTTGTCTTCCCATATGAAAGTAATTACTGATTATTGATTTTACCCGTCTCGTCTGAAAGTATTTTTATCATTGTTCTACGTATAAAACATATGGTCTGTAAAAGCAATGACCTTGTAGTATTGTAGTTTATGAATATTGTAAGGCTCTAAACAACCTTTTTTGCTTTTATCGTGATTAAATTTAAAGATTGCATTTATAGCCACGGCAGTATATTCAATCGCCATAAATAGCAATCAATTGTGGGTAAAAACTGAACTGATGGTTTACTTACTTACAAAATCTGTTAGGATATTTATTTAGTATTATCTGAGATAATACTGCAGTAATTTTACCAATAGTAGTAGGTAATTACACTGATCGCTGGGCTCAGTACGCATGGTTAAATCAACTCAATTATGCAGTTTAATTACATTGACACTGAAAGAATCACTAAACAATTATTTTTTCAGTTTACATATGGGGAGGATATTTTGATATCTGGGAAATTATAAATGTCTTATTCAGTATCAAACCTAAGATGGAATGAGAGCACATTAAGAATCCAATATAATTATGAGGTGAAATAAAAAAGGTAGGAAAATGTAGGTAGTGAAGTAGAAATATATTTCGTGAGGCCCATCATTGTTGTATGTTCTTTATTAGCCACCGCTATATCATCCATTTAAAAATAAATGGAAAACCAAATAATCAGTTTTTGTTAGAGTACAATGGAAATAAAAGGAGAGTAACATGTATTGCAATAAATATACTATAGTACCTTTTCCTCGTGGATTCGTTTGCAATGTTTCCAATTTTGCCTTAGAGATTTTCTCCAATTATCATTTTTTCATCCCCAAATTTACCTTCAAAATAAAAATAATTTATATCTTAGCTTTAATGATGTCTACATCTCATAACTATCCCTCATTGGGATAAAAATATTGTATATTTAAGCTTCAACTTTAGACAGAATGTCTGTAATAGTTTCGACAACTTTTCTTTATCAGTTTTATATTCCCATGTGTGAATACTAATAAGTGAACTTCAAATTTGTTAAGGAGTTTCAATTACCTTAGGAAACCTTAGGGAACAGCACTTTAAATATTAATTTGTATTTTAATCATTGCCTCAGTGAAAATTTTACTCAAATTGATTTGATAGTTTTTAAGTAATACTCAAACAGATAGACAGACAGACAAAACATTTCATGAATGTTTCAATTAGTAGCCAAAAATATAATGACATCAATGGTCCAATTATTAGCAAAGTGTATATTTTTTGGCACACTGATGTGAATCTTGTGGTATTTCGGTTTGACGTTTTTCTGCGCACACCAAATATATACTGGTACATTAAAATTGACCAAAATGTATTTTCAATCGGTTCATCATCCATATTAATTCTTTTTAGAATAATTTGCGTCCTAAATGAATTACGGCACGACTATTTTGTTCAGTGCTTAAGAACCAATTGACGTTTTATTGATTGAATGCTGTTTGAACTAACAGTCATTAGTTTATCACCTTGTGGGATCTCTTCAGTGTTTAACACAAGTGACCAAACATAATATTGATCTTTTTCATTCATTTTATTGAGTTCTGTTTACCTAAGCAGATATTATCAATAGGTAGGATCTATTAATAGCGTCTGCTTAGGTCAGGCATATACCATATTCATAGGCGGATTTAGGGGGGGGGCACGGGGGCATGTGCCCCCCCCCCCCCCCCAGAAGTCCCAGAATAATTATTTATTTTAATTATTTCTCGCAAGTTACAAAACAATATATGTAAAAATCCCATACAAATATCTTTTTAACAATGAAAAGCGCGTTTGCGTGAGCGAAATTATAGAATAAATCATACCGGTACTAGTACCCATAGCTACTAAGGATGTAGTCTACCGTTTTGAGTTGCACGCGTGTCTGCGAGCGAGCGATCGGCAAGAGTTTTTTCCTGCTAATTTACTTCAACTGACACTTGTTGCCAACTTGGTTGTGCCCCCTCCAAAAAAAATTCTGTATCCGCCCTTGACCATATTAATAATGACTAACACCAAAACCAAATCTAGATGTCCACCACATATTTGGAACTTTGATTTGAAGTTTTGTATTTTGAATTCGGTGTAATACAAATATTTCAAATACTCCTTATCACAGATTTTTAACAAAGTAAAAAGTGTCTTATAATGCTATGTAGTAGTTTTTTACATACTGTAAAACCTCATAATTCACCTCAGTTGGCAAATAAATGACGTCGGTCATAAAATTTTCCACAGAACTTTATCGCATCATAAACTAAAATTCTAATCAATATCTAATGTTTTTGCTGCCTTCGCTTGGCTATCTGGATCTTTTCAAGGATCACTTAATGAAAGAACGATGAGAACAACTAAAAAATTTTTGCTTGTGCTATGTATTCGACCTAAGGTAATACGACCGTCATGAATAGTGTCATGAATACAGGGAGCATATCAATTGGTTGTATATTGACAGCGGGCGAAATCTGCTTATTTTGCGCCTTCTTTTTAAATTTAAGTGTTTTCATGGCCTTAACTTGGGTTTAAATTCTCAGCCACAGCTGGGGCTTGTACTTGACTCTGAAAATCTTCTTATTTTACTTATTCCAAATATGAGACACATCTTCATTATTCATGCTGCCAAACTGTGGAATAAGTAAGATGTTGATTTCCAGAAGATACAATCGAGACATTCAAAATTCATTTGAAAAAAAATTACTTTCATAACCTCAATTCAGAAATCCCCATTTTATCCCTCTGGGTTTTTTCTTATTCTTATCTCTCTCCTCTTTTTCTGATTTCTCACGTCTTCTTAGACAGTATTCTGCTACACAAAGACTAACCTTTTATCTTAGGTGTTGTCGTCTTACAGTACTCAATTTTTGTTTGCCTACATAAACCATCTTTGGGTAGATAGATGGTAAGTGAGCCCTCAAATATAATTTTCTGTATTGACGTGCAAAGTACCAAATCCCTGCTTTGAGAAACAAACACAGATGACTTTTATTAGGTTGTGACAATTTGCTGCATAAGTATATTCATGTGGGTCATTTAGGTATGATAAGTATAAGAAAGTATTCAAAACAAAACTTTCTGAAGAAATACACTAAAACAAACTCTGTCTAAATTTATTTGGCCTGAGTGAAGTGTTTTCCATGCAATAACAATTTCTTCGCTGTGCTTCCAAATTTTACGTCACAAGGCAATAAAAGTCTTCGCATAGTAGCAAATGGTATATCTAAATCCTTTTTATCAGCTATAAATGCACGGTTGGATTAATTACATACATTTTTACTGAAAAATGCTCAGTCAAAGTGAAATAAATATGTTTGGTTGAATTCGAAAACAGATAAGCTGGCATCCAGAGATTTAACTAAATTATAATGAGGTATCACAGATTATCATGAAGTGCAAAACAACCTCATATACAATACAGAATCCTTCCAAATGCTGACACCTCTTCTCAAAACATCATTAAAAGTTCTTGGGAAAGAAAGAAAAACAAACCCAAAGACATTGTAATGAGTTTAATGCACATTGGACCAAAAGATGTACATTATTGTGATAATATTTGCCGAAAACAAAAACAGTTTTGTACTCAGCACAGGAAGCTAAGGTGGTAACACTGGTTAGCTAAAGTAGTAGTTTTATATTCCTAAGACCTTAAACTATTTCTTGCAATAAAAGTATATAAGTTCTAATGAGTCTTAAAGGTAGAAGTAAAATGTAAATGAAGTATTAATATCTAGCATTTCTTTGAATGAAGTCATCTTTCAGAAATCTCTTATTTCAACAGGGATAATTTTGTAACGTTGGTCTTACGGAAAATGAAAATTCAAATTCTCTATCACGAGTACGAGATAGAGAATTTGAATTTTCATTTCATATTTCCATTTTAAAAGTTTTTTTAAAATCTCTTCCACGACATAATTTGTAAATCTTGATAATTAATATCACAATCTAACTACACGCCCTTGTCTCCAGCGTTATTAGAAAAAATTAGAAAAGTTATTAGGAAAAAAAGGTGAAAATATAATAAATTTTTCCTGACAATCCTAATGATCTTATAAACTATCCATATAATGCAATCACCAAAAATACCCATCTCATTTTTATACTGTTGGAAAGAAAAATTTGATGAAGAAGCTCCCTCAGTTCCAGGAATTTTTCAAAAAATTACTAATTGTATTTTTAAACTTTGGCGAATTTACAATTTCTTTTAATTTATAATGTTAATTTTAAAAAATAAATAAATAAAACGGGAGATATGTGTAATTAGTGGTATA
Source organism: Druceiella hillmani (assembly GCA_039881145.1). Classification (NCBI taxonomy): domain Eukaryota; kingdom Metazoa; phylum Arthropoda; class Insecta; order Lepidoptera; family Hepialidae; genus Druceiella; species Druceiella hillmani. The sequence goes on along the minus strand of JAYKKI010000107.1, from coordinate 6,662,980 downwards.
TGTATATTTCGTAAAATATGTTACTGAGAATAATATCCATTTAATTTTTTTAAATACGCCAGAATATTTGCATTGTATAACCTCATAGAATAACATCAATTTAATTTATTACCCTCACTAAAATATTTGTATATCGTTTAATTTTCGAAAGTAAAAAAAGCTACACCGCTTCTCTACAATAAACTTACTAACATAAGCAGTGGGAAAACCCGCACAAACCCGGCTTCCGCTATTGTTTTATCTAGTATATATATGCTGTTGGAATTTCTTAAGAGCTTAAAATCTGTCAGAGTAAAACGTTTAATAAAACTAAAGATCTCCATACGCTCCATGTTTCAAGATATTTCATAGCTTTATTTGTAAAAACAAACCACCGTACTAAAAATTTCTAATGCAATCAATTTCACATGCTATTCATAACAATTCCGTATGGCTGGCAGCTTTTAAATATAACTGTGAAAAATCCAAACTTGTGGTTGCTTAATTCTGACAATGGATACTATTTTTAATGTGTTTCTATGCCCATTACTGTAGTGGACATATTATTGCAATAAGAATCAATAGACATGTGATTTGTCTGTTCACGTAAACAATAGAAAGTGGATATGTTCTGCAGTTTAGAGTAGATAGTTCATATATTATTGACAAATAAAAATAATTATTAATTATAATGCTATATTGAAATCAAAATACTTTGCTAACTCCTTTTCAATTACAACATATTTAACCATAAATTTTTTTTATAAATAAATGCAGTTTGCAAATTTTGCTGCCTTGTTAATAAACATTTTTTATTAAATTTGTCTACTTGTCCTTTCACTATCCAATTCCCTCATATTCTTTCAATAAATAATCAAGATACACTTAATAATTGTTTATTGTGTAACTAAAATATAATTACCGTTATACTTATTATTATCCAAAACATTGATTAAGTGGAAAATTTATAACTAAGTAATAAAAATTGAATGATATTAGAAGTTGCGATGTACTTTGACTTGATTGCATACATTTTAGAATTTGTTAATAATCAAGTGTAGGATCATTAAGTTAATTCAAAACAAAAAGGTTTGTCTCCATCTACAGTACATACTCATTCCAAAAGAGATTATTCTTTCGGTGCTATAATAATTTGTCTATATCATTTATTTCAAATAGATGAAAGATATATTATATTTATCTACTGGTTAAAACAACTTAAATCTGTGTAAGAATTTCTTATCAGTGCTAATTGGTAATGCTGAAATGGTCTATCACTTACATGTTATCATTAATATTAAACCATTATATTTACAAAATAATCCAGCAACTTACTATCAGGTTTTAAATCAAAATAAAGGTAGCACTATTATCACTTATCACTGTTTACAGATTTCATACTCCACTAGTCAGATATATATATACATATATATATATATGTATATATGTATATATATATATATGTATATATATATATATATATATATATATATATATATATATATATATATATATATATCCCAGAGGTTAAATTGCATATAGCCCAGATGCCATATTACATATTAATTGAAGATTAAGATAATGTAGACCAATATTTGCAATTCAGCATCTTAGTGTATGAATGATATACATACAATTGATTACATAGAATCTAATGTGAGGTAAAGAATGAGTGTAAATTCATGTACTGCAAGGGCAACACCCACTTGCTACCAAAGTATGCCACTAATGCTTACAGCGACCAAGTTTAAGTTTGTTAATTGAGCTGTTCATTCTTGCTTCGGTTGCATAATTTGACGTTACCTAAAATAATCTCTAACACAATATGATGTAAATGTTAGGGGAATAGTCTGTAAAAATGGATACGTCATGTTTAAGAAAATTAATTTCTATAAAATCAATATCACAATGTCTTTGTCATATTCAAAATTTACATAAATAGAACTTGCTCTTCTGTTGCAAAATACTGGTTAATACAAATAATAATGTTGCATTAACCAGTATTTTGCAACAGAAGTTGCAAAATATTGGCTAATGCAAATATTAATATTATTTTTTCTGCAAATTATATCACCCAGTCATATCGATATTGTAAATTTCTCAAAATTACTTTGATTTTATTGCTCATGACTTTTTATTATTTTTCATTTAGCTTAATTTGTTGCTTAAATATAGGACGTAGGAGATGTTAAAGTTGAATAACAGTTTGCTACGTAATTAAGTTTTTGAGACATACTGGTAACAAAATAGATCCAAAAATAATAAATTTCATAATGCAACAAATCATTATTTTTCAATCAAAAAAACAAAAAACCAAATTTGTATTCCATTCAAAGAAGGAAGTATATATGTTAAGATATAAGATATTTTGTTTAGAAGTTAAAACCCTCTGGCAGACAGATAGACGATTAGACGGCCAACCAACGTTGTTATAACGATAGAATTAATTTGGTCCATACAGGATCTCAAAAAGTAAACTTCATTGTATTGCAGAAATGAGAACAAGATCATCGTAATTTCTGTAACAGAAGTTGTGTTAGAATTTCTAGCAACTATTTGCTTTAATGGGAATCATTTGGCTAGGATGGGGTATGTCAAGGTAAAATTTTGTCTTCATTAATCGTCTCCGTGCATACACACTGGTGAAAGATAAATCTAAATATATCCAATGCTATTCTAATTATAATATTATTAGTAATTACAATATAAAAAGGATCCAGGAAAAGAAAATTTTTAACCCATAATGTCGGAATACGAAAATAATTTGAGTAAAATGATCGTTTTTCAAGTTGTGAAGAAAGTGATAGTGGCAGTGACATTGTGGTGCGCTCACAATTTGGCATAATGCAAATTATGAGTGATAGTGATAATAGTGACGATAACAATTATTTTGCTGATACGGAGGATGTACCAGACTGCATAAATATGATGTGACCTTGATTTCAGTTTTTGTTATAATTTTTGTTCATAATATATATTTCCATAATTTTCTTTGTAGTTTTATTATCCTTGTACAAGTTTTTATTAAGAAAACACAGAAAAAATTATGAAAATTGGATAATTTTTGGAAGAGATACAGTTTTTTTGAGACAAGGGTAAATGACATTAAAAACAAAAGAATTCTTTGGCCTTTTTTAAGTATATATGAGTAAAAAACAATGGCACTAAAACGGTTAAACAAAGAAAATATGGGCTGTCAATGCTTTATTGTCAGCTAATTTCGATCATCAGATCTCTAAAAAAATTATTTTTTGAAAATTTTCCAAAAATTAAATTTGTATGTTTTGAAACACTTTCACTGATTTTCACACACAGTTGTACACAAAGTTGTGGCATTCATGTATTTATATAACTTTGGTATTATTTTTCCATTTCTTTGTGATGACCAGAGTAAAAGTGGATATAAATTTGACTCGAACATTTGTTCAGAATAAAATTTATGAATGAATATATTTAACCATACCTACATTCATACCTACATTCATTGTAAAACTCATCATAATTAATACTAATACAAAGAACATGCACTTATATGGAGTGGTAATAATTTTTCACATGTTTCCATATGATTTGTAAATGGATTGCCATAATAAAAATATCTTACAAGATTATAGCGTAAAAATTCGAAAAAATACCAATATCATAATGTGGTAAAGTCAAATATAGTTTTCACAACAGTCTAGTTGTTGTAAAAATAAGTTATCAATTTCTTTACCATACATAGAATTAAATTGATAAGCCTATTATATATAATAGGGCTATTTATTGAGATCACTGCCTAACAGCAGTCAATTTATCTCTCCATTTAGAAGTCTGTTGTCAGGTGTTAAATCATTAAGTACGAGGTTGTTTGATCGTATTTAACTTGTTTATGGACAAAATATCAAATGGTGTTAGAAGTAAAATAATTGCTTCTTGCGTACTACAAACTTATATCACTTTCCATAAATTATGTTTTTTGCATTTAAATATGTTAATTTTACATGACAGTTTAAAATTCTTTCATTAAACTGACATGTGTAATTTGTGTCAATTGTAAGAATATACCTACAGAATACAAAGGTAGAATATACCTACAGAATACAATGAAAACATGCTGAACAAAACTGTTAAGCCTTGATAAACAATGTGTGATAAATATATCAAGGACGTCGCCAACCAGTGGGCCAGACAGGCAGGATGATAGATGGAGGATAAGTAAATATGAACCACAGGTAAGATAAACACAATTTTTCAAATTTTAATTATTTTGACCCAGAAAACATAAAATATTATTTAAACATAACCATCTTGGTTTAACATGTTTTTCAAATTTTCACCCATTTTATTATTAAAATTCTCTACATTATATTGTGTAAAGTTTCTATGAACATTCACATTCACAATTCTTATCCAGGTTTTGATTCATCTCATTCTGCTAAAGGATCGCTTAATTTTAATTTTGTTGGGTTTATCTTGCCGCAATTGTTGCCAAAGTTCAATTTCATTGTTTATTTTTGGTAAGTAATGTAAACTTTCGTGAGATTTTGTATGAAGATGGTTTGCATGCAGGCGAGGTATAATTTACTTAATGCAAGGGATGGTGTGTTTCTTCAGGAAAACATGCTTCAAGAGAAGTAATAATAGAGTCCAAATATGAAATTATTACTTTCTCCAGAATTCAGAAGGGCTTCCCTCTGAACAGTTGTTTCTATGTTTTTGTCTCGACAATGCATGGCACTAATGTTATCTCCTCCTGCAATTTAATTTTTCATCTTTTACATCTTTGGGCAAATAAAATTTCTTTCAAATAAAATCTGCCATTAAGACATAAAAGTATTACAAAAAAACATGTATGTATAAAATTGAAACAAAAATTGACATAGGTTTAAGTAAAAAAAACACTTTGCAAGTTCTTAAACATAAACTATGAATTCTCTGAACAACTGGCCACCATCGCCAATCACTGATTATTCTGGTGTAAGTAAACATAATTAATAATATTTCTATGATAAAATTCAGATTATTATCAATAATGACCAGCCCAGTAAATTAATAATCGCAACCTTGTATGTAGTACACATACAGTACAACTATGTATATAGTAAATATGTATATAGTAATAATATTAAATTACGTATTCCAGATATTAGCCATAGTTATCAATTTATATAGATTTTATTGTTTGATTATATTGTATGTACCTACAATGGAATACTTTTTCGATTATCTAATGTGAAAATATAGTCTCTTTTATCAAACTGATTATTAATACAAATTACTGTTTGGACATCAATTATTCATATGCGTCTGTGTATTTCATTGCGTCACTGAACCAAAAATAAACTAGATCTCATTTTAATAATAATGATTTTCCATTTATGGGACATTGCTTGTTGGATATTTGTTACACTGTGTCATTAGAAATTCAATTGGTCTCGTCATAAACAAATAACAATTTAAAAATGCCTAAATGCAATATTTTCGCAATTAATAAGAATAATCAGAACTTAACCTTCCAAAATACTCTCGTGCCTGTATTGAGAATTCAATCTGTATTTGGTGTATTCAAGAAGACCACACGTGTTTCAAAATTTCTATCTAAAATTAAATTACTGTATAGTTTCATAACTGTTTGTTTTCTTCATTTGCTTCAAATAAAGTGTTATAGCTCTGAATACTACACACAGTTTCCTATTCTTTATCTAATTCATTTTTTTCAAAACACATATGTGTCTTATCTAATGTGCCTTGGCATATTTTGGGAAAAGATGTCATTAAATGAATTAATTCTTCTTATTGATGAGACTGATGAGCTCTTTGATCCAATCTATAGGCGGGAGATGATTTTGGCAGACAAAATATGTAATAAAATTACAATTGTGTCAGCAATGGGGTTCATTTGCTTTTACAAAATTTCTAATATCTTTTTAAGCAAGGCGATCTTATCCAAAATGGAATTGTCCACCGAATGTTCCTTGATCAGTTTCATGTCTACAATTGTTTATTATATGGAAATAGTTCTTTTCTGTTTACTTATTTCCAGTATTAACAGACATATAAGACTGATAAAATTATTTCTAGAGAAGATGAGTCTAACGAATGGCTTTCTCATTGAATACATTTTCAGCAATCACCAGTGTGTAAAAACACACCTAAAATTGTTTAATAATAAATTTAATGTACCTTTAAAGCAGAAAAGTGTTTATGACTTGGCGGACTACTTTACTCGATTGGTGCAGATCTGGAAATGTTAAAATACTTCAGATTCAGGTTTTGAAAGTTTTTGACTGTGTTTACTTTCAATATAAATTTAATTTTGATACTAGTTTGATATATTTTTTATTTTTAGGTATTGTTTACGTTAATCATCACATTTACAGCATCAATCACTAGCACTTTTACTTCTTTGAATTTTTTAAAAAACACTGTAAGTATAATTTACATATATTTTTTTGTAAATTGATTTAACAGTCTAAAAACAGTTTTAATGATGTAGAAAATTACTATGGAAAGGCATTCAACAAATATAATTAGTTTTTTTTTAATTACAGAATGATGAACCAAAAACAATTTTATTTATTATGTATTGCCCAATATTTTTTATAATGTGTTTGGCTATTATGTGCGTTTTATGTGAGAACACATTCCTTGAAGTGAAAGGCATTACAATTTGCTTGACAAGATTATACGCTGATGACCAAATTCGTAAGTATTTTAACAAATGAAATTGTGGCTGTCAAGTCTAGTGTCATCTCACAAAAAAATATGTCATAACTTTATGCACATTTAATGACTGCGGAACTTAATTTTACTTCTACAAATTCTTTACAAATTTATTTTTAGACTGATGAATCCACTGAAAATTTAAGAACTTAGTGTAATGTAAATAATATTAAACATGTTTTTTACTTACAGCTTCTGATATTCGCAGACATCTGTCTTAATACTAACTTTTATAGAAACCAGCAAGTTGGGTCAGTTCAATGTCCTCCACATGTTTGAATTTCGTCTTTCTCTCCTTCTTACCTTTTTAGGATCATGTATTACATATGTGATTGTGACAATACAATTTATAAATTAATATGGTTAAATTTATCGCAATTTTTCTCGTTTATGAAAATAAGAGGAAATAAAAGTAAAATATCCATTACAATATTGTATCAATATTAGAATACAAACCAATCCTTTCTAAGAACTAAGGTTAACAAAAATATTTTAATAATATTGCTTGTAAATTCTTTTCCATTTTACATTTGCTTATTTCAAGTAAAGTCTTTGTAAAGCATTTAAACTTAATGAAATAAAAAGCATTACATTTTGAAGGTATTTCATTAAAAAATATTTACTTTATAATTTTGTTGATTAATTTGATAAGGTTTGAAAATGGTTGTCTTACTGCCACACGATCAATGTTGTTTAGTTAATTACTACAGATTAATAAAAAATATTAATTTTACAAAAGGCTGTATGGTTTAAAAAAACTGTGATTAAATACTTATAAGATTTAAATTTTTTAAATTTAAAAGTGCTTAAAACAATGGAAATAAGGAAACCAATATTTCAGACTTTAACACTGCTGAGTTAGAAATAGACTTATTAAAATAGAATAGAGTCAAAATTAGGAAACATTATTACAAAATCATTTTTTCATGACAACACTTGCAATTATGTATCGATTTTAGACGAAGATAATTTTATATTGAATTTAAAAATATATTCAATTATTATATTACAATGATCACTTATAACTTGCACCAATTTAAACAATTATTTGAATTTGTTTTTTTTTATAATTACATAATCTTTTCAACTATCTTTTAATACACGAGTGAAAAATTTTAAATAAAAACGGAAACAAATAAATAAAAAAACAACTGAGCATGTATTGCAATATGTGTAAAATATGGTTTCGTATTTATCTACATCTCTTGACGCTAATTTATACAAATTTACTAATAACATAATTTCATTTGAAAATTGCAACCAAATTCTAAAATCTAATCGGATACCTATTATTATGTTCAATAAATTTACAATTGACAAATAAAATAGGTGGGGAGGCCAGTACATTATGTACCCAAATTCCAAGTTTATTTTTTCGCAAACAAATTTGAAAATGGGAAATGATAAATGTAACCACAATTTTATTTTAGAAGATAAATATTAATATAATTGATAAATACTAATACTACTCGCAATTCTTGATAATTCATTAAAAACATTTCTTGTTAAATACTAATACTACTCGCAATTTTATTTAGTATAAAATTAAATTGAAAAAACCATTAATTACTTTGTATGATAAATTCCACTTAATTTATATGTTAAACTCCAGTAATATTATTTTTAACAAATTATATTATGTGTGGCGCTTGTGATTAATCAAAATATGGTTCTGTGTAAGTTTTATTTCAATTAAAGTAAGGTCAGTGAAAAATGTATTTTACTAAAGTGCACTTGTTAAGAAAAATTTAATTTCATGTTTCTTACAATAATTTACATTTTATTATAATAATTAAATATAATTACTAAAAGTTTTGTTATTAATTTTCATTTTTATACGCATTCCAGAGTTACTAAAAATAGCTATGTCCACACTACTTTAATAATTGGTGATGATTATTTTTGTTCTCTCTGACAATTTTATACTTTTTCATTGAGTATTAAATACTTCTTAGATTATTCAGTCTAATGGAGATGTCGTTAGGAAATAAAACAGAATCTAGCGCAATCATGTGCAAATTGAATAAAAACAGTAATTTGATTAGAAACGTACAGCTTACATGTTTGTAATAAAAGTAAACACAAAAAATTATATTAAGTACACTGTATGTATGTAGTAAAAGTAAACACAAAAAATTATATTAAGTACACTCTATTGTTTATGTTTTCTTTGTAATTTGTGATATATTTATTTCAGTGTGCCAACATTAAAAAAGTTTACATGGAAAACATTTTTTAACTAGATTTATTTAATATTCTTGGTTAGATTGATCTCTTCGTGACGTCCAAGACTAATCAAACGTCACATTGTGATCTCACCATCCGAAGTGTCTATCTTTAATTATCAGGATTTTGATATAACTATCTACAAAACATCAATATATCCGTACATTACTTACATTTATAATTCTTACTTTCAAAGGGACTTTTATTTTAGGATAAGGCAGCAATTCTCTCGAACTACAAACCCTTCATATAGTTACACCAATTAATTGTATCAAAATTGACAATAAATTTTACGCCTCAGATAAACATTTTTTTTACTCAGTGGTATTTAAAATGGTTCGCCCATAAATAAAACGACACTCTGATTGGGGCCACATTAAAATATTTCATTTTATAACTTGGAGTTGCTATAGAAGTGAAGATATATTATCCAATAGAGTATAAAACATCAAAATATAAATTATTTATTTATGCGTTTGTGTAGGTGCATCATGAGACCTAATGGCTGAACCACAAAATGGATATAGATGAAATTTATTATTCGAATGTTTTTCATAAATATCTCCAGCAATATTTTTATTTTTTTTTGCTGCAAAGTTTTGGCAAGAAAGATGTGTACCTCACAAACTATACACAAAAGGTAGTGTACCGCACAAAGTAGACACTAACTACTCTGACAACTGAACGGCTACCTGGTGAACTTCTTCTTTTTTAACCAAATAGATTTTTTCTTCTCCCTGCAAAAGGCTTCTCTTACTGAATTAGAATATATTACTAATTGTCTGATTTTTCCATATGCCAACACTACAATTTTTGGTAACTTCAACACTGTTTAAACAGAGAAGTTTTGAGTGCAATGTGAGACATCTTTTAATTTAGCCATATATCCTTTCATCATAGCATAGTAATTATCTAATCTAACCCCACATATTCCTCTTCCTTCTGAGAAATTACTTAATTATTACCAGATCAGTCTCCTCAAGATGTAGTTTGTGTTTCATGTAAATGTTTGAATTCTTAATTTCAATAAAATGGACAGCTGGTTTTTTCATGAGAGCACAATTTGTATTTATAGACCGTGATTCAGTTTTGGAATAAATTTGATGAAATGATGCACATTTCCAAGAGTCACACAAGGAAGTGAATGGAATTGAGTAGAAAATTTACTGCCTAACCTAATGAATTCAATAAATGTTTCTAGAAGAAACAAACCAAAATTCAAATTTAACTTTCCTGTCCGTCTGAGAAGTGAGCAGAGTAATTAGAAGCAAACAGCGATGTGTAACAATATGCAGCAATGCTAAAAAGTATTATATGTGTGGAAAATAAAGACTAGATAGATTTCAAGCAGCCGAAGAATTGGTAAATAAAGTCAATGATGTTAATGCTTTAATTGCAATATTATAATCATTAATCATAGATACTGAAATGAGGCCAGAAACTCTATATAATATTATGGTTCTTCGATAAAGTTGTAGTAGAGCTTTACTGTTTATAAAGTTTCTAAATCCGAAGTAAAAAAATATTTTTCAAAATTAAGTGAAATTTTGGAAATTGTAGGAATCCGTACCAATACTGACATATTCGAGACTTTTAGGACAACATTCACCTTACTTTTCAAATGAATGCATGCTCTATTCCATTACTGGAGACTTCCTCCCTTAATCAGGCCAAAGGTTGTCAACCTATACATTTACTCCCATTATTAATTTTGGACAAAGAGTATCTTGTTGATTCCTTACATTCTGGATTCTATGTATGCCTCCACAGCCGTGCAAGTATTAAGTAATATTGCTAAAATATTTAGAGAGAATGAAGTTTACAGCTATGCTCCATCCTGTTCCATTACTTTGAGGTAAACTTTGCAGAAAGCACCTATTACGGCGATCTCAACTTTTGAATATTACTGTAATTTCACTATATCTCTATCAATCACGGCACCAGACACTTAATCCAAGATACATTCTAGAGATTATATATTTTATTTCCATTGGTTTACGTCACATGGGAATAAATAGACAGAAACAATTGTTTAGTTTCATTCTGGGCAAAATTATGTAATGACGTTCCCACATTAAGATACTATTCTAAGTTGAGTATTTTATTTTATACACATAAATGGAAGAAGCTCTAAATTATATTATCATCATAAATTTAAATTGATTAAAATAACATTGGTATGCAAAATAAAAGTAATAATTTAAATCAAAAGTTAAGAAAAGTAAAAATAATCCCACTGAGAATTGAATCACATAAAATAGTAACAACAATTAAATAACAAAAATGGTAACAATAATTAAATAACAAAAATGGTAACAATAATTAAATAACAAAAATGGTAACAACAATTAACTAACAAAAATGGTAACAATAATTAAATAAACATTGAATAATTGATTACCATCAACTGATTGATCCTTAAAAATTCCATAAATGGACAACTTGTATTTGTATGACAAAGTAGATAATAACACAATATTCCTTTGTGTCATTATCTACTTTTGTCACAATCATTATAAACGCTGCATTAGTATGAGTGGTGGAAAAGTAAATGTGTACAGAGCTGCACATTGATCTCCCCGGAACATGAAACTGCAGTTGGCTTACAATGTCTGAATAAATGAATCAATCGTTACAAGTATTGTGTAGCACTGTAGCTCTCATTTCAATATCATTGCTGTGTAGTATGCTGTTTATGCAGCAAAATTACTTTAGCTTGGTCAATTTTTTGTGTGCTGAATGAGTATTGTAGTATGCATACATTTTACTTTTGTACTCTCTCAACCATGTTAGAATATGCAGTATAGGAAGGAATCAAGACTAACATCATACTCAAGTCAAGATCTAGCAAGGGTTGTATAAATGATACGATACCTTCTCATCTCAATGAAGGATTTGACAGTACTCAACAGGAAACACAGCAAGGCTTACGCATTGGAAAGTTCGTTTCTCATTTGATCGGGGTGAAATTTGGCCTACTTTGGGTTTAGGTTAAAATCTAGATTACATTTGTACAAGGACAAAATTTATCCAAGTAGTCTCAAAATGACATTTCATAATGTAAAAAAAATTGTTAAATTTCATCCAAAAACAAAGGTACACAAATGATGATGCAACACAACTTTTAAAATGCTAAAAGAAATATCAGGAATGTTCTTTTGTCACAAATTTTGGGAAAATGATCAAGAATCAAACTCTGAGTAAACAGAGGAATCATCCACGTCTTCAGGAAGAGAAAATTGTGTAAGAAAAATGTGAACGCTATTAAAAAAAATGGACGTCAAAAACTATTCGGTCTCTTCGTAATGTAGTCCGTCTTGGTAAAAGAAAACAAGTACTTTTCACATTGCTACGTGTTGTAAATATTTAAAAAGAAACTATTTTATTGATTTCCACTTGATTTTGCATATTATTTTCTAACATGTTTTGTGTAGTTCTGTTAATAATTATTTAGTTACAATATTGAAGATGTAATATTACAAAGCCTTGTCACTATCGATTGCATAAAATATCATACAAGATATCATATTTATGCATTAACTAAAAGAAATTTTTTTCTATCTAACAATCGTTTTGACGAATGGTTAGCTTAAAAGGGGCATTTAAGAAGGTTTGCTATCTATGGTTTTAATCAATGTCATTATTTGAAGGCATTGCTAATGTTGGATCCGTACTGTTATTAGATTGAACCAAGAATGTACAAGTCTAGGCAGCAACTGACTAATTTATGTGAAATTGATGTCGTTAATTTAATTATAATAACACAACCTCAGCAACCATCGTATAATGAAATCTAGTGCACTTGTATTGGTACACTACGGACAAAATGATCATCTAAAAAAGGGCCATTATTATATTGTAATAACTTCGAGATTTAATGGATCCAGTTGTCAAAAATTTTGTAATGTTATTACAAAATGTATTTTTCTGACTATCCAGGTCACGGTGGTGTTAAAACAATTTTTGACCCAAGCCAAATGAATGAAAATTCACATTATTTGTTTTTACTTTTAATATTGAGATTATTCACAAGTAAGTACGGAAATGTGAAATAGTTTTGTTTTGCTTGTTGCATTCCACAATTTGATTTCATCTTCGCTCGTACTAATCTAGATTTGTTTATTTATGGCCATTAATTATTAAGATTAATAAAATGAGAAAACATTATATTGTTTAAAAATTCCTCATATTACACATTCCATTTTAATGAAGGAATTGTAAATTGATACAACTTACTCAATTCTTGGTAATGAAACAACATAAACATAATTTCTGGAAAATGATTTAAGCTTATAATATTTGTGAAGCAATATCTTTAACTCTAAAGCAATGCTCGCCCTTCGTTTATTATTCATTAATTCAAGGATTAAATATTATCAAACAACCTCGCTACTGCTGAGTATAAACACCTGACAGCAGACTTCTAGGTGGAGAGATAAATTGATTACTATTCAAAGATTAAAACAACAAATAAAATCCTTTTGGGTTTTTGTGAGTGTACGAGCATTTAAATTTGTTTTTGATACGTGTTGAGGAAACTGATAAATTGTCTTTATGATATGTAGTTTGGACTCTTATGAAAAGTAAATTCTGGTTTACTACATTATAATATTGATTTTTTTTAACGGGTATGTTTTAACCTAGAGAGATATATTTTTGTTCTGGCAACCCTTTAAATAATCATAGAGAATTACATAATACATTATTACCACTCTATACAACTAAATGTTCTTCTAACTAATCATGCAACTTTGAGTCATCTACTGTTACGACATGCACAAGGTATTTTAGTACGAGCATAATGACATAAGCAGTCACAACAAAACATGTTTATTGATGAATTGTGATATTAATAAATGCTCAAGGTGATCTTATTATTACTAGAGTAAAACCTCAAAGAAATGGAAAGAATGTAAGCTAAGATTGAATAAAGTTATAAGCATTACAACTTTGTTGCGCAACATTTGTAAGCGAATTTGGAGACAATGCTTTGTTTTTAATTTTTTTCATTAATATTTACTGAAAAATGTTATATTAAAGGAATAAGACAGCTTTCAAGATCCAAACTAAGGTCACGAGTTAATGCTGCAAACCTTAAGCTCGGGTTGAGAGGGAGACACAACCTATTTTCAGAAACAATATAACTGAGACGTAAATACTGAAATGAATTTATATATATAAGTAGTCCCAAATAGATTTATAAACAATAAGAAACCAATTGTCCCATTACCAAGCAAAAGCATTAAAAGAGTTTGACAGCATATAAATTAAGTTTTGATCGATAGGAATAATGTTTTCAAATATGATTTAAAATATAAAAGTACATATTAATATTATATTTACGTACATTTACATGCATATTATATTTATGTATATTTACATACAAGTTGTTAAAAGGTCATATTTACTGTGGTTAGTACATGGATTAATGATTTATAACAACTGAAGATTAATAAACACCGTGTTGTGTCTTTAAAAAAGCTTACTATCCAAATTTTGAAGCAAGCATCTGCATTTGAATATGCAAGTAAGATTTATATATTATCTAGGTAAATAACATTTGTATTTATACATGGAGAACATTAACAAATACAGAATTTTATCAAATTTTAATATTTCCATTGGTATGGTACAGTGTATAGTAGCAATTGTCTAAAAAAACTGCAGTGCCGATGATTGCCTTTTTCTCTTCACAGAATTACCTGTGCCATTCTTTTCCTCCGTTGTGTCTTAACGGTGACACCAGTTGGAATAATTATTTGTTTCTCTCATTATATTTATTTCAATATTATAACTCTTATAAAAAATAGCCCATGTCATCTCAGAGTATATTATTTTTACAAAATAAGAAGAATGTTTTAAATAATTTTCTTGTTTTGGAGACAATCCCCAGGAAATTTATTAACTCACATTATTAATTACACTATTGTAGGTAATTTGGTTAATTTCACAGAATAAACTGGCGAATGTGAAATTATGAAAAAAATGTAGAAGTTCAAGTATTCAATGTTTCTTTATTTTGAACTGAGCTATTTAAATTTTCTCTAAAAATAGCAAGTACGGTAAAACTGAAGGCTTAAGGAATTTAAAAAAATTTATTTGAGTAGCATAACAGTACTGTGTGTTACCTTTCTTCACAAAAGCCAGTTAGCAGTTTTAATCCAATAAGTGCTTAAGTCCTTATTTTGGAGAAGACTACAAATCTAAACAGATAGTTCAAGGACTCAATGTCGTGCCCAAAACTGAAGATTGCCTTACGATATTTTTTTTGTAATATTTCATAATGTACTACCATATATCTATGTAATTCAATTTTTGAGGGGCCTAAAAATGGAATAATTAGCATGCTAAGTTTTGCTAAGCCATGTATATATTATTATATATGAAAATAATCAGTAAAGGAAAATAATCAGTATTTACTGAAGATCATATTTTTTTATTTTGTTTCTTGAACTATCCAACAATTCATTTGAATATATATATATATATATATATATATATATATATATATATATATATATATATATATAGCATTTACACGTCTTCAAGTAAATGAAGGATAGATGTTCAGTATTCACTTTCCAAGTATTTATGATTGTGTGATTATAATACTACATTGCATAGTAATTTTTTTTGTCCATTTTTGTATTAAAATAATAAAAAGAGATATTTCCAACCAAAAATTGAGTGATGTTTAATGCTATCCCCATTCAATAAATTGTATATTCGCGGCAGGCTTACCATGTGTCCAATAATTATTTATGCAAAATGTATACATGAACCTACAACTGAAGTGTTAAAATGTATTTATGGTTGAACTAGTTTGAATAACATAAACTAAGGAACAAAAAATCCTTAGATTTATCAGTGATTCTGATGTAATTACCTGATGCAGTTGTAGTCCGGGGGAATTGGCATTTTATTTTGAAATGAAAGTATTTTTGAAATTAAAAATAATTGATGCGAGTACTGTATTCATATATTGGTATCTTTGTAGTTAGTTTATATCAATATAATTGAAGGAAGGTACTTAATATGGTTGATTACTGTTGGACCTCACAAAGGGATTGTCGCAACAAACAATATTGAAGAAATCCATATAGAAAATATTTTTCATGACACATTTTTATATTTTCTCTATCCTAACTTTTTGAGTCATGTCATAGTGAAATAAATACAACAACCCTAGAGCAATATATATCTAATGTATTACATTCATTTTCACTACAATCATTTTCTACATCTGGTTGGTAATGAGCTAGGGAAAAATTTTTTATTCAGGGGATTGCAAACGTATGGTTTAAGTTTTATTCATTACCATGTCTGTTTATAGAAACGGATTTTATATCACTTGTTTCTGATTGTCCACATTTAAATAAAGAAAAATGTGATACAAACCCGAGGTAAATTAACCAGCTGTAGTCCAGTGTATACTATAAGAAGGATATTTTCTCCCATCTGTAAAGTCTAAATGTATTTAAATTACGACTCAAGAAATCAACAAAGTTATTGCCGTATTCTTCATCAATTATGCAATAAGATTTCCCTGTAAGTTATGTTATCATTTTCTGTTTGCAAATTTATAGATTATTAAATATGTTTAGCTTAAAGCTATGAGTTAATTTAGTTAATGTATTTGTTAACAAAACTTACATTATATTTTATATCTTCATGAAAAGCATAAATGTTAATTAGTGTGCCAGAAAACATTACAGCGAATGATGTGAGGAGCTAAAAAATTAAATTTAAAGTTATTTCACAATAAAATTTGTGTTGACATATTTGTAAGTACTACAAACTTTGATAAAATGTGATTCGCTACAATTGTTTAAATAGTCAGTACAAACCTGAAATTCAAACACCTTCTTTAAATGATGACAAAGGTCCAACAAATGAATGTAGAATTCGAATAAATGATGAACGGAATTTATGTTCAGTGGCAATACAAATGTCAAATGATTATTTGAATAGAAATTATGATGGGGGCTCCCAAATATATCATCCACAGATGCAACTACGTTTTGTTTATTTTTTAATTTTAAGAAAACATTTAAGACTTCCACACGTTTTGTTATACTAAATAATATCACACAAAACAATATTATTTCTGAATCAAAAGTTACGGTAGTTACAACGGTATACAGAGCAGCGGAGAAAATGTTTTGACCATGTTTAATTGCTCTGTATACATGGAAAGCGATATAAAGAATATGATAGGGTATAAGAAGACCAATAACTATGAGGTTTCTACATTTATCATCTCTCAAGAAAATCCTTCTGTGCTCTAATTTGAAAAGAGAATCAATTTCCTGAATTTTCATAACCAATATTTTAAATACATTTCTGTCGCAAGTTATATCAATCAACAATAAGTACAAAACATGAATCATTAGAAGTGTCCCAAATGCTATAAAGAGGTAGTAACTGCTTAAGAACAGAATGCTACTAGCAACATGCATCACAATCAATGCTCCTATCATTAACAAACTGTATAACTTTCCACACCACAATTTAAATCTAGTGGGAATTTGGTTAGCAGTTTTTCGGCAAACACCACATATGCACTGGTACATTAAAATTGGCCAAAGCGTATCTTCAATTGAATCGTTGGCCATATTGATTTTTTTGAAACATTTTTGTCTTCTCACTGAATTCCAACACAAGTGTTCTACTTAGTGTTTAAGAATCGAATGACACTTAGTTTACTGGGTAAACATCCATTAGTTTATCTTCTTGTAAGATCTATTTTGTGCTTAACAGAGGCAACACAACATAATATTGATTTGTTGATGTGAGAACAGTACTGTGTCTACAACCTTCCCATTAATAATTCTTGCCTAATTAAGGTACACACCATGTCACCAGTAAAAAATATTATTTAAAAATCCAGGTGTCCACAAATATTGCATAATTGGAACTTCAATTTGAGGTTCTGTACTTTGAATTTCGTGTAACGCAAAGAATCATTTCTTTTTCTACATATTTTAATAAGAGTGATACAAGAGACTGAATCTGGAAAAATTTTTCTGGAAAATTTTGACTTGGAAAAAAATTAACCACCGCACTGCAGCGATATGTATAAATATTACATGGCAGGTTTAATTGTAACAAAATATAATTTCATTTCAAAGTCCTGAGATTATCTTGATCCATTTGGTAACCCCATTAGATGGCCAACGCTGCGGAACTTATCACGTCTGAGATTTTTTTTTATAATAACAAAAATAGCCAGCTAAGTATTTATACAAGTGCATTCTTTGATTTACAGTATGCTTCACGGTCCCACCTACAATGTAAGTCTTGTAAGTCTGGAATATTGCTGTAGTCCAATCATCTAGCAAACTATTCAGTTTTCAATATTATTAATCCCTAGCTCATTAAACATATTTTGGTGTAACTACGTCACTAAACATTTGACAGACAGACTAACAAATAAAACTAAAAATATTTTTAATATATTGTATTTCGAGAAAAAAAACAAAATAGCACATGAGAATTATTACTAAAACTTGAGTTTTAATAAATAACGAAGTATTTTTATTACCCCTTACAATGACTGCAAGTCGGAACTGTGTGCTCCCCGCAAATGGACTTCTTGCATAGGTAGTGTGCGTATTTGGTCATCCTGCGATTTTAATGTGGACAAAAACCGCCAATTTTTTGTTGGTTTGTTGTTGAGTTGAACTTGACGAGGCTTCATCAATTTTCTAAATATCTTTTATGGTTGCTTTGATATCTCTTTTCAAAATTGGTGTTTTATAGCATTCGTGCAATCAAGGTTCAATAAAACCATCAGCTAAACTTTGGATGAAAGCTCTGCATTTCAAAGGTTTTTGATCTAGCCTCACCACATTAGACACATAAACGACATATGTTTGACCATGCAAAAATATTGTAAAATATAGCTTGAGGCCACCTGTTGGTCTTACGATTGACACTCATACATGAACACATTTGATCAACAGCATCGACGGCCCCTTTGGTACCATTATAAAAATGAATGATTTCTGGCTTATTTCTTGTGCTGTGAATATTGGGTTGATCATGAGCAATGGACAGAAGATATACCATTTTGTTAAACATTTGGTTTGAACGATACCAAAGTCGTCTCAGCATCAAAACTAAATATAGAAATGCCTACATTTCTATTTTTTGAGTTTTCCATTTCAGCCGGGATTTCTGTCTTATTACAGCATAAGTGCCACCAACAGTTAATTTACAGGGATCACAAAGCAATTCTGATACTAGAGGAAGAGACGTGAACCAATTATCCACGGTAATATTTTTGTTGCTTCCGTATAAAATTTCACACAAATGCTTTACAAAGTATGTTCCGAGAGGCATATTTCCTGTTTCAGTGCCTTTAGCTAGATAAGGCGTGGCATTATAGGCATACCTGGAGTTGGAGTCCGCTACCATCACAATATTAATTTCATACTTATTAGATTTATTCGGTATGTACATATGGAATGGACAACAACCTCTAAATCCAACCAATTGCTCGTCGATAGTAACATATGAGCTTGGTTTATACCATTTCTTGCAGTTGGCAATAAAATCTTCCCATAATTTCCGTATCGGTGCAAATCTATCTGATGCTCTTCTCTCCTGTCATGTCGTTTTATCATCGAAACGACATCATCTTAGTAAAAATTTAATCTCTCTGAATACAGTGCCACTTTTTTTGGGATCAAATAAAACTCTAGTGGGTAAATGATTACTTTTCATAGCTGCTGCTTGAAACAAAAGTCCCAAAAACGCTTTGACTTCATTAGGTGATGTTGTGTAACTATCTCTCTTGTAATTGTTCTTCATCAAGTTGATTTCAACATTATTATGAATAAAAGTCTTGTTGATCATGTCTTCGGTAACAAACAGATGAATTAAAGGTAATGGAACAACCAAATCTCTTGCGTCACCCACATACCCTGGTATAAAATGGACAATATTACGCCTAGATGTATGACAGCTTGAAGTATGGGGTTTGGTTGCCTATTTGTATGAATTTTTTCAATATACGTAATCCTTCTCTCGCCGAATAACCATATCTGTATCTTAGGATCTACAAGGTACTTTTGGCCGGTTAATATCATTAGAATCTATTGACCATCCTCTAATGAAATGACTCCCGTTGATGATGAGGCCTCGATTAGAATCGGTAGACCCACTAGGCACACTTCTCCTTCATCGTTTGCGTATGCGTAGGCACACACACACACACACACACACACACAAACACACACACAAACACACACACAAACACACACACAAACACACACACACACAAACACACACACACACAAACACACACACAAACACGCACACGCACACGCACACGCACACACTTATGTAGACATATAATAAAATTATTTGGAACACCGAAAAAACCAATACCCATCATCAAGTAGATACCTACATTGATAGATAAGGGAAAAACACATATGTGAAGGTCGTAATAGCACTATTTAAACTACTGCTTTAATTGTATTTCTTAAGAAGACGCTACTATCACATTCTATTAAATTAAACAACATCTGACCAAAGTAGCCATAGCTAGTTAATCACCTAGGGATTTTGCTACAATTATGGGTTTTAGCTACTATACGCAATGAGGATTTCCATTTTTCGTGTAACCCTCCATCCATTCAGGACAATTTCAATGGTGTTGTTCAATAGCGTTTAGGAGCCCAATGTTTGCAATCTTCTTGAATGACTTACATTCCCTATTTTGTTATTTACTACTTCAAACAATTAGGAGAAACCCCTTCCTCGATGAAGAAATTTAGTCCCTCCTCGGGGTACCATAATCATCCCAAAAACCCAATAAAAATATTTTAGTCTTGCATCTACATTTGGTCCGTTACTGACTCTTATTTGAGCTAAGACTCTAGCTCATTTGCTTTTCATAAAAATGTCTGGTACTAATTTGATTATATTGATGCCCCATTTTTCTTATTTTGTTAATAAAATAAATTTGATGCACAACATTTTTATAAGGATAAACCTCAAATTTCAGAGTTAAATGAGCTATCAAATGTAAGTGAGAGAATGTTTCAACAATGAAATCAACTGAATATAAATATGTTGACTCGCTTTGAAATACAAGTTAAAAAAGCACTAGACATATTTTAACCCTGCATCGACTCTTCTTTTACTAAATTGTGTAATCATTTTTAAACGTTTATTGGTCATTCATGTGGTTTAAACAATATTAGTCATTGGCATCATGTGTGACTCAGTTCAGACTGAAGTTAAAGACTATGATGAAAGTAATGATTTCTTCGAACCGGCTCATGGTGATGCACTGTAATGGTGAGTAAGAAATTTGTGAGATGCATTTTGCTTGGACTAAATTGTAACAAGTTTTAATTAAAAATTCTGTGTCGCATAATAAACAATTGTGTATGGAAGAACAGTAAACAAAAGAAAAAAAAAGTGGCAAGCTGTAAATCTTTTATGAATGAATTGTCACCAGATTCTGTCACATTTAATAGAAGTTGTATTAATTCATAAAATTGTCTGCATGGCAAATGTGTTCAAACTGAATTTTGAAAAATATTTGATTTCTTTTCTATGTAGATGATTTTTTTTCCCACTTAATAAGGCAATTAAATGGCATATAAGAAGATTAATTAGGCCACATTTTTATTCACCCAAATTTAATTTTGCATTCCATTTCATTTCAAATACTTTATTGAAACGTAGGGTAATATCCAAGTGGGACGGAGTTACTGCATGCTATCATCTATGAAACGACATGCAATCGTAAAGAAACAAGTAAACTGGTTACGTATGAGTAAAACTTGCACTGCTTGCATTCTGTCTGTTTGTTGGCTAGATCAATAAGGCCGTATGCCACCTTTGATGGCGTTTGATTTCAAGATTTCATATCTTGAAATATGTAATGAAATATTTTCAAAACTACTTATTACTTTTATGACTTTTTGAAATGAGCAAATATAATATTTTCAAATTTTTTCTTTTATACAGATGGAGAAGTTTTACAAAACTAAACGTTGATAATTTCTTGCATGCGTTCCATTCGACTAATAATGACCTGTCACTGGCGTTCAACTAAAACTGATTTGTCTTAATTCACCATTTTAACTTTACTTTATAAAATAACTCTGATATAGCACAATTACATTAGCTGTAGGAAATAAACAATCTAATATCAGCAATGTCTTCAGGATGCAAAGGAGACTACCATTATCCCTTAGCAAGACTAGCTATTCCCAGGCTACACAAATACACACGTAGAGGATTTAGGTCCCCTATGAATTTATCTTTTATTTAAATATCAATTACATTTAACAAAAGGATTAATTCACGAATAATTGTCATGAAATAAATCAAAGACATATTCCGAAGCTCAAAAACATTTTGAGTCTTCTTTTCTCTTCAGACTTATAATGAAAATGTAAAACAAAACTAAAATTTTCAAGGTTTTGTTCACTTATCAGACTATATTATTAATGTTCTAGCAATATCAGTTAAGTCTTACACGACAATCTTTGTTATTAGTTTTATATTATTATTCTAAATTATTAAATATTAGTCTTTACATTTGGCACAAATTTTACATCAACGAAATGTAAACAACATATATTTTTTTGGCATTTTGAACACACCTTGGGGTATTACTATCCTCCCGACGTAGGCACAATAGGCATCTTGCTTTTTTGGCTCAGCTCTGTTAATGTGTCCTCAGCCATTGATGATTGAGCCTTCAGGAAGGTCAATACCAATATCTCCCAAAAACTTGTTCATCATTTCTTTTAGTTCACTTAAAAGATTTGGTGAATATCTTCTATTGTGAACATGAGAACTCACTAAAGCATATACAAAGTTTCTAAAAATTTGTAAAGGCTCATCATTTAAGTGTTGGATGTGCAATGAAGCACATGATTATTATTGACTCCAGATATGTTTCACACAGCACAGAATATTGTGGTTGGCCACCTTTAACTACTCCTGTTGACTGAGTAAGCTGCACATTTCTAGTCTAGAGCATCAACACCACTTTAATAAATTTGTAGTAGTTTTCTGATGCATTAAAAATACAAGAGCAGTATTAGCATTCCTTTTTGTATTAGAGACAATAAAGCTTTTCACTTTGAAAGCCACAAACTGGTGAATGAACAGGACGGCTTCTGTGAGGAAGAAATTCCGGTGCAATTTCTCTTTTGTTTTTTTGTATTTGCCAACATATATAAGTTGTTTCCATTTGACCACGCCGTTCCTTATTCTCTTGTGTTTTCATCATCAAATCATAGGTTTAACAATATGAAAAGAAACCTTAGTAGACGCATGACTGTTCTAAAAATAAGTCTTCTTTTCACTTAGATGACCAGAGGCCCCGAGCATCTTCCATTCTAGATTTAAATATGCCTGTCAAAAACATCAACCCAATAAATGCTCACATTTTATTTTCACTAATGTGACACATATGTTAGGTCACAATAATCATTGATTGGTTTTCTGAATAATCATTGATTTTTTGATTAGCGTATTCTACTATCAAATCTATCGCATCATTGGAAAACCGACAAGACCAAGCATCAAGTGAAGTCTCCTTTTTGTACTGAGCAGGATCACTAGGATTGGGCAATTATACAACGATGTTATGTGATCGAATCTATGACCGCGACGATGGTGTTTTTTTCCAATAATTATAATTATTTTTAACTTAAAAAGTATTACAGATCCTGTCAGTCTGCTGATCTATATTATTCAGCCACCATTTTCATAGTCACTTCCAGGTTTTTCAACATTTTGGCGTATAACAATCATTAA
The DNA here is from genome assembly GCA_039881145.1 of Druceiella hillmani. Taxonomy (NCBI): domain Eukaryota; kingdom Metazoa; phylum Arthropoda; class Insecta; order Lepidoptera; family Hepialidae; genus Druceiella; species Druceiella hillmani. The sequence continues at coordinate 6,639,274 of JAYKKI010000107.1, read as the reverse complement.
CTTCTAACATCAAATCAATGATTCTCAATAATGAAATCAAAATCTCTCAAAATAATGATTTCGGAAAAACCACCTCATTTTTATTTTCATGTGATTCTTGATCACTTAATAGGTTTTCACTTATCATTAGGTTGGGAAGTCAAATTTTCATTCATTGTGTTCGAAAAATGAAAGAGAAAAAATACATAAAAATGTAAATATGGAAATTTTACTTATGTAACCACACTCGTGGGGAACCTAGGTCCTACAGCAGCTCGTACATTGTTAACCACAAACGTTAATCCGGCCTCTCGGGCAATACTGAAAATACACGAAACCCCGAGCTTGTGAACATTAAAATAAAGGAAATATTTACTAAAATTTGTATGGTGAGGGACTCTTCTACCCTGCAAGTGGTATTAAGGGTTAAGCTCCCTGAATCCTAGTATGGACATTAGAAGCAAAGATCTTTCACTTTTGTCAAATTAATATGTAATAAATAAAACAAATTTGCCATTGATCGTTTATTTGTCCATACCCTACATTTCTGTTCCAAGATTTCGATTTCTAAATCAATTACAGATTTTTAATTTTTGCACGATCAATCTACGTTAATATGATTTCAAGAACAACTTCAATCTAAGTTAAGATGATGTGGAATATAGAATATACTCCAGTAACCTTAGAGATGTGCAACTTCTTCATTCCAAGTTGTAATCAATACTATAAATGTTATCAATACAATAATTTCTCAGCACCGTGATATTCCAACGTAACATAACTGACTACAGTTGTCTTCCATTGAGGATAATTGATTATAAACATAACATTGTAACAAATAGATAAAAAATTTAAAAATCGCTTGATTTTTGGATTCTGTATATATATGATAGTGGATACTAAATATATTCTCCAAAATATTTTGAATTTACGGAGTAGAAATCTACTAAAAATGTTATTAACAATGTGGATTGATTAAAAAAATGATCTTCAATGAAGTCTATCATTCGACCCAGATAAGTTTGGAAAATATTTACTTTTCAAAGTGGTTAAATTTATTAATGAAATATTTAATGTTGTGATGTTAATAAAATATTATGAAATGTATATTGTTTTAAAACACTAAAATAAACCAAGGTGTAAACAGTAACTATTTTAATGAATGTTTGTATCAAATACTAACAAAATTTCCCGTCAGCTTGAATCACGGTCAGACAGCTTCTAGTCCTCTTCACCTGCAAGTAAATCATTCACAGAGGATGCAGATACTCACTAATGGTATTACTGAACGAGATGACCAAATACAGCTTGCCAAAGTGTAAAGTTGTTGACGGTCTGAAATAATAAATATAATTTCAATATTCTCCTTAATTCTAGAAAAAAAACATTTAAGCAATTACTTTTTCGATAAAAAGAAAAGCTTTTAAAGACTTTTCCATTTTTATTGTTATTAAATAATTTTATTTGTTCATTAATTATAAAAATATTACCAAATATTATGAAACTGTTGCTCTTATTAAGATAATTGTGGCGTGATAGTTAAATCTAAAAGTTATTATACAATTTCTTATTGAAAATTTATATTTTTTTTCAAAATGCCATTATAACAATATTTTACATTGACTTAGTTTTTCAGACTAGTCGATCAACGCGTTTTTTAAAAAGTAAGCGGTGAAGTTGTTCTGTTTCTTGTAATTTTAATTGTACAATTTTCGAGCAATTCTTACCAAAACTAAACGGTAAATTTTTTTTTTTTAATTTTAATGTAACATCGTTTTACATTTATTTAGTTCTTTAAAGAAAAAATTTGATGCATTTTTTAAATAAAATGAAATGTAATGAAATTATTATTTTCCTGTAACGTTAATTGTAAAATTTACATTAACTTAGTTTTTTATGCAAATCACTGAAAAATAATAGCTAATTATCCATTTTATTTATATAAACCCTTAATTACTATTATATACAATGCATTAACTATTACTACAACGTAAAATATTTTCAATATTAAAAAAGTGAGGAATAAAAATGTACTCGCATCATTTTTTAAACTATGCAAGTGGAGAAAAACATTATGCATAACACGTATGAAAACTCTGCATAAAGTAAAAGAAAGCTGAAATGATAATAAGATTAGTTAATTAATAATAACAATAAAATTGGTTCTTTAACACGTTTTTACATTATTAATTAATTTCATCAATTCATAACTTAAAAATTTCGCATATATCAAAAAACACAAAATATTGTATTTAGAATATTATGCAACTGGATACTCCGTTACAGCATCTTAAGTGAAGCAGATATTGTCCGCAGTGCCAGAAATAAGCATAAATGTGCAACGTCATATTTACAAAAAACCTGAATCCTAAATACATGAATCAACATCATGATCAAACATCTGTAGAGTTCTAAAAATGTAATGAAAAACTTTACCAAATTGGGAATATTAATTTCTTTGAGGAGTAAATTAAAGCCATGCCATGTTGCGGACTACCAAATATGTCGTCAATTGACATAGGACTTTTTTGCTTATTCGTTCATTTGAGTTTGTTCAAAATATTTCTCCCATGAACATGATCGAAAAAGATATCGAGATTATTAATTTGGCTAACCTAATTTATGAAATAATTTTTCATACAAAACACATCAGTATCACAAAGCAAATGTATGACGAAAATATCCTAAATAATTTGCCACGGCCATTGAAAATAAAAATTATTTGGAAAATCAATAAAAGAAAAGCAATAAATATACAGCTCTAAATTGTTTTAAAATGGATCGAGAATTTATCCTCAATCGTCGTCCTTCTGCATAACCCAAATGCAGATTGAAGAAACGGGACAGGTCGGAATGATTTTACAAAATCTTTATTCCGATTTTCATTTTTATTAATTATTGTAATTTCATTAGAAGACATATTGAAACACAATTTATTGTTCCAACGTCAGGGAAGTCTACACACAAAATGTATAATAGAAGCTACGTAATTTGAAAGAGATGGACAAAAAGAAATCAAATATAATTGATTTTTAGTTATTCAAAACGTTTCATCATTTAAATATGTCAGACAAGTAGCCAATAGTGTGTCAGTAAAAATAAAAATGTCAATGAAAGCGCTAATACTTTCATAACGTCATACTAATTTTATAAAGAGGACAGTTTTGTTCGTTTATTTTTAGAATTTGACACAAAAACTACTTTCCTAATTCATAATTGCTTAGCATATTTATTGAATACAGGGTATATATCACTACTTTAGAGCTTGTAGGTAATGAGCAATGGCAAATTAAAATGAATGGAGTCGAAGCACACCGGGTACTTTCTGCTCTAAACACACACATGCATGCACGCACGCACGCACGCACGCACGCACACACACACACACATATATGAGTGTGTGTGTGTGTATACAAATATGTACACACATGATATTTTCAGTGAAAATGATAAATTTTATTAACTTAAACTAGCTGCGCCGCGCTTCACAATGCTCCCCAAAAACCGTCACAAACCGCATGATGCGTAAATTTGTTAGTCGCGAGCTGCACTTGAAACATCTGGAACATTATTTCAAAACACAAATTAAATTTCACACAGTGTTTTATTTTAAATATGAATTTAAAATCAATCACCATCGACAATGCCCGGTGTTCTCAACACTGGCATTTGATTCTTTCTTTCCGCAGTACCATTCGTCTGTACACACCAACGGACAAATATAAACTGGCTGCGGCTCGTTTCACAATGCTCACCGAAAACCATTAAACGCCGCATAATGCATATATTGTATATTGCGGCTGGCATTTGAAACATCTTGAACATTATTTCAAAGCACAAATAAACTTTCACACTGTGCTTTATATTTCATTTTACATTGTAAATATGAATTTAAAATCAATCACCATCGACAATGCCCGGTGTTCTCAACACTGGCGTTTGATTCTTTCTTTCCGCAGTACCATTCGTCTGTATACACCAACGGACAAATATAAACTGGCTGCGGCCCGTTTCACAATGCATTAAACGCCGCATAAAGCGTATATTGTTTATTGCGGCTGGCACTTGAAACATCTGGAACATTATTTTAAAACAAATTAAATTTCACACTGCGCTTTATTTTAAATATGAATTTTAAATCAATCTCAATTGACAATGCCCGGTGTTCTCAGCACTGGCCTTTGATTCTTTCTTTCCACAGTAACACTAGTCTGTACACACCAACTTTTAATATAAACTGACTGGGATGCGCTTCACAATGATCAAAGAAAACTCTCAAACGCCGCGTGATGCGTAAATTTGTTTGTCGCAAGTTGCACTTGAAACATCTGGAACATTATTTTAAAACACAAATTAAGTTTCCCACAGTGTTAATTTTGAATATGATTTTAAAATCAATCACCATCGACAAGGCCCGGATTTCTCAGCACTGGCGTTTGATTCTTTCTTTCCGCAGTACCATTTGTCTCTACACACCAACGGACAAATATAAACTGACTGCGGCCCGTTTCACAATGCTCACCGAAAACCATTAAACGCCGCATAATGCGTATATTGTATATTGCGGCTGGCACTTGAAACATCTGGAACATTATTTCAAAACACAAATTAACTTTCACACTGTGCTTTATATTTTAAAAATGAATTTAAAATCAATCACAATTGACAATGCCCGGTGTTCTCAGTACTGGCCTTTGATTCTTTCTTTCCACAGTAACACTAGTCTGTACACACAAATGGTTAATATAAATTGACTGGGACGCGCTTCAAAATGATCAAAGAAAACTCTCAAACGCCGCATGATGCGTAAATTTGTTAGTCGCAGGTTGCACTTGAAACATCTGGAACATTATTTTAAAACACAAATTAAATTTCACACAGTGCTAATTTTAAATACGATTTTAAAATCAATCACCATCGACAATGCCCGGTGTTCTCAGCCCTGGCGTTTGATTCTTTCTTTCCGCAGTACCATTCGTCTGTACACACCAACGGACAAATATAAACTGGCTGCGGCCCGTTTCACAATGCTCACCGAAAACCATTAAAGGCCGCATAATGCGTATATTGTTTATTGCGACTGGCACTTGAAACATCTGGAACATTATTTTAAAACAAATTAAATTTCACACTGTGCTTTATTTTAAATATGAATTTTAAATCAATCACCATTGACAATGCACTGCGTTCTTAGCTTGCGGCAAATTAAATTTCACACTGTGCTTTATTTTAAATATGAATTTAAAATCAATTACAATTGACAATGCCTGGTGTTCTCAGCACTCGCGTTAGATTCTTTCTTTCCACAGTAACACTAGTCTGTACACACCGACGGTTAATATAAACTGACTAGGGCGCGCTTCACAATGATCAAAAAAAAACTCTCAAACGCCGCATGATGCGTAAATTTGTTTGTCGCAAGTTGCACTTGAAACATCTGGAACATTATTTTAAAACACAAATTTAATTTCACACAGTGTTTTATTTTAAATATGAATTTAAAATCAATAACAATTGACAATGCCAGGTGTCCTCAGCACTGGCGTTTGATTCTTTCTTTCCACAGTAACACTAGTCTGTACACACCAACAGTTAATATAAACTGACTGGGGCGCGCTTCACAATGATCAAAGAAAACTCTCAAACGCCGCATGATGCGTAAATTTGTTTGTCGCAAGTTGCACTTGAAACATCTGGAACATTATTTTAAAACACAAATTAAATTTCACACAATGTGTTATTTTAAATATGAATTGAAAATCAATCACCATCGACAATGCCCGGTGTTCTCAACACTGGCGTTTGATTCTTTCTTTCCGCAGTACGATTCGTCTGTGCACACCAACGGACAAATATAAACTGGCTGCGGCCCGTTTCACAATTCTCACCGAAAACCATTAAACGCCGCATAATGCGTATATTGTATATTGCGGCTGGCACTTGAAACATCTGGAACATTATTTCAAAACACAAATTAACTTTCACACTGTGCTTTATATTTTAAATATGAATTTAAAATCAATCACAATTGACAATGCCCGGTGTTCTCAGCACTGGCCTTTAATTCTTTCTTTCCACAGTAACACTAGTCTGTACACACCAATGGTTAATATAAATTGACTGGGACGCGCTTCACAATGATCAAAGAAAACTCTAAAACGCCGCATGATGCGTAAATTTGTTTGTCGCAAGTTGCACTTGAAACATCTGGAACATTATTTTAAAACACAAATTAAATTTCACACAGTGCTAATTTTAAATATGATTTTAAAATCAATCACCATCGACAATGCCCGGTGTTCTCAGCACTGGCGTTTGATTCTTTCTTTCCGCAGTACCATTCGTCTGTACACACCAATGGCCAAACATAAACTGGCTGCGGCCCGTTTCACAATACTCACCGAAAACCATTAAACGCTGCGTAATGCGTATATTGTTTATTGCGGCTGGCACTTAGAACACCTGGAACATTATTTTAAAACAAATTAAATTTCACACTGTGCTTTATTTTAAATATGAATTTAAAATCAATCACAATTGACAATTCCCGGTGTTCTCAGCACTGGCGTTTGATTCTTTCTTTCCACAGTACCATTCGTCTGTACACACCAATGGCCAAATATAAACTGGCTGCGGCCCGTTTCACAATGCTCACCGAAAACCATTAAACGCTGCGTAATGCGAATATTGTTTATTGCGGCTGGCACTTGAAACATCTAGAACATTATTTTAAAACACAAATTAATTTTCACACTGTGTTTCATTTTAAATATAAATTTATAATCAATGACAATCTGGAATGCACTGCGTTCATAGCTTGCGGCAAATTAAATTTCACACTGTGCTTTATTTTAAATATGAATTTAATATCAATAACAATTGACAATGCCCGGTGTTCTCAGCACTGGCGTTTGATTCTTTCTTTCCGCAGTACCATTCGTCTGTACACACCAACGGACAAATATAAACTGGCTGCGGCCCGTTTCACAATGCTCACCGAAAACCATTAAACGCTGCGTAATGCGTATATTGTTTATTGCGGCTGGCACTTGAAACATCTAGAACATTATTTTAAAACACAAATTAATTTTCACACTGTGTTTCATTTTAAATATAAATTTATAATCAATGACAATCTAGAATGCACTGCGTTCATAGCTTGCGGCAAATTAAATTTCACACTGTGCTTTATTTTAAATATAAATTTAAAATCAATAACAATTGACAATGCCCGGTGTTCTCAGCACTGGCGTTTGATTCTTTCTTTCCGCAGTACCATTCGTCTGTACACACCAACGGACAAATATAAACTGGCTGCGGCCCGTTTCACAATGCATTAAACGCCGCATAATGCGTATATTGTTTATTGCGGCTGGCACTTGAAACATCTGGAACATTATTTTAAACAAATTAAATTTCACACTGCGCTTTATTTTAAATATGAATTTTAAATCAATCTCAATTGACAATGCCCGGTGTTCTCAGCACTGGCCTTTGATTCTTTCTTTCCACAGTAACACTAGTGTATACACGCCAATGGTTAATATAAATTGACTGGGACGCGCTTCACAATGATCAAAGATAACTCTCAAACGCCGCATGATGCGTAAATTTGTTTGTCGCAAGTTGCACTTGAAACATCTGGAACATTATTTTAAAACACAAATTAAATTTCACACAGTGCTAATTTTAAATATGATTTTAAAATCAATCACCATCGACAATGCCCGGTGTTCTCAGCACTGGCGTTTGATTCTTTCTTTCCGCAGTACCATTCGTCTGTATACACCAACGGACAAATATAAACTGGCTGCGGCCCGTTTCACAATGCTCACCGAAAACCATTAAAGGCCGCATAATGCGTATATTGTTTATTGCGGCTGGCACTTAAAACACCTGGAACATTATTTTAAAACAAATTAAATTTCACACTGTGCTTTATTTTAAATATGAATTTAAAATCAATCACAATTGACAATTCCCGGTGTTCTCAGCACTGGCGTTTGATTCTTTCTTTCCACAGTAACACTAGTCTGTACACACCAACGGTTAATATAAACTGACTGGGGCACGCTTCACAATGATCAAAGAAAACTATCAAACGCCGCATGATGCGTAAATTTGTTTGTCGCAAGTTGCACTTGAAACATCTGGAACATTATTTTAAAACACAAATTAAATTTCACACAGTGCTAATTTTAAATATGATTTTAAAATCAATCACCATCGACAATGCCCGGTGTTCTCAGCACTGGCGTTTGATTCTTTCTTTCCGCAGTACCATTCGTCTGTACACACCAACGGACAAATATAAACTGGCTGAGGCCCGTTTTACAATGCTCACCGAAAACCATTAAAGGCCGCATAAAGCGTATATTGTTTATTGCGGCTGGCACTTGAAACATCTGGAACATTATTTTAAAACAAATTAAATTTCACACTGCGCTTTATTTTAAATATGAATTTTAAATCAATCTCAATTGACAATGCCCGGTGTTCTCAGCACTGGCCTTTGATTCTTTCTTTCCACAGTAACACTAGTGTGTACACGCCAATGGATAATATAAATTGACTGGGACGCGCTTCACAATGATCAAAGAAAACTCTCAAACGCCGCATGATGCGTAAATTTGTTTGTCGCAAGTTGCACTTGAAACATCTGGAACATTATTTTAAAACACAAATTAAATTTCACACAGTGCTAATTTTAAATATGATTTTAAAATCAATCACCATCGACAATGCCCGGTGTTCTCAGCACTGGCGTTTGATTCTTTCTTTCCGCAGTACCATTCGTCTGTACACACCAACGGACAAATATAAACTGGCTGAGGCCCGTTTCACAATGCTCACCGAAAACCATTAAAGGCCGCATAAAGCGTATATTGTTTATTGCGGCTGGCACTTGAAACATCTGGAACATTATTTTAAAACAAATTAAATTTCACACTGCGCTTTATTTTAAATATGAATTTTAAATCAATCTCAATTGACAATGCCCGGTGTTCTCGGCACTGGCCTTTGATTCTTTCTTTCCACAGTAACACTAGTGTGTACACGCCAATGGTTAATATAAATTGACTGGGACGCGCTTCACAATGATCAAAGAAAACTCTCAAACGCTGCATGATGCGTAAATTTGTTTGTCGCAAGTTGCACTTGATACATCTGGAACATTATTTTAAAACACAAATTAAATTTCACACAGTGCTAATTTTAAATATGATTTTAAAATCAATCACCATCGACAATGCCCGCTGTTCTCAGCACTGGCGTTTGATTCTTTCTTTCCACAGTATAACACTAGTCTGTACACACCAATGGTTAATATAAATTGACTGGGACGCGCTTCACAATGATCAAAGAAAACTCTAAAACGCCGCATGATGCGTAAATTTGTTTGTCGCAAGTTGCACTTGAAACATCTGGAACATTATTTTAAAACACAAATTAATTTTCACACAGTGTTTTATTTTAAATATGGTTTTAAAATCAATTGCCATTGACAATGCCCGGTGTTCTCAGCACTGGCGTTTGATTCTTTCTTTCCGCAGTACCAATGGTCTGTACACACCAACGGACAAATATAAACTGGCTGCGGCCCGTTTCACAATGCTCACCGAAAACCATTAAACGCCGCATAATGCATATATTGTATATTGCGGCTGGCACTTGAAACATCTGGAACATTATTTCAAAACACAAATTAACTTTCACACTGTGCTTTATATTTTAAATATGAATTTAAAATCAATCACCATTGACAATGCACGGTGTTCTCATCACTGGCCTTTGATTCTTTCTTTCCACAGTAACACTAGTCTGTACACACCAATGGTTAATATAAATTGACTAAGACGCGCTTCACAATGATCAAAGAAAACTCTAAAACGCCGCATGATGCGTAAATTTGTTTGTCGCAAGTTGCACTTGAAACATCTGGAACATTATTTTAAAACACAAATTAATTTTCACACAGTGTTTTATTTTAAATATGATTTTAAAATCAATCACCATCGACAATGCCCGGTGTTCTCAGCACTGGCGTTTGATTCTTTCTTTCCGCAGTACCATTCGTCTGTACACACCAACGGACAAATATAAACTGGCTGCGGCCCGTTTCACAATGCTCACCGAAAACCATTAAACGCCGCATAATGCTTATATTGTATATTGCGGCTGGCACTTGAAACATCTGGAACATTATTTCAAAACACAAATTAAATTTCACACAGTGCTAATTTTAAATATGATTTTAAAATCAATCACCATCGAGAATGCCCGGTGTTCTCAGCACTGGCGTTTGATTCTTTCTTTCCACAGTAACACTAGTGTGTACACGCCAATGGATAATATAAATTGACTGGGACGCGCTTCACAATGATCAAAGAAAACTCTCAAACGCCGCATGATGCGTAAATTTGTTTGTCGCAAGTTGCACTTGAAACATCTGGAACATTATTTTAAAACACAAATTAAATTTCACACAGTGTTTTATTTTAAATATGGTTTTAAAATCAATTGCCATTGACAATGCCCTGTGTTCTCAGCACTGGCGTTTGATTCTTTCTTTCCGCAGTACCATTCGTCAGTACACACCAACGGACAAATATAAACTGGCTGCGGCCCGTTTCACAATGCATTAAACGCCGCATAATGCGTATATTGTTTAATGCATTAAACGCCGCATAATGCGTATATTGTTTAATGCGGCTGGCACTTGAAACATCTGGAACATTATTTTAAAACAAATTAAATTTCACACTGCGCTTTATTTTAAATATGAATTTTAAATTAATCTCAATTGACAATGCCCGGTGTTCTCAGCACTGGCCTTTGATTCTTTCTTTCCACAGTAACACTAGTGTGTACACGCCAATGGTTAATATAAATTGACTGGGACGCGCTTCACAATGATCAAAGAAAACTCTCAAACGCCGCATGATGCGTAAATGTGTTTGTCGCAAGTTGCACTTGAAACATCTGGAACATTATTTTAAAACACAAATTAAATTTCACACAGTGCTAATTTTAAATATGATTTTAAAATCAATCACCATCGACAATGCCCGGTGTTCTCAGCACTGGCGTTTGATTCTTCCTTTCCGCAGTACCATTCGTCTGTACACACCAACGGACAAATATAAACTGGCTGCGGCCCGTTTCACAATGCTCACCGAAAACCATTAAACGCCGCATAATGCGTATATTGTTTATTGCGGCTGGCACTTGAAACATCTGGAACATTATTTTAAAACAAATTAAATTTCACACTGCGCTTTATTTTAAATATGAATTTTAAATCAATCTCAATTGACAATGCCCGGTGTTCTCAGCACTGGCCTTTGATTCTTTCTTTCCACAGTAACACTAGTGTGTACACGCCAATGGATAATATAAATTGACTGGGACGCGCTTCACAATGATCAAAGAAAACTCTCAAACGCCGCATGATGCGTAAATTTGTTTGTCGCAAGTTGCACTTGAAACAACTGGAACATTATTTTAAAACACAAATTAAATTTCACACAGTGCTAATTTTAAGTATGATTTTAAAATCAATCACCATCGACAATGCCCGGTGTTCTCAGCACTGGCGTTTGATTCTTTCTTTCCGCAGTACCATTCGTCTGTACATACCAACGGACAAATATAAACTGGCTGAGGCCCGTTTCACAATGCTCACCGAAAACCATTAAAGGCCGCATAAAGCGTATATTGTTTATTGCGGCTGGCACTTGAAACATCTGGAACATTATTTTAAAACAAATTAAATTTCACACTGCGCTTTATTTTAAATATGAATTTTAAATCAATCTCAATTGACAATGCCCGGTGTTCTCGGCACTGGCCTTTGATTCTTTCTTTCCACAGTAACACTAGTGTGTACACGCCAATGGTTAATATAAATTGACTGGGACGCGCTTCACAATGATCAAAGAAAACTCTCAAACGCCGCATGATGCGTAAATTTGTTTGTCGCAAGTTGCACTTGAAACATCTGGAACATTATTTTAAAACACAAATTAAATTTCACACAGTGTCTTATTTTAAATATGATTTTAAAATCAATTGCCATTGACAATGCCCGGTGTTCTCAGCACTGGCGTTTGATTCTTTCTTTCCGCAGTACCAACGGTCTGTACACACCAACGGACAAATATAAACTGGCTGCGGCCCGTTTCACAATGCATTAAACGCCGCATAATGCGTATATTGTTTATTGCGGCTGGCACTTGAAACATCTGGAACATTATTTCAAAACACAAAGTAACTTTAACACTGCTTTATATTTTAAATATGAATTTAAAATCAATCACCATCGACAATGCCCGGTGTTCGCAGCACTGGCCTTTGATTCTTTCTTTCCACAGTAACACTAGTGTGTACACGCCAATGGTTAATATAAATTGACTGGGACGCGCTTCACAATGATCAAAGAAAACTCTCAAACGCTGCATGATGCGTAAATTTGTTTGTCGCAAGTTGCACTTGACACATCTGGAACATTATTTTAAAACACAAATTAAATTTCACACAGTGCTAATTTTAAATATGATTTTAAAATCAATCACCATCGACAATGCCCGCTGTTCTCAGCACTGGCGTTTGATTCTTTCTTTCCACAGTATAACACTAGTCTGTACACACCAATGGTTAATATAAATTGACTGGGACGCGCTTCACAATGATCAAAGAAAACTCTCAAACGCCGCATGATGCGTAAATTTGTTTGTCGCAAGTTGCACTTGAAACATCTGGAACAATATTTTAAAACACAAATTAAATTTCACACAGTGTTAATTTTAAATATGATTTTAAAATCAATCACCATCGACAACGCCCGGATATCTCAGCACTGGCGTTTGATTCTTTCTTTCCGCAGTACCATTCGTCTGTACACACCAACGGACAAATATAAACTGGCTGCGGCCCGTTTCACAATGCATTAAACGCCGCATAATGCGTATATTGTTTATTGCGGCTGGCACTTGGAACATCTGGAACATTATTTCAAAACACAAATTAACTTTAACACTGCTTTATATTTTAAATATGAATTTAAAATCAATCACCATCGACAATGCCCGGTGTTCTCAGCACTGGCCTTTGATTCTTACTTTCCACAGTAACACTAGTGTGTACACGCCAATGGTTAATATAAATTGACTGGGACGCGCTTCACAATGATCAAAGAAAACTCTAAAACGCCGCATGATGCGTAAATTTGTTTGTCGCAAGTTGCACTTGAAACATCTGGAACATTATTTTAAAACACAAATTAAATTTCACACAGTGTTTTATTTTAAATATGATTTTAAAATCAATTGCCATTGACAATGCCCGGTGTTCTCAGCACTGGCGTTTGATTCTTTCTTTCCGCAGTACCATTCGTCTGTACACACCAACGGACAAATATAAACTGGCTGCGGCCCGTTTCACAATGCTCACCGAAAACCATTAAACGCCGCATAATGCGTATATTGTTTATTGCGGCTGGCACTTGAAACATCTGGAACATTATTTCAAAACACAAATTAACTTTAACACTGCTTTATATTTTAAATATGAATTTAAAATCAATCACAATTGACAATGCCCGGTGTTCTCAGCACTGGCCTTTGATTCTTTCTTTCCACAGTAACACTAGTCTGTACACACCAATGGTTAATATAAATTGACTGGGACGCGCTTCACAATGATCAAAGAAAACTCTAAAACGCCGCATGATGCGTAAATTTGTTTGTCGCAAGTTGCACTTGAAACATCTGGAACATTATTTTAAAACACAAATTAAATTTCACACAGTGTTTTATTTTAAATATGATTTTAAAATCAATTGCCATTGACAATGCCCGGTGTTCTCAGCACTGGCGTTTGATTCTTTCTTTCCGCAGTACCATTCGTCTGTACACACCAACGGACAAATATAAACTGGCTGCGGCCCGTTTCACAATGCATTAAACGCCGCATAATGCGTATATTGTTTATTGCGGCTGGCACTTGAAACATCTGGAACATTATTTCAAAACACATATTAACTTTAACACTGCTTTATATTTTAAATATGAATTTAAAATCAATCACCATCGACAATGCCCGGTGTTCTCAGCACTGGCCTTTGATTCTTTCTTTCCACAGTAACACTAGTGTGTACACGCCAATGGTTAATATAAATTGACTGGGACGCGCTTCACAATGCTCAAAGAAAACTCTAAAACGCCGCATGATGCGTAAATTTGTTTGTCGCAAGTTGCACTTGAAATATCTGGAACATTATTTTAAAACACAAATTAAATTTCACACAGTGTTTTATTTTAAATATGATTTTAAAATCAATTGCCATTGACAATGCCCGGTGTTCTCAGCACTGGCGTTTGATTCTTTCTTTCCGCAGTACCATTCGTCTGTACACACCAACGGACAAATACAAACTGGCTGCGGCCCGTTTCACAATGCTCACCGAAAACCATTAAACGCCGCATAATGCATATATTGTATATTGCGGCTGGCACTTGAAACATCTGGAACATTATTTCAAAACACAAATTAACTTTCACACTGTGCTTTATATTTTAAATATGAATTTAAAATCAATCACAATTGACAATACCCGGTGTTCTCAGCACTGGCCTTTGATTCTTTCTTTCCACAGTAACACTAGTCTGTACACACCAATGGTTAATATAAATTGACTAAGACGCGCTTCACAATGATCAAAGAAAACTCTAAAACGCCGCATGATGCGTAAATTTGTTTGTCGCAAGTTGCACTTGAAACATCTGGAACATTATTTTAAAACACAAATTAAATTTCACACAGTGTTTTATTTTAAATATGATTTTAAAATCAATTGCCATTGACAATGCCCGGTGTTCTCAGCACTGGCGTTTGATTCTTTCTTTCCGCAGTACCATTCGTCTGTACACACCAACGGACAAATATAAACTGGCTGCGGCCCGTTTCACAATGCTCACCGAAAACCATTAAACGCCGCATAATGCGTATATTGTTTATTGCGGCTGGCACTTGAAACATCTGGAACATTATTTCAAAACACAAATTAACTTTAACACTGCTTTATATTTTAAATATGAATTTAAAATCAATCACAATTGACAATGCCCGGTGTTCTCAGCACTGGCCTTTGATTCTTTCTTTCCACAGTAACACTAGTCTGTACACACCAATGGTTAATGTAAATTGACTGGGACGCGCTTCACAATGATCAAAGAAAACTCTAAAACGCCGCATGATGCGTAAATTTGTTTGTCGCAAGTTGCACTTGAAACATCTGGAACATTATTTTAAAACACAAATTAAATTTCACACAGTGTTTTATTTTAAATATGATTTTAAAATCAATTGCCATTGACAATGCCCGGTGTTCTCAGCACTGGCGTTTGATTCTTTCTTTCCGCAGTACCATTCGTCTGTACACACCAACGGACAAATATAAACTGGCTGCGGCCCGTTTCACAATGCATTAAACGCCGCATAATGCGTATATTGTTTATTGCGGCTGGCACTTGAAACATCTGGAACATTATTTCAAAACACATATTAACTTTAACACTGCTTTATATTTTAAATATGAATTTAAAATCAATCACCATCGACAATGCCCGGTGTTCTCAGCACTGGCCTTTGATTCTTTCTTTCCACAGTAACACTAGTGTGTACACGCCAATGGTTAATATAAATTGACTGGGACGCGCTTCACAATGATCAAAGAAAACTCTAAAACGCCGCATGATGCGTAAATTTGTTTGTCGCAAGTTGCACTTGAAATATCTGGAACATTATTTTAAAACACAAATTAAATTTCACACAGTGTTTTATTTTAAATATGATTTTAAAATCAATTGCCATTGACAATGCCCGGTGTTCTCAGCACTGGCGTTTGATTCTTTCTTTCCGCAGTACCATTCGTCTGTACACACCAACGGACAAATACAAACTGGCTGCGGCCCGTTTCACAATGCTCACCGAAAACCATTAAACGCCGCATAATGCATATATTGTATATTGCGGCTGGCACTTGAAACATCTGGATCATTATTTCAAAACACAAATTAACTTTCACACTGTGCTTTATATTTTAAATATGAATTTAAAATCAATCACAATTGACAATACCCGGTGTTCTCAGCACTGGCCTTTGATTCTTTCTTTCCACAGTAACACTAGTCTGTACACACCAATGGTTAATATAAATTGACTGGGACGCGCTTCACAATGATCAAAGAAAACTCTCAAACGCCGCATGATGCGTAAATGTGTTTGTCGCAAGTTGCACTTGAAACATCTGGAACAATATTTTAAAACACAAATTAAATTTCACACAGTGTTAATTTTAAATATGATTTTAAAATCAATCACCATCGACAACGCCCGGATTTCTCAGCACTGGCGTTTGATTCTTTCTTTCCGCAGTACCAATGGTCTGTACACACCAACGGACAAATATAAACTGGCTGCGGCCCGTTTCACAATGCATTAAACGCCGCATAATGCGTATATTGTTTATTGCGGCTGGCACTTGAAACATCTGGAACATTATTTTAAAACAAATTAAATTTCACACTGCGCTTTATTTTAAATATGAATTTTAAATCAAACTCAATTGACAATGCCCGGTGTTCTCGGCACTGGCCTTTGATTCTTTCTTTCCACAGTAACACTAGTGTGTACACACCAACGGTTAATATAAACTGACTGGGGCACGCTTCACAATGATCAAAGAAAACTATCAAACGCCGCATGATGCGTAAATTTGTTTGTCGCAAGTTGCACTTGAAACATCTGGAACATTATTTTAAAACACAAATTAAATTTCACACAGTGATAATTTTAAATATGATTTTAAAATCAATCACAATCGACAATGCCCGGTGTTCTCAGCACTGGCGTTTGATTCTTTCTTTCCGTAGTACCATACGTCTGTACACACCAACGGACAAATATAAACTGGCTGCGGCCCGTTTCACAATGCTCACCGAAAACCATTAAACGCCGCATAATGCGTATATTGTTTATTGCGGCTGGCACTTGAAACATCTGGAACATTATTTTAAAACAAATTAAATTTCACACTGCGCTTTATTTTAAATATGAATTTTAAATTAATCTCAATTGACAATGCCCGGTGTTCTCAGCACTGGCCTTTGATTCTTTCTTTCCACAGTAATACTAGTGTGTACACGCCAATGGTTAATATAAATTGACTGGGACGCGCTTCACAATGATCAAAGAAAACTCTCAAACGCTGCATGATGCGTAAATTTGTTTGTCGCAAGTTGCACTTGATACATCTGGAACATTATTTTAAAACACAAATTAAATTTCACACAGTGCTAATTTTAAATATGATTTTAAAATCAATCACCATCGACAATGCCCGGTGTTCTCAGCACTGGCGTTTGATTCTTTCTTTCGACAGTATAACACTAGTCTGTACGCACCAATGGTTAATATAAATTGACTGGGACGCGCTTCACAATGATCAAAGAAAACTCTAAAACGCCGCATGATGCGTAAATTTGTTTGTCGCAAGTTGCACTTGAAACATCTGGAACATTATTTTAAAACACAAATTAAATTTCACACAGTGTTTTATTTTAAATATGGTTTTAAAATCAATTGTCATTGACAATGCCCGGTGTTCTCAGCACTGGCGTTTGATTCTTTCTTTCCGCAGTACCATTCGTCTGTACACACCAACGGACAAATATAAACTGGCTGCGGCCCGTTACACAATGCTCACCGAAAACCATTAAACGCCGCATAATGCTTATATTGTATATTGCGGCTAGCACTTGAAACATCTGGAACATTATTTTAAAACACAAATTAAATTTCACACAGTGCTAATTTTAAATATGATTTTAAAATCAATCACCATCGACAATGCCCGATGTTCTCAGCACTGGCGTTTGATTCTTTCTTTCCACAGTAACACTAGTGTGTATACGCCAATGGATAATATAAATTGACTGGGACGCGCTTCACAATGATCAAAGAAAACTCTCAAACGCCGCATGATGCGTAAATTTGTTTGTCGCAAGTTGCACTTGAAACATCTGGAACATTATTTTAAAACACAAATTAAATTTCACACAGTGTTTTATTTTAAATATGATTTTAAAATCAATTGCCATTGACAATGCCCTGTGTTCTCAGCACTGGCGTTTGATTCTTTCTTTTCGCAGTACCATTCGTCAGTACACACCAACGGACAAATATAAACTGGCTGCGGCCCGTTTCGCAATGCATTAAACGCCGCATAATGCGTATATTGTTTATTGCGGCTGGCACTTGAAACATCTGGAACATTAGTTTAAAACAAATTAAATTTCACACTGCGCTTTATTTTAAATATGAATTTTAAATCAATCTCAATTGACAATGCCCGGTGTTCTCAGCACTGGCCTTTGATTCTTGCTTTCCACAGTAACACTAGTGTGTACACGCCAATGGATAATATAAATTGACTGGGACGCGCTTCACAATGATCAAAGAAAACTCTCAAACGCCGCATGATGCGGAAATTTGTTTGTCGCAAGTTGCACTTGAAACATCTGGAACATTATTTTAAAACACAAATCAAATTTCACACAGTGTTTTATTTTAAATATGGTGTTAAAATCAATTGCCATTGACAATGCCCGGTGTTCTCAGTACTGGCGTTTGATTCTTTCTTTCCGCAGTACCATTGGTCTGTACACACCAACGGACAAATATAAACTGGCTGCGGCCCGTTTCACAATGCATTAAACGCCGCATAATGCGTATATTGTTTAATGCGGCTGGCACTTGAAACATCTGGAACATTATTTTAAAACAAATTAAATTTCACACTGCGCTTTATTTTAAATATGAATTTTAAAATAATCTCAATTGACAATGCCCGGTGTTCTCAGCACTGGCCTTTGATTCTTTCTTTCCACAGTAACACTAGTGTGTACACGCCAATGGTTAATATAAATTGACTGGGACGCGCTTCACAATGATCAAAGAAAACTCTCAAACGCCGCATGATGCGTAAATTTGTTTGTCGCAAGTTGCACTTGAAACATCTGGAACATTATTTTAAAACACAAATTAAATTTCACACAGTGCTAATTTTAAATATGATTTTAAAATCAATCACCATCGACAATGCCCGGTGTTCTCAGCACTGGCGTTTGATTCTTTCTTTCCGCAGTACCATTCATCTGTACACACCAACGGACAAATATAAACTGGCTGCGGCCCGTTTCACAATGCTCACCGAAAACCATTAAACGCCGCATAATGCGTATATGGTTTATTGCGGCTGGCACTTGAAACATCTGGAACATTATTTTAAAACAAATTAAATTTCACACTGCGCTTTATTTTAAATATGAATTTTAAATCAATCTCAATTGACAATGCCCGGTGTTCTCAGCACTGGCCTTTGATTCTTTCTTTCCACAGTAACACTAGTGTGTACACGCCAATGGATAATATAAATTGACTGGGACGCGCTTCACAATGATCAAAGAAAACTCTCAAACGCCGCATGATGCGTAAATTTGTTTGTCGCAAGTTGCACTTGAAACATCTGGAACATTATTTTAAAACACAAATTAAATTTCACACAGTGCTAATTTTAAATATGATTTTAAAATCAATCACCATCGACAATGCCCGGTGTTCTCAGCACTGGCGTTTGATTCTTTCTTTCCGCAGTACCATTCGTCTGTACACACCAACGGACAAATATAAACTGGCTGAGGCCCGTTTCACAATGCTCACCGAAAACCATTAAAGGCCGCATAAAGCGTATATTGTTTATTGCGGCTGGCACTTGAAACATCTGGAACATTATTTTAAAACAAATTAAATTTCACACTGCGCTTTATTTTAAATATGAATTTTAAATCAATCTCAATTGACAATGCCCGGTGTTCTCGGCACTGGCCTTTGATTCTTTCTTTCCACAGTAACACTAGTGTGTACACGCCAATGGTTAATATAAATTGACTGGGACGCGCTTCACAATGATCAAAGAAAACTCTCAAACGCTGCATGATGCGTAAATTTGTTTGTCGCAAGTTGCACTTGATACATCTGGAACATTATTTTAAAACACAAATTAAATTTCACACAGTGCTAATTTTATATATGATTTTAAAATCAATCACCATCGACAATGCCCGCTGTTCTCAGCACTGGCGTTTGATTCTTTCTTTCCACAGTATAACACTAGTCTGTACACACCAATGGTTAATATAAATTGACTGGGACGCGCTTCACAATGATCAAAGAAAACTCTAAAACGCCGCATGATGCGTAAATTTGTTTGTCGCAAGTTGCTCTTGAAACATCTGGAACATTATTTTAAAACACAAATTAATTTTCACACAGTGTTTTATTTTAAATATGGTTTTAAAATCAAATGCCATTGACAATGCCCGGTGTTCTCAGCACTGGCGTTTGATTCTTTCTTTCCGCAATACCAATGGTCTGTACACACCAACGGACAAATATAAACTGGCTGCGGCCCGTTTCACAATGCTCACCGAAAACCATTAAACGCCGCATAATGCATATATTGTATATTGCGGCTGGCACTTGAAACATCTGGAACATTATTTCACAACACAAATTAACTTTCACACTGTGCTTTATATTTTAAATATGAATTTAAAATCAATCACCATTGACAATGCACGGTGTTCTCATCACTGGCCTTTGATTCTTTCTTTCCACAGTAACACTAGTCTGTACACACCAATGGTTAATATAAATTGACTAAGACGCGCTTCACAATGATCAAAGAAAACTCTAAAACGCCGCATGATGCGTAAATTTGTTTGTCGCAAGTTGCACTTGAAACATCTGGAACATTATTTTAAAACACAAATTAATTTTCACACAGTGTTTTATTTTAAATATGGTTTTAAAATCAATTGCCATTGACAATGCCCGGTGTTCTCAGCACTGGCGTTTGATTCTTTCTTTCCGCAGTACCAATGGTCTGTACACACCAACGGACAAATATAAACTGGCTGCGGCCCGTTTCACAATGCTCACCGAAAACCATTAAACGCCGCATAATGCATATATTGTATATTGCGGCTGGCACTTGAAACATCTGGAACATTATTTCAAAACACAAATTAACTTTAACACTGCTTTATATTTTAAATATGAATTTAAAATCAATCACCATCGACAATGCCCGGTGTTCTCAGCACTGGCGTTTGATTCTTTCTTTCCGCAGTACCAATGGTCTGTACACACCAACGGACAAATATAAACTGGCTGCGGCCCGTTTCACAATGCTCACCGAAAACCATTAAACGCCGCATAATGCATATATTGTATATTGCGGCTGGCACTTGAAACATCTGGAACATTATTTCAAAACACAAATTAACTTTAACACTGCTTTATATTTTAAATATGAATTTAAAATCAATCACCATCGACAATGCCCGGTGTTCGCAGCACTGGCCTTTGATTCTTTCTTTCCACAGTAACACTAGTGTGTACACGCCAATGGTTAATATAAATTGACTGGGACGCGCTTCACAATGATCAAAGAAAACTCTCAAACGATGCATGATGCGTAAATTTGTTTGTCGCAAGTTGCACTTGAAACATCTGGAACATTATTTTAAAACACAAATTAAATTTCACACAGTGCCAATTTTAAATATGATTTTAAAATCAATCACCATCGATACTGCCCGGTGTTCTCAGCACTGGCGTTTGATTCTTTCTTTCCGCAGTACCAATGGTCTGTACACACCAACGGACAAATATAAACTGGCTGCGGCCCGTTTCACAATGCTCACCGAAAACCATTAAACGCCGCATAATGCATATATTGTATATTGCGGCTGGCACTTGATACATCTGGAACATTATTTCAAAACACAAATTAACTTTCACACTGTGCTTTATATTTTAAATATGAATTTAAAATCAATCACAATTGACAATACCCGGTGTTCTCAGCACTGGCCTTTGATTCTTTCTTTCCACAGTAACACTAGTGTGTACACGCCAATGGTTAATATAAATTGACTGGGACGCGCTTCACAATGATCAAAGAAAACTCTCAAACGATGCATGATGCGTAAATTTGTTTGTCGCAAGTTGCACTTGAAACATCTGGAACATTATTTTAAAACACGAATTAAATTTCACACAGTGTTTTATTTTAAATATGATTTTAAAATCAATTGCCATTGACAATGCCCGGTGTTCTCAGCACTGGCGTTTGAATATTTCTTTCCGCAGTACCATTCGTCTGTACACACCAACGGACAAATATAAACTGGCTGCGGCCCGTTTCACAATGCTCACCGAAAACCATTAAACGCCGCATAATGCGTATATTGTTTATTGCGGCTGGCACTTGAAACATCTGGAACATTATTTCAAAACACAAATTAACTTTAACACTGCTTTATATTTTAAATATGAATTTAAAATCAATCACAATTGACAATGCCCGGTGTTCTCAGCACTGGCCTTTGATTCTTTCTTTCCACAGTAACACTAGTCTGTACACACCAATGGTTAATATAAATTGACTGGGACGCGCTTCACAATGATCAAAGAAAACTCTAAAACGCCGCATGATGCGTAAATTTGTTTGTCGCAAGTTGCACTTGAAACATCTGGAACATTATTTTAAAACACAAATTAAATTTCACACAGTGTTTTATTTTAAATATGATTTTAAAATCAATTGCCATTGACAATGCCCGGTGTTCTCAGCACTGGCGTTTGATTCTTTCTTTCCGCAGTACCATTCGTCTGTACACACCAACGGACAAATATAAACTGGCTGCGGCCCGTTTCACAATGCATTAAATGCCGCATAATGCGTATATTGTTTATTGCGGCTGGCACTTGAAACATCTGGAACATTATTTCAAAACACATATTAACTTTAACACTGCTTTATATTTTAAATATGAATTTAAAATCAATCACCATCGACAATGCCCGGTGTTCTCAGCACTGGCCTTTGATTCTTTCTTTCCACAGTAACACTAGTGTGTACACGCCAATGGTTAATATAAATTGACTGGGACGCGCTTCACAATGATCAAAGAAAACTCTAAAACGCCGCATGATGCGTAAATTTGTTTGTCGCAAGTTGCACTTGAAATATCTGGAACATTATTTTAAAACACAAATTAAATTTCACACAGTGTTTTATTTTAAATATGATTTTAAAATCAATTGCCATTGACAATGCCCGGTGTTCTCAGCACTGGCGTTTGATTCTTTCTTTCCGCAGTACCATTCGTCTGTACACACCAACGGACAAATACAAACTGGCTGCGGCCCGTTTCACAATGCTCACCGAAAACCATTAAACGCCGCATAATGCATATATTGTATATTGCGGCTGGCACTTGAAACATCTGGAACATTATTTCAAAACACAAATTAACTTTCACACTGTGCTTTATATTTTAAATATGAATTTAAAATCAATCACCATTGACAATGCACGGTGTTCTCATCACTGGCCTTTGATTCTTTCTTTCCACAGTAACACTAGTCTGTACACACCAATGGTTAATATAAATTGACTGGGACGCGCTTCACAATGATCAAAGAAAACTCTCAAACGCTGCATGATGCGTAAATTTGTTTGTCGCAAGTTGCACTTGATACATCTGGAACATTATTTTAAAACACAAATTAAATTTCACACAGTGCTAATTTTAAATATGATTTTAAAATCAATCACCATCGACAATGCCCGCTGTTCTCAGCACTGGCGTTTAATTCTTTCTTTCCACAGTATAACACTAGTCTGTACACACCAATGGTTAATATAAATTGACTGGGACGCGCTTCACAATGATCAAAGAAAACTCTAAAACGCCGCATGATGCGTAAATTTGTTTGTCGCAAGTTGCACTTGAAACATCTGGAACATTATTTTAAAACACAAATTAATTTTCACACAGTGTTTTATTTTAAATATGGTTTTAAAATCAATTGCCATTGACAATGCCCGGTGTTCTCAGCACTGGCGTTTGATTCTTTCTTTCCGCAGTACCAATGGTCTGTACACACCAACGGACAAATATAAACTGGCTGCGGCCCGTTTCACAATGCATTAAACGCCGCATAATGCGTATATTGTTTATTGCGGCTGGCACTTGAAACATCTGGAACATTATTTAAAAACACAAATTAACTTTCACACTGTGCTTTATATTTTAAATATGAATTTAAAATCAATCACCATTGACAATGCACGGTGTTCTCATCACTGGCCTTTGATTCTTTCTTTCCACAGTAACACTAGTCTGTACACACCAATGGTTAATATAAATTGACTAAGACGCGCTTCACAATGATCAAAGAAAACTCTAAAACGCCGCATGATGCGTAAATTTGTTTGTCGCAAGTTGCACTTGAAACATCTGGAACATTATTTTAAAACACAAATTAATTTTCACACAGTGCTAATTTTAAATATGATTTTAAAATCAATCGCCATCGACAATGCCCGGTGTTCTCAGCACTGGCGTTTGATTCTTTCTTTCCGCAGTACCATTCGTCTGTACACACCAACGGACAAATATAAACTGGCTGAGGCCCGTTTCACAATGCTCACCGAAAACCATTAAAGGCCGCATAAAGCGTATATTGTTTATTGCGGCTGGCACTTGAAACATCTGGAACATTATTTTAAAACAAATTAAATTTCACACTGCGCTTTATTTTAAATATGAATTTTAAATCAATCTCAATTGACAATGCCCGGTGTTCTCGGCACTGGCCTTTGATTCTTTCTTTCCACAGTAACACTAGTGTGTACACGCCAATGGTTAATATAAATTGACTGGGACGCGCTTCACAATGATCAAAGAAAACTCTCAAACGCTGCATGATGCGTAAATTTGTTTGTCGCAAGTTGCACTTGATACATCTGGAACATTATTTTAAAACACAAATTAAATTTCACACAGTGCTAATTTTAAATATGATTTTAAAATCAATCACCATCGACAATGCCCGCTGTTCTCAGCACTGGCGTTTAATTCTTTCTTTCCACAGTATAACACTAGTCTGTACACACCAATGGTTAATATAAATTGACTGGGACGCGCTTCACAATGATCAAAGAAAACTCTAAAACGCCGCATGATGCGTAAATTTGTTTGTCGCAAGTTGCACTTGAAACATCTGGAACATTATTTTAAAACACAAATTAATTTTCACACAGTGTTTTATTTTAAATATGATTTTAAAATCAATTGCCATTGACAATGCCCGGTGTTCTCAGCACTGGCGTTTGATTCTTTCTTTCCGCAGTACCAATGGTCTGTACACACCAACGGACAAATATAAACTGGCTGCGGCCCGTTTCACAATGCATTAAACGCCGCATAATGCGTATATTGTTTATTGCGGCTGGCACTTGAAACATCTGGAACATTATTTTAAAACAAATTAAATTTCACACTGCGCTTTATTTTAAATATGAATTTTAAATCAATCTCAATTGACAATGCCCGGTGTTCTCAGCACTGGCCTTTGATTCTTTCTTTCCACAGTAACAATAGTGTGTACACGCCAATGGTTAATATAAATTGACTGGGACGCGCTTCACAATGATCAAAAAAAACTCTCAAACGATGCATGATGCGTAAATTTGTTTGTCGCAAGTTGCAATTGAAACATCTGGAACATTATTTTAAAACACAAATTAAATTTCACACAGTGCTAATTTTAAATACGATTTTAAAATCAATCACCATCGACAATGCCCAGTGTTCTCAGCACTGGCGTTTGATTCTTTCTTTCCGCAGTACCATTCGTCTGTACACACCAACGGACAAATATAAACTGGCTGAGGCCGGTTTCACAATGCTCACCGAAAACCATTAAAGGCCGCATAATGCGTATATTGTTTATTGCGGCTGGCACTTGAAACATCTGGAACATTATTTCAAAACACAAATTAACTTTAACACTGTGCTTTATATTTTAAATATGAATTTAAAATCAATCACCATCGACAATGCCCGGTGTTGTCAACACTGGCGTTTGATTCTTTCTTTCCGCAGTACCATTCGTCTGTACACACCAACGGACAAATATAAACTGGCTGCGGCCCGTTTCACAATGCTCACCGAAAACCATTAAACGCCGCATAATGCATATATTGTATATTGCGGTTGGCACTTGAAACATCTGGAACATTATTTCAAAACACAAATTAACTTTCACACTGTGCTTTATATTTTAAATATGAATTTAAAATCAATCACAATTGACAATACCCGGTGTTCTCAGCACTGGCCTTTGATTCTTTCTTTCCACAGTAACACTAGTCTGTACACACCAATGGTTAATATAAATTGACTGGGACGCGCTTCACAATGATCAAAGAAAACTCTCAAACGCCGCATGATGCGTAAATTTGTTTGTCGCAAGTTGCACTTGAAACATCTGGAACAATATTTTAAAACACAAATTAAATTTCACACAGTGTTAATTTTAAATATGATTTTAAAATCAATCACCATCGACAACGCCCGGATTTCTCAGCACTGGCGTTTGATTCTTTCTTTCCGCAGTACCATTCGTCTGTACACACCAACGGACAAATATAAACTGGCTGCGGCCCGTTTCACAATGCATTAAACGCCGCATAATGCGTATATTCTTTATTGCGGCTGGCACTTGAAACATCTGGAACATTATTTCAAAACACAAATTAACTTTAACACTGTGCTTTATATTTTAAATATGAATTTAAAATCAATCACCATCGACAATGCCCGGTGTTGTCAACACTGGCCTTTGATTCTTTCTTTCCACAGTAACACTAGTGTGTACACGCCAATGGTTAATATAAATTGACTGGGACGCGCTTCACAATGATCAAAGAAAACTCTCAAACGATGCATGATGCGTAAATTTGTTTGTCGCAAGTTGCACTTGAAACATCTGGAACATTATTTTAAAACACAAATTAAATTTCACACAGTGCTAATTTTAAATATGATTTTAAAATCAATAACCATCGACAATGCCCGGTGTTCTCAGCACTGGCGTTTGATTCTTTCTTTCCGCAGTACCAATGGTCTGTACACACCAACGGACAAATATAAACTGGCTGCGGCCCGTTTCACAATGCTCACCGAAAACCATTAAACGCCGCATAATGCATATATTGTATATTGCGGCTGGCACTTGAAACATCTGGAACATTATTTCAAAACACAAATTAACTTTCACGCTGTGCTTTATATTTTAAATATGAATTTAAAATCAATCACAATTGACAATGCCCGGTGTTCTCAGCACTGGCCTTTGATTCTTTCTTTCCACAGTAACACTAGTCTGTACACACCAATGGTTAATATAAATTGACTGGGACGCGCTTCACAATGATCAAAGAAAACTCTAAAACGCCGCATGATGCGTAAATTTGTTTGTCGCAAGTTGCACTTGAAACATCTGGAACATTATTTTAAAACACAAATTAAATTTCACACAGTGTTTTATTTTAAATATGATTTTAAAATCAATTGCCATTGACAATGCCCGGTGTTCTCAGCACTGGCGTTTGATTCTTTCTTTCCACAGTACCATTCGTCTGTACACACCAACGGACAAATATAAACTGGCTGCGGCCCGT
Organism: Druceiella hillmani; assembly: GCA_039881145.1. Classification (NCBI taxonomy): domain Eukaryota; kingdom Metazoa; phylum Arthropoda; class Insecta; order Lepidoptera; family Hepialidae; genus Druceiella; species Druceiella hillmani. Next base: position 6,611,631 of record JAYKKI010000107.1, on the reverse strand, counting down.
TTCACAATGCATTAAACGCCGCATAATGCGTATATTCTTTATTGCGGCTGGCACTTGAAACATCTGGAACATTATTTCAAAACACAAATTAACTTTAACACTGCTTTATATTTTAAATATGAATTTAAAATCAATCACCATCGACAATGCCCGGTGTTCTCAGCACTGGCCTTTGATTCTTTCTTTCCACAGTAACACTAGTGTGTACACGCCAATGGTTAATATAAATTGACTGGGACGCGCTTCACAATGATCAAAGAAAACTCTCAAACGATGCATGATGCGTAAATTTGTTTGTCGCAAGTTGCACTTGAAACATCTGGAACATTATTTTAAAACACAAATTAAATTTCACACAGTGTTTTATTTTAAATATGATTTTAAAATCAATTGCCATTGACAATGCCCGGTGTTCTCAGCACTGGCGTTTGATTCTTTCTTTCCGCAGTACCATTCGTCTGTACACACCAACGGACAAATATAAACTGGCTGCGGCCCGTTTCACAATGCATTAAACGCCGCATAATGCGTATATTGTTTATTGCGGCTGGCACTTGAAACATCTGGAACATTATTTCAAAACACAAATTAACTTTAACACTGCTTTATATTTTAAATATGAATTTAAAATCAATCACCATCGACAATGCCCGGTGTTCTCAGCACTGGCCTTTGATTCTTTCTTTCCACAGTAACACTGGTGTGTACACGCCAATGGTTAATATAAATTGACTGGGACGCGCTTCACAATGATCAAAGAAAACTCTCAAACGATGCATGATGCGTAAATTTGTTTGTCGCAAGTTGCACTTGAAACATCTGGAACATTATTTTAAAACACAAATTAAATTTCACACAGTGCTAATTTTAAATATGATTTTAAAATCAATCACCATCGACAATGCCCGGTGTTCTCAGCACTGGCGTTTGATTCTTTCTTTCCGCAGTACCAATGGTCTGTACACACCAACGGACAAATATAAACTGGCTGCGGCCCGTTTCACAATGCTCACCGAAAACCATTAAACGCCGCATAATGCATATATTGTATATTGCGGCTGGCACTTGAAACATCTGGAACATTATTTCAAAACACAAATTAACTTTCACACTGTGCTTTATATTTTAAATATGAATTTAAAATCAATCACAATTGACAATACCCGGTGTTCTCAGCACTGGCCTTTGATTCTTTCTTTCCACAGTAACACTAGTCTGTACACACCAATGGTTAATATAAATTGACTGGGACGCGCTTCACAATGATCAAAGAAAACTCTCAAACGCCGCATGATGCGTAAATTTGTTTGTCGCAAGTTGCACTTGAAACATCTGGAACAATATTTTAAAACACAAATTAAATTTCACACAGTGTTAATTTTAAACATGATTTTAAAATCAATCACCATCGACAACGCCCGGATTTCTCAGCACTGGCGTTTGATTCTTTCTTTCCGCAGTACCATTCGTCTGTACACACCAACGGACAAATATAAACTGGCTGCGGCCCGTTTCACAATGCATTAAACGCCGCATAATGCGTATATTCTTTATTGCGGCTGGCACTTGAAACATCTGGAACATTATTTCAAAACACAAATTAACTTTAACACTGTGCTTTATATTTTAAATATGAATTTAAAATCAATCACCATCGACAATGCCCGGTGTTGTCAACACTGGCCTTTGATTCTTTCTTTCCACAGTAACACTAGTCTGTACACACCAATGGTTAATATAAATTGACTGGGACGCGCTTCACAATGATCAAAGAAAACTCTAAAACGCCGCATGATGCGTAAATTTGTTTGTCGCAAGTTGCACTTGAAACATCTGGAACATTATTTTAAAACACAAATTAAATTTCACACAGTGTTTTATTTTAAATATGATTTTAAAATCAATTGCCATTGACAATGCCCGGTGTTCTCAGCACTGGCGTTTGATTCTTTCTTTCCGCAGTACCATTCGTCTGTACACACCAACGGACAAATATAAACTGGCTGCGGCCCGTTTCACAATGCATTAAACGCCGCATAATGCGTATATTGTTTATTGCGGCTGGCACTTGAAACATCTGGAACATTATTTCAAAACACAAATTAACTTTAACACTGCTTTATATTTTAAATATTAATTTAAAATCAATCACCATCGACAATGCCCGGTGTTCTCAGCACTGGCCTTTGATTCTTTCTTTCCACAGTAACACTAGTGTGTACACGCCAATGGTTAATATAAATTGACTGGGACGCGCTTCACAATGATCAAAGAAAACTCTCAAACGATGCATGATGCGTAAATTTGTTTGTCGCAAGTTGCACTTGAAACATCTGGAACATTATTTTAAAACACAAATTAAATTTCACACAGTGCTAATTTTAAATATGATTTTAAAATCAATCACCATCGACAATGCCCGGTGTTCTCAGCACTGGCGTTTGATTCTTTCTTTCCGCAGTACCAATGGTCTGTACACACCAACGGACAAATATAAACTGGCTGCGGCCCGTTTCACAATGCATTAAACGCCGCATAATGCGTATATTGTTTATTGCGGCTGGCACTTGAAACATCTGAAACATTATTTTAAAACAAATTAAATTTCACACTGCGCTTTATTTTAAATATGAATTTTTAATCAATCTCAATTGACAATGCCCGGTGTTCTCAGCACTGGCCTTTGATTCTTTCTTTCCACAGTAACACTAGTGTGTACACGCCAATGGTTAATATAAATTGACTGGGACGCGCTTCACAATGATCAAAGAAAACTCTCAAACGATGCATGATGCGTAAATTTGTTTGTCGCAAGTTGCACTTGAAACATCTGGAACATTAATTTAAAACACAAATTAAATTTCACACAGTGCTAATTTTAAATATGATTTTAAAATCAATCACCATCGACAATGCCCGGTGTTCTCAGCACTGGCGTTTGATTCTTTCTTTCCGCAGTACCATTCGTCTGTACACACCAACGGACAAATATAAACTGGTTGCGGCCCGTTTCACAATGCATTAAACGCCGCATAATGCGTATATTCTTTATTGCGGCTGGCACTTGAAACATCTGGAACATTATTTCAAAACACAAATTAACTTTAACACTGTGCTTTATATTTTAAATATGAATTTAAAATCAATCACCATCGACAATGCCCGGTGTTGTCAACACTGGCCTTTGATTCTTTCTTTCCACAGTAACACTAGTGTGTACACGCCAATGGTTAATATAAATTGACTGGGACGCGCTTCACAATGATCAAAGAAAACTCTCAAACGATGCATGATGCGTAAATTTGTTTGTCGCAAGTTGCACTTGAAACATCTGGAACATTATTTTAAAACACAAATTAAATTTCACACAGTGCTAATTTTAAATATGATTTTAAAATCAATCACCATCGACAATGCCCGGTGTTCTCAGCACTGGCGTTTGATTCTTTCTTTACGCAGTACCAATGGTCTGTACACACCAACGGACAAATATAAACTGGCTGCGGCCCGTTTCACAATGCATTAAACGCCGCATAATGCGTATATTGTTTATTGCGGCTGGCACTTGAAACATCTGGAACATTATTTCAAAACACAAATTAACTTTAACACTGCTTTATATTTTAAATATGAATTTAAAATCAATCACCATCGACAATGCCCGGTGTTCTCAGCACTGGCCTTTGATTCTTTCTTTCCACAGTAACACTAGTGTGTACACGCCAATGGTTAATATAAATTGACTGGGACGCGCTTCACAATGATCAAAGAAAACTCTCAAACGATGCATGATGCGTAAATTTGTTTGTCGCAAGTTGCACTTGAAACATCTGGAACATTATTTTAAAACACAAATTAAATTTCACACAGTGCTAATTTTAAATATGATTTTAAAATCAATCACCATCGACAATGCCCGGTGTTCTCAGCACTGGCGTTTGATTCTTTCTTTCCGCAGTACCAATGGTCTGTACACACCAACGGACAAATATAAACCGGCTGCGGCCCGTTTCACAATGCATTAAACGCCGCATAATGCGTATATTGTTTATTGCGGCTGGCACTTGAAACATCTGGAACATTATTTTAAAACAAATTAAATTTCACACTGCGCTTTATTTTAAATATGAATTTTAAATCAATCTCAATTGACAATGCCCGGTGTTCTCAGCACTGGCCTTTGATTCTTTCTTTCCACAGTAACACTAGTGTGTACACACCAATGGTTAATATAAATTGACTGGGACGCGCTTCACAATGATCAAAGAAAACTCTCAAACGATGCATGATGCGTAAATTTGTTTGTCGCAAGTTGCACTTGAAACATCTGGAACATTAATTTAAAACTCAAATTAAATTTCACACAGTGCTAATTTTAAATATGATTTTAAAATCAATCACCATCGACAATGCCCGGTGTTCTCAGCACTGGCCTTTGATTCTTTCTTTCCACAGTAACACTAGTGTGTACACGCCAATGGTTAATATAAATTGACTGGGACGCGCTTCACAATGATCAAAGAAAACTCTCAAACGATGCATGATGCGTAAATTTGTTTGTCGCAAGTTGCACTTGAAACATCTGGAACATTATTTTAAAACACAAATTAAATTTCACACAGTGTTTTATTTTAAATATGATTTTAAAATCAATTGCCATTGACAATGCCCGGTGTTCTCAGCACTGGCGTTTGATTCTTTCTTTCCGCAGTACCATTCGTCTGTACACACCAACGGACAAATATAAACTGGCTGCGGCCCGTTTCACAATGCATTAAACGCCGCATAATGCGTATATTGTTTATTGCGGCTGGCACTTGAAACATCTGGAACATTATTTCAAAACACAAATTAACTTTAACACTGCTTTATATTTTAAATATGAATTTAAAATCAATCACCATCGACAATGCCCGGTGTTCTCAGCACTGGCCTTTGATTCTTTCTTTCCACAGTAACACTGGTGTGTACACGCCAATGGTTAATATAAATTGACTGGGACGCGCTTTACAATGATCAAAGAAAACTCTCAAACGATGCATGATGCGTAAATTTGTTTGTCGCAAGTTGCACTTGAAACATCTGGAACATTATTTTAAAACACAAATTAAATTTCACACAGTGCTAATTTTAAATATGATTTTAAAATCAATCACCATCGACAATGCCCGGTGTTCTCAGCACTGGCGTTTGATTCTTTCTTTCCGCAGTACCAATGGTCTGTACACACCAACGGACAAATATAAACTGGCTGCGGCCCGTTTCACAATGCTCACCGAAAACCATTAAAGGCCGCATAAAGCGTATATTGTTTATTGCGGCCGGCACTTGAAACATCTGGAACATTATTTTAAAACAAATTAAATTTCACACTGCGCTTTATTTTAAATATGAATTTTAAATCAATCTCAATTGACAATGCCCGGTGTTCTCGGCACTGGCCTTTGATTCTTTCTTTCCACAGTAACACTAGTGTGTACACGCCAATGGTTAATATAAATTGACTGGGACGCGCTTCACAATGATCAAAGAAAACTCTCAAACGCTGCATGATGCGTAAATTTGTTTGTCGCAAGTTGCACTTGATACATCTGGAACATTATTTTAAAACACAAATTAAATTTCACACAGTGCTAATTTTAAATATGATTTTAAAATCAATCACCATCGACAATGCCCGCTGTTCTCAGCACTGGCGTTTGATTCTTTCTTTCCACAGTATAACACTAGTCTGTACACACCAATGGTTAATATAAATTGACTGGGACGCGCTTCACAATGATCAAAGAAAACTCTAAAACGCCGCATGATGCGTAAATTTGTTTGTCGCAAGTTGCACTTGAAACATCTGGAACATTATTTTAAAACACAAATTAATTTTCACACAGTGTTTTATTTTAAATATGGTTTTAAAATCAAATGCCATTGACAATGCCCGGTGTTCTCAGCACTGGCGTTTGATTCTTTCTTTCCGCAATACCAATGGTCTGTACACACCAACGGACAAATATAAACTGGCTGCGGCCCGTTTCACAATGCTCACCGAAAACCATTAAACGCCGCATAATGCATATATTGTATATTGCGGCTGGCACTTGAAACATCTGGAACATTATTTCAAAACACAAATTAACTTTCACACTGTGCTTTATATTTTAAATATGAATTTAAAATCAATCACCATTGACAATGCACGGTGTTCTCATCACTGGCCTTTGATTCTTTCTTTCCACAGTAACACTAGTCTGTACACACCAATGGTTAATATAAATTGACTAAGACGCGCTTCACAATGATCAAAGAAAACTCTAAAACGCCGCATGATGCGTAAATTTGTTTGTCGCAAGTTGCACTTGAAACATCTGGAACATTATTTTAAAACACAAATTAATTTTCACACAGTGTTTTATTTTAAATATGGTTTTAAAATCAATTGCCATTGACAATGCCCGGTGTTCTCAGCACTGGCGTTTGATTCTTTCTTTCCGCAGTACCAATGGTCTGTACACACCAACGGACAAATATAAACTGGCTGCGGCCCGTTTCACAATGCATTAAACGCCGCATAATGCGTATATTGTTTATTGCGGCTGGCACTTGAAACATCTGGAACATTATTTCAAAACACAAATTAACTTTAACACTGCTTTATATTTTAAATATGAATTTAAAATCAATCACCATCGACAATGCCCGGTGTTCGCAGCACTGGCCTTTGATTCTTTCTTTCCACAGTAACACTAGTGTGTACACGCCAATGGTTAATATAAATTGACTGGGACGCGCTGCACAATGATCAAAGAAAACTCTCAAACGATGCATGATGCGTAAATTTGTTTGTCGCAAGTTGCACTTGAAACATCTGGAACATTATTTTAAAACACAAATTAAATTTCACACAGTGCTAATTTTAAATATGATTTTAAAATCAATCACCATCGACAATGCCCGGTGTTCTCAGCACTGGCGTTTGATTCTTTCTTTCCGCAGTACCAATGGTCTGTACACACCAACGGACAAATATAAACTGGCTGCGGCCCGTTTCACAATGCTCACCGAAAACCATTAAACGCCGCATAATGCATATATTGTATATTGCGGCTGGCACTTGAAACATCTGGAACATTATTTCAAAACACAAATTAACTTTCACACTGTGCTTTATATTTTAAATATGAATTTAAAATCAATCACAATTGACAATACCCGGTGTTCTCAGCACTGGCCTTTGATTCTTTCTTTCCACAGTAACACTAGTGTGTACACGCCAATGGTTAATATAAATTGACTGAGACGCGCTTCACAATGATCAAAGAAAACTCTCAAACGATGCATGATGCGTAAATTTGTTTGTCGCAAGTAGCACTTGAAACATCTGGAACATTATTTTAAAACACAAATTAAATTTCACACAGTGCTAATTTTAAATATGATTTTAAAATCAATCACCATCGACAATGCCCGGTGTTCTCAGTACTGGCGTTTGTTTCTTTCTTTCCGCAGTACCATTCGTCTGTACACACCAACGGACAAATATAAACTGGCTGAGGCCGGTTTCACAATGCTCACCGAAAACCATTAAAGGCCGCATAATGCGTATATTGTTTATTGCGGCTGGCACTGAAACATCTGGAACATTATTTCAAAACACAAATTAACTTTAACACTGTGCTTTATATTTTAAATATAAATTTAAAATCAATCACCATCGACAATGCCCGGTGTTGTCAACACTGGCGTTTGATTCTTTCTTTCCGCAGTACCATTCGTTTGTACACACCAACGGACAAATATAAACTGGCTGCGGCCCGTTTCACAATGCTCACCGAAAACCATTAAACGCCGCATAATGCATATATTGTATATTGCGGTTGGCACTTGAAACATCTGGAACATTATTTCAAAACACAAATTAACTTTCACACTGTGCTTTATATTTTAAATATGAATTTAAAATCAATCACCATCGACAATGCCCGGTGTTGTCAACACTGGCCTTTGATTCTTTCTTTCCACAGTAACACTAGTCTGTACACACCAATGGTTAATATAAATTGACTGGGACGCGCTCCACAATGATCAAAGAAAACACTAAAACGCCGCATGATGCGTAAATTTGTTTGTCGCAAGTTGCACTTGAAACATCTGGAACATTATTTTAAAACACAAATTAAATTTCACACAGTGTTTTATTTTAAATATGATTTTAAAATCAATTGCCATTGACAATGCCCGGTGTTCTCAGCACTGGCGTTTGATTCTTTCTTTCCGCAGTATTATTCGTCTGTACACACCAACGGACAAATATAAACTGGCTGCGGCCCGTTTCACAATGCATTAAACGCCGCATAATGCGTATATTGTTTATTGCGGCTGACACTTGAAACATCTGGAACATTATTTCAAAACACAAATTAACTTTAACACTGCTTTATATTTTAAATATGAATTTAAAATCAATCACCATCGACAATGCCCGGTGTTCTCAGCACTGGCCTATGATTCTTTCTTTCCACAGTAACACTAGTGTGTACACGCCAATGGTTAATATAAATTGACTGGGACGCGCTTCACAATGATCAAAGAAAACTCTCAAACGATGCATGATGCGTAAATTTGTTTGTCGCAAGTTGCACTTGAAACATCTGGAACATTATTTTAAAACACAAATTAAATTTCACACAGTGCTAATTTTAAATATGATTTTAAAATCAATCACCATCGACAATGCCCGGTGTTCTCAGCACTGGCGTTTGATTCTTTCTTTCCGCAGTACCAATGGTCTGTACACACCAACGGACAAATATAAACTGGCTGCGGCCCGTTTCACAATGCTCACCGAAAACCATTAAACGCCGCATAATGCATATATTGTATATTGCGGCTGGCACTTGAAACATCTGGAACATTATTTCAAAACACAAATTAACTTTCACACTGTGCTTTATATTTTAAATATGAATTTAACATCAATCACAATTGACAATACCCGGTGTTCTCAGCACTGGCCTTTGATTCTTTCTTTCCACAGTAACACTAGTCTGTACACACCAATGGTTAATATAAATTGACTGGGACGCGCTTCACAATGATCAAAGAAAACTCTCAAACGATGCATGATGCGTAAATTTGTTTGTCGCAAGTTGCACTTGAAACATCTGGAACATTATTTTAAAACACAAATTAAATTTCACACAGTGCTAATTTTAAATATGATTTTAAAATCAATCACCATCGACAATGCCCGGTGTTCTCAGCACTGGCGTTTGATTCTTTCTTTCCGCAGTACCATTCGTCTGTACACACCAACGGACAAATATAAACTGGCTGAGGCCGGTTTCACAATGCTCACCGAAAACCATTAAAGGCCGCATAATGCGTATATTGTTTATTGCGGCTGGCACTTGAAACATCTGGAACATTATTTCAAAACACAAATTAACTTTAACACTGTGCTTTATATTTTAAATATGAATTCAAAATCAATCACCATCTACAATGCCCGGTGTTGTCAACACTGGCGTTTGATTCTTTCTTTCCGCAGTACCATTCGTCTGTACACACCAACGGACAAATATAAACTGGCTGCGGCCCGTTTCACAATGCATTAAACGCCGCATAATGCGTATATTCTTTATTGCGGCTGGCACTTGAAACATCTGGAACATTATTTCAAAACACAAATTAACTTTAACACTGTGCTTTATATTTTAAATATGAATTTAAAATCAATCACCATCGACAATGCCCGGTGTTGTCAACACTGGCCTTTGATTCTTTCTTTCCACAGTAACACTAGTGTGTACACGCCAATAGTTAATATAAATTGACTGGGACGCGCTTCACAATGATCAAAGAAAACTCTCAAACGATGCATGATGCGTAAATTTGTTTGTCGCAAGTTGCACTTGAAACATCTGGAACATTATTTTAAAACACAAATTAAATTTCACACAGTGCTAATTTTAAATATGATTTTAAAATCAATCACCATCGACAATGCCCGGTGTTCTCAGCACTGGCGTTTGATTCTTTCTTTCCGCAGTACCAATGGTCTGTACACACCAACGGACAAATATAAACTGGCTGCGGCCCGTTTCACAATGCTCACCGAAAACCATTAAACGCCGCATAATGCATATATTGTATATTGCGGCTGGCACTTGAAACATCTGGAACATTATTTCAAAACACAAATTAACTTTCACACTGTGCTTTATATTTTAAATATGAATTTAAAATCAATCACAATTGACAATGCCCGGTGTTCTCAGCACTGGCCTTTGATTCTTTCTTTCCACAGTAACACTAGTCTGTACACACCAATGGTTAATATAAATTGACTGGGACGCGCTTCACAATGATCAAAGAAAACTCTAAAACGCCGCATGATGCGTAAATTTGTTTGTCGCAAGTTGCACTTGAAACATCTGGAACATTATTTTAAAACACAAATTAAATTTCACACAGTGTTTTATTTTAAATATGATTTTAAAATCAATTGCCATTGACAATGCTCGGTGTTCTCAGCACTGGCGTTTGATTCTTTCTTTCCGCAGTACCATTCGTCTGTACACACCAACGGACAAATATAAACTGGCTGCGGCCCGTTTCACAATGCATTAAACGCCGCATAATGCGTATATTGTTTATTGCGGCTGGCACTTGAAACATCTGGAACATTATTTCAAAACACAAATTAACTTTAACACTGCTTTATATTTTAAATATGAATTTAAAATCAATCACCATCGACAATGCCCGGTGTTGTCAACACTGGCCTTTGATTCTTTCTTTCCACAGTAACACTAGTGTGTACACGCCAATAGTTAATATAAATTGACTGGGACGCGCTTCACAATGATCAAAGAAAACTCTCAAACGATGCATGATGCGTAAATTTGTTTGTCGCAAGTTGCACTTGAAACATCTGGAACATTATTTTAAAACACAAATTAAATTTCACACAGTGCTAATTTTAAATATGATTTTAAAATCAATCACCATCGACAATGCCCGGTGTTCTCAGCACTGGCGTTTGATTCTTTCTTTCCGCAGTACCAATGGTCTGTACACACCAACGGACAAATATAAACTGGCTGCGGCCCGTTTCACAATGCTCACCGAAAACCATTAAACGCCGCATAATGCATATATTGTATATTGCGGCTGGCACTTGAAACATCTGGAACATTATTTCAAAACACAAATTAACTTTCACACTGTGCTTTATATTTTAAATATGAATTTAAAATCAATCACAATTGACAATGCCCGGTGTTCTCAGCACTGGCCTTTGATTCTTTCTTTCCACAGTAACACTAGTCTGTACACACCAATGGTTAATATAAATTGACTTAGACGCGCTTCACAATGATCAAAGAAAACTCTAAAACGCCGCATGATGCGTAAATTTGTTTGTCGCAAGTTGCACTTGAAACATCTGGAACATTATTTTAAAACACAAATTAAATTTCACACAGTGTTTTATTTTAAATATGATTTTAAAATCAATTGCCATTGACAATGCCCGGTGTTCTCAGCACTGGCGTTTGATTCTTTCTTTCCGCAGTACCATTCGTCTGTACACACCAACGGACAAATATAAACTGGCTGCGGCCCGTTTCACAATGCATTAAACGCCGCATAATGCGTATATTGTTTATTGCGGCTGGCACTTGAAACATCTGGAATATTATTTTAAAACAAATTAAATTTCACACTGCGCTTTATTTTAAATATGAATTTTAAATCAATCTCAATTGACAATGCCCGGTGTTCTCAGCACTGGCCTTTGATTCTTTCTTTCCACAGTAACACTAGTCTGTACACACCAACGGTTAATATAAACTGACTGGGGCGCGCTTCACAATAATCAAAGAAAACTCTAAAACGCCGCATGATGCGTAAATTTGTTTGTCGCAAGTTGCACTTGAAACATCTGGAACAATATGTTAAAACACAAATTAAATTTCACACAGTGTTAATTTTAAATATGATTTTAAAATCAATCACCATCGACAATGCCCGGTGTTCTCAGCACTGGCGTTTGATTCTTGCTTTCCGCAGTACCATTCGTCTGTACACACCAACGTACAAATATAAACTGGCTGCGGCCCGTTTCACAATGCTCACCGAAAACCATTAAAGGCCGCATAATGCGTATATTGTTTATTGCGGCTGGCACTTAAAACATCTGGAACATTATTTTAAAACAAATTAAATTTCACACTGTGCTTTATTTTAAATATGAATTTAAAATCAATCACAATTGACAATGCCCGGTGTTCTCAGCACTGGCGTTTGATTCTTTCTTTCCGCAGTACCATTCGTCTGTACACACCAATGGCCAAACATAAACTGGCTGCGGCCCGTTTCCCAATGCTCACCGAAAACCATTAAACGCTGCGTAATGCGTATATTGTTTATTGCGGCTTGCACTTGAAACATCTAGAACATTATTTTAAAACACAAATTAACTTTAACACTGCTTTATATTTTAAATATGAATTTAAAATCAATCACCATCGACAATGCCCGGTGTTCTCAGCACTGGCCTTTGATTCTTTCTTTTCACAGTAACACTAGTGTGTACACGCCAATGGTTAATATAAATTGACTGGGACGCGCTTCACAATGATCAAAGAAAACTCTCAAACGATGCATGATGCGTAAATTTGTTTGTCGCAAGTTGCACTTGAAACATCTGGAACATTATTTTAAAACACAAATTAAATTTCACACAGTGCTAATTTTAAATATGATTTTAAAATCAATCACCATCGACAATGCCCGGTGTTCTCAGCACTGGCGTTTGATTCTTTCTTTCCGCAGTACCAATGGTCTGTACACACCAACGGACAAATATAAACTGGCTGCGGCCCGTTTCACAATGCTCACCGAAAACCATTAAACGCCGCATAATGCATATATTGTATATTGCGGCTGGCACTTGAAACATCTGGAACATTATTTCAAAACACAAATTAACTTTCACACTGTGCTTTATATTTTAAATATGAATTTTAAATCAATCACAATTGACAATGCCCGGTGTTCTCAGCACTGGCCTTTGATTCTTTCTTTCCACAGTAACACTAGGCTGTACACACCAATGGTTAATATAAATTGACTTAGACGCGCTTCACAATGATCAAAGAAAACTCTAAAACGCCGCATGATGCGTAAATTTGTTTGTCGCAAGTTGCACTTGAAACATCTGGAACATTATTTTAAAACACAAATTAAATTTCACACAGTGTTTTATTTTAAATATGATTTTAAAATCAATTGCCATTGACAATGCCCGGTGTTCTCAGCACTGGCGTTTGATTCTTTCTTTCCGCAGTACCATTCGTCTGTACACACCAACGGACAAATATAAACTGGCTGCGGCCCGTTTCACAATGCATTAAACGCCGCATAATGCGTATATTGTTTATTGCGGCTGGCACTTGAAACATCTGGAATATTATTTTAAAACAAATTAAATTTCACACTGCGCTTTATTTTAAATATGAATTTTAAATCAATCTCAATTGACAATGCCCGGTGTTCTCAGCACTGGCCTTTGATTCTTTCTTTCCACAGTAACACTAGTCTGTACACACCAACGGTTAATATAAACTGACTGGGGCGCGCTTCACAATAATCAAAGAAAACTCTAAAACGCCGCATGATGCGTAAATTTGTTTGTCGCAAGTTGCACTTGAAACATCTGGAACAATATGTTAAAACACAAATTAAATTTCACACAGTGTTAATTTTAAATATGATTTTAAAATCAATCACCATCGACAATGCCCGGTGTTCTCAGCACTGGCGTTTGATTCTTGCTTTCCGCAGTACCATTCGTCTGTACACACCAACGTACAAATATAAACTGGCTGCGGCCCGTTTCACAATGCTCACCGAAAACCATTAAAGGCCGCATAATGCGTATATTGTTTATTGCGGCTGGCACTTAAAACATCTGGAACATTATTTTAAAACAAATTAAATTTCACACTGTGCTTTATTTTAAATATGAATTTAAAATCAATCACAATTGACAATGCCCGGTGTTCTCAGCACTGGCGTTTGATTCTTTCTTTCCGCAGTACCATTCGTCTGTACACACCAATGGCCAAACATAAACTGGCTGCGGCCCGTTTCCCAATGCTCACCGAAAACCATTAAACGCTGCGTAATGCGTATATTGTTTATTGCGGCTTGCACTTGAAACATCTAGAACATTATTTTAAAACACAAATTAATTTTCACACTGTGTTTCATTTTAAATATAAATTTATAATCAATGACAATCTAGAATGAACTGCGTTCTTAGCTTGCGGCAAATTAAATTTCACACTGTGCTTTATTTTAAATATGAATTTAAAATCAATAACAATTGACAATGCCCGGTGTTCTCAGCACTGGCGTTTGATTCTTTTTTTCCGCAGTACCATTCGTCTGTACACACCAATGGCCAAATATAAACTGGCTGCGGCCCGTTTCACAATGCTCACCGAAAACCATTAAACGCCGTATAATGCGTATATTGTATATGGCGGCTGGCACTTGAAACATCTGGAACATTATTTCAAAACACAAATTAACTTTAACACTATGCTTTATATTTTAAATATGAATTTAAAATCAATCACAATTGACAATGCCCGGTGTTCTCAGCACTGGCCTTTGATTCTTTCTTTCCACAGTAACACTAGTCTGTACACACCAATGGTTAATATAAATTGACTGGGACGCGCTTCACAATGATCAAAGAAAACTCTAAAACGCCGCATGATGCGTAAATTTTGTTTGTCGCAAGTTGCACTTGAAACATCTGGAACATTATGTTAAAACACAAATTAAATTTCACACAGTGTTAATTTTAAATATGATTTTAAAATCAATCACCATCGACAATGCCCGGTGTTCTCAGCACTGGCGTTTGATTCTTGCTTTCCGCAGTACCATTCGTCTGTACACACCAACGTACAAATATAAACTGGCTGCGGCCCGTTTCACAATGCTCACCGAAAACCATTAAAGGCCGCATAATGCGTATATTGTTTATTGCGGCTGGCACTTAAAACATCTGGAACATTATTTTAAAACAAATTAAATTTCACACTGTGCTTTATTTTAAATATGAATTTAAAATCAATCACAATTGACAATGCCCGGTGTTCTCAGCACTGGCGTTTGATTCTTTCTTTCCGCAGTACCATTCGTCTGTACACACCAATGGCCAAACATAAACTGGCTGCGGCCCGTTTCCCAATGCTCACCGAAAACCATTAAACGCTGCGTAATGCGTATATTGTTTATTGCGCCTGGCACTTGAAACATCTAGAACATTATTTTAAAACACAAATTAATTTTCACACTGTGTTTCATTTTAAATATAAATTTATAATCAATGACAATCTAGAATGAACTGCGTTCTTAGCTTGCGGCAAATTAAATTTCACACTGTGCTTTATTTTAAATATGAATTTAAAATCAATAACAATTGACAATGCCCGGTGTTCTCAGCACTGGCGTTTGATCCTTTTTTTCCGCAGTACCATTCGTCTGTACACACCAATGGCCAAATATAAACTGGCTGCGGCCCGTTTCACAATGCTCACCGAAAACCATTAAACGCCGTATAATGCGTATATTGTATATGGCGGCTGGCACTTGAAACATCTGGAACATTATTTCAAAACACAAATTAACTTTAACACTATGCTTTATATTTTAAATATGAATTTAAAATCAATCACAATTGACAATGCCCGGTGTTCTCAGCACTGGCCTTTGATTCTTTCTTTCCACAGTAACACTAGTCTGTACATACCAATGGTTAATATAAATTGACTGGGACGCGCTTCACAATGATCAAAGAAAACTCTCAAACGCCGCATGATGCGTAAATTTGTTTGTCGCAAGTTGCACTTGAAACATCTGGAACATTATTTTAAAACACAAATTAAATTTCACACAGTGTTAATTTTAAATATGATTTTAAAAGCAATCACCATCGACAATGCCCGGTGTTCTCAGCACTGGCGTTTGATTCTTTCTTGCCGCATTACAATTCGTCTGTACACACCAACGGACAAATATAAACTGGCTGCGGCCCGTTTCACAATGCTCACCGAAAACCATTAAACGCCGCATAATGCGTATATTTGCTTATTGCGGCTTGCACTTGAAACATCATCGTGGTTTTTAATACAGAGGTTAGCTAAGTTTCTACGATATAAAACTGCAGTTCAATTAATTTCTCCAGAGTTTTTGTGTAATGCACGCACTGAAATGAACCGTTTACATTTTTGTTATATGTATAAAATTATTATTACCATAATTATTTTAGCTTATCTTTTAATTACAAAATAAAGATAGAAAAACGGAAATTACATGCAAACTGAGCTAAAAAAGTGTAAAAATATATTTATTAAAAGGAAAAATGTTTCGATAAAGTGACCTCCGACATATTTTCCTCTTGTTATTTCTAATTTTCTTTTGTTATTACTTACGTTATTTTATATTTGTTTAACAAAAATTAAATGCTGCCAATGTTCAATATTCGAGAGGGGGAGGGGGAAATTATTAGGGCCATTTTTAAAATCAAGTAAAAACAAGTGGCGGCGTCCTTCGGATTAGAAATTTCTTGAGGTTTTATTATGTATTTCATGCGTTTTATACTAGCAAATAACAGTTACATGATTAATTTGGATTAAAGGAATAGAATCGTCTTAATTAATGTTTAACTATTATATTTTATTTTCAAATAATATTAAAACTTTGTATTTCCAAAACTGTGTACAAAAAATAAAGCGGGTTTCAATAATTATATTTTCTTTGTATTATACTTGTTAAAAAATTGCAATAATATATCTGAACAATAAATAACTGCACCTATTCAATAAGCTTATACTAAAAAAAATAAAATGGTAATTTATTTTTCACATTTCAAACCATGAACATAGTAACCATTTTTATTGACCATGTGATAAAAATTTATAAATCTAATAAAATTATTGAATTGGCGTATTTGCACCTAGAAATTATATAATAAAAATATTTAAGTGGATATAATAACATTAGCAACACTTATTATATTGTCTTATACTTGTTTGTTACGGGTAAAACTACTAATTGACATAAGGTAAAAACTACTGCATAACCCAAGCAGCAACAAAACCCACAGCAAAGGAAAGGAAAGCAATCAAACCCAGAGCAACCGAACCCAGAGCAACCGAACCCAGAGCAACCGAACCCAGAGCAACCGAACCCAGAGCAACCGAACCCAGAGCAACCGAACCCTTTGCAATTAAAAGCAAAGCAACGAAACCCACACCCAAACCAACCAAATCAAAACCACACAAACCAAACACAAAGAAACCAAGCACAAAGCGAACAAACCCATAGAAACCAAAGCAATCAAACCCAAAACAACCAAACCCATAACAAACAAACCCAAAGCAAATCCGGAACAACCAAATCGGAAGCCACCAAACCCGATGCAACCAAATCCGAAGCAACCAAACCCAATCAATAACAACAAAAACGTGCCTAGTTGCTCACATTACATCCATTAATAGTAAACCCAACCAACAAAACCGAACAAGACCCAACCCAAGGAATCACAACCTATTCCAAAACAAACCCACCAAACCCAGTGCAACGCTACGCAATCCGATCCTGACAAACCCAATCCAATCTAACGCAACCAAATCAAGTCTAACCGAACACAACCCAACCTACCCCAATCTAAAGGAAAACCCAACATAACATAACTAAACACAACTCAACTCAAAGCAAGCCCAACTCAACGCAACCCAAAACAAACCGAAGGAAAAACCTAATCCGACCAAACCCAACACAATTCAAAACAAACCTAACCAAACCCAGCTAATCCAACTCAAATCAACTTAAACAAAATCAACGAAACACAGCCCAACGCATACATCCTGAATCAAACCAATATGAGCTCAACACAACTCAACCCAACTCAAACCAATCCAACCCAACCAAACCAAACCCAATCCGAACAAATAGAATCCAACTCAACCAAAATATAAACCAACCCAAAAACAATCCGACGTAACCTAACCTAACTCTAGGCAATGCAACGCAACCAAATGAATAAAACCCAACCCTATCAAAACCATTTAAACCCAGCGCAAAACATATCCAAAATTATTAAACATGTCCATAATTCCAAAATCTATCACAGTCAAAACAAACCTAACAAAGTGGTTGCAAGTAAGTACTTTATCAACATTTTTAAATTACTTACAAATTACCAAAACGATTTATTAAGGGAAATATACAGAATTAAGAAATGTTTAACGATTCCTTGGAAATGTATAAAATTCCAATCTGCTTTAAGTAGAATATAACAATGTGCCGTTTCAATACAATATATTGACTTATTTAAAAAAAGTTTAATTGTATTGGCGGGGTGTGAACTATTGAGTGCGGTTAACGTAATCGACCGCAGCATTGGATATAGTTATAATTTCGAATTCTGGAAAATCCTAAAGGCCCATTTTACTTAAAGTGTATTGTCATGCTGATAATATTAAATGAGATACATTTAATATTCGCAAAACCTTCAATTTTGCGAGTCTTAAAAATTTATTATTAAATATCCAGTTCATAATTTTTTTTAATATAAATTTATAATTCAGAACGAATGCGTTTTAGCAACAATAAACATTCGCTGTTTAGGAACAAATCAAGCAAAAAATTTAAAGTAAAGAAAGAGGATCCATGAAAAGATATTTTAACTAATGTATAAATAATAAACAAAATATTTTACAAATAAACTAATATTACATGAAAGTTATTTAACCTTTTCATATTTTGCAAATTTTTGTTATTGATAGTTCTTATTAGATGTATGTTGAGAGTGTAGTATATAATTATATATTTAAATTCAAATAGTGAAAAGTATTTCAAAAATCAAACAAATATTTCTATTGAATATATTTTCTTGAAAACATTTTTTGTAATAAAATAACAAGACTGAGTTGTACTTTTAAAATATAGTTATGGATACAAATGTTTTAATATGGGTTAGGGATGCATATGTTATAATATGGGAGATACATTTATTACTTTACTCACTTTATCGAGATGAAAACTAGAAGATATTACATATTCTGGGTACCGACAACTAACAACTTAAGAAAAAACTGATAAATAGTTAGGAACACACAAAGATAAAAATGGATGTAATACAAGTTATATTACAATATTGATATTATTTACTTAAAAAATTAGCCGTTAATTTGAAGCGTATTAATAAACTTGAAGCGCCTATAAACCGTTACCGTTTAGCGTTGCCGTTACACAACTGGGCAATAGTTTGTATAATATATGAAGTTGTGTATCTTGACCTGACAGCTAATAAATATTTTTAGGGACAATATGCGAAAGAAATCGCGGACACAGCTCATTAGCTAATAAAATAATTGCGAAGTATGATAATATTAATACACTTAACAGTAACTGACGGATCGTTCCAAACATTTTTGAATGTTGCAACCCTGATTTTTTAAAAGAACCAAAAATTGTCAATAATTCAATATACGAAAATAACTATTATTTGTTAGGCAAATAATTTAAGCTTTCCAAAAAAAAAGTAGTCGTATTTCAAATAAAGCTGTTATAAAGAAATAAAGCCTTTTTGTCAATTAAAAGTTAATTCAGAACTAAAGTTATTGGCCTTATGGTAAACCCGAGATATAAAGAAAATGTACTGTACACGTTTAAAACTAGTTATTTCATAAATGTAATTTTTTTCAGAAATTATTTAAAAAGTTTCAGGCACCTAAAACGTATTATTTATAGGATAGCGTTGTTTAGGGACAAAATCCATTTTTCTCATTCTAATGTAAAAATGGCGCTGGTGTTTTCGTTGGTGTTGAAATCCGGTACTGGCCAAATTTCAAATGATCCATCGTTTGAAATTTCCATTATGACGTAAATTTAGTAAAATAAGAATTAGTTCTAATTTTATATGATACGATTCATAATTATTAAAGACGTAGTATTGCTACAAAACAATTACAATTATTTCTATTAACAAAATTGTGCGCGATTGTAGAAAAAAGAGAATAATGAGAAATTGGTTAAAATGAACATTGAATAATTTCACAAAAAATATTCATTGCGATTGAGAGTATTATAAGTAATAAAAAAAATTTATTTTCTCTTATTTTCATCCAGATGATATACACTCGTTACTCGTTAACATTTTTATTTCACAATAACATTTTTATCGTAAGGGCGGGAAGCGGAAAATGATATCGGTTTATCCTAACGCAATTTTCAGTTTATCCTAAATTAATTAGTGAATGTAAATGGAAAAAGAATTCAAAATATACAAAAATAAATATGAATAAAATTTATCGTTACAAAAGGAACGACATTTGGTTTATAGAGGAATAAAAATAAACAAAAGAGACGTCAAGAATGAAGTAGGCATATATAATAATGAAAGTTCCACAGAACACGAAGTTGAAAGAAAACTTTGTAAATTATGTGCTAAAACTGATTAAGAAACGTATTTGATTTGTCTTGATCGCAAAACTTTATATGCAAAACAATATTCCAAAAACTATCCTTTTATATTTCCATTATCACTACGAGTGAGTAAGATATAATTGTACATTTATAAATATCGTATTCCCTTCCATTAAATAATATGCCTCTATTTTAATGTATGTGGTTAATAAATTATATAAATTATTACATTGAATTATATTTTCATCGCTTACTGAATTTAATGCAACAAAGGATACAAAAACTATGGCGCGAATTTACGCGACTTTCTCAGTATTCACATATAAAATAATACTAGGGTCAAGGTTGACTCAAGAACCGTTCGTGTTAAGTCATTTCGAAGGGCCAATGAAAGTTAATAATTGAATACTTTTATAAAAGTGTTTATGTAAACTAGTGGTATTCAATGTATATTTTCTAGTACGTTTTTAAGAGATTTTGGATAATTTTTATTCTTAATTTGTTCCTTAAATATTGCATAGGACTTAATAGTCAATAAAATGAATCATTAAAAAAATGACTTACATATTAGCACATACATTTGTTTGCTGTTATAATATTTGTAGCATCCACATAAGATTTCTTCTTAAAGGTTAAGTTTACAGCCCTTACATATTTGTCAATTGGCCTTTTATGGAAATCATTTAAAAAAACTTATTGAAATTCAATTGATTGTTATTTCATATGTTGACGAAATTTGCCGTTTAGATACATAGATCCTATTTCTTCCATAAATATTTTATTTTACAAACACAACATAGCGTAGAAAATAATTGGATGAATTTATAATTTAGTTCGAAATGCAGTTTAACCCGAATGATATTTTGGTAATTTGTGGATATAAAAGTACATGCATTAAAAACGATGTATTTAGAAAAACATTTTACAGCTGACGATTATATGGTATAAAAGAACGATATGGAAAAATAAAATTATTCACGAAAAATGTCTTTAAATTCGTACGTGCATTACTGTTTTTCACAATTAATTCATCATTAGACATTACAAATTTAACATTAAAAAAAGAATAAAGAAGAAATATTCAACTAACTTTAAATATTTAATTTATGACATTTTTTAAAATTAATGGCCCAAGCGAGCTACACTTCCCCCTAAATTAAAGAAATATCAAATCAATAAAGGGAAACAATAATCAGAAATGAGGTACAACAATAAAATCATTGATCTTGGATGTGACGTAAAAATATGCACAGTTGTTATTTCTTGTTTGGTACAATATATTCGCGTTGTCAAGGTTTAAATTCCTTTTCAAATCTACCCTACGAATAATAATTTTATATCCAATCGTTCAATCATATGCAAGTGTCACCTTTTAAAACAATTTCCTATAAGGCATTAAGATTTATAACCAGTTTAGTTAGTTACATTACGCATATTAGATTTAAACTAAGGCGTTAAGAAATATTAAGTGACTCACCGTGTCCATCGAACGATTCTGCCAATTGATTATAACAAGTACCCAATGCTGTTGTTCTTGAAATGGAAGCATCTGCCTCTAGTGTTGTTGAACGTTTGCGTATTCGTGCAGAGGAACGTGAATGATTCATGTGACGTCAAATAGCTCCTTTTGCTTTATTCCTCTCACGGCTTGATTCAAATTTATTTTCTCCCGATCTTTTAACTTCGATCATGTGATCCCATTTTAATATATTATCACTTTGTTTACGTACACTTCACCGGTATGGTAAGGGTATTTAGTAACCTTCGCACAATGCACGAATTTAGTGTTTATTATATGAATTTATTGTTTATAAAAATTTTAAAATTTAAACACGGCAACGATACACGAATGGAATATAACAGAATCAAGTAATATCGGTGCAACAAATCGAATCGGAAAATATCACGAACGTCAGACACTACGCGGCACGGTGTGACTTCGACGATTGCTCGGCAAATACTGATTTCGGCGCGCGCTCCGACAGCCCTTTATATAGGCCAGTAGCTCTCACCCTCCAACCCCCTTCCTTCTCGATTTTTTCTTTTATTATTATATTAGCTATTACCTAAAATTTAGAAAATGACTAAAACTTGCCGTATTTAGTTTCAACTCATAATAATGTTCGAAATTAAATATAATATATTGCGAGATTGGGTAATAATTATCGGCTTGGAACCTTAATAACGGTCAGATTAGGGTAAAATAATATTTGAAATGAAACAATTTTTGTATTTTAATATATGATTGGTTGCCTGGGAAAATGAAGTATTCTTTAAGTGAAGACAACTAAATTCGGTTATAGATTCCCTTTACCGAGATATTGTTATATTTTATTATGCCAATTATGGAAAAATATCAGTGCGCGGGTTTAATTCTTTCTTAAGACCTTTTCATTATTTGTGCGAAACGATACCAAGATTTATGTGAATGAAACATTATTTAATATGGATTAATGTCATTGTTATAACATGATGAATAAGTTATTATTAATGTCATTGTTATAACATGATGAATAAGTTAGGATTAATGTCATTGTTATAACATTAATATATGTATTAGGTTTCAGTTAATATTTTAGCGTGTTTAATGTGAAACGCACTAATGAAGATTTTCAATTAACTTTTGCCTTGACTTAAATTATTTTTATAAATTCGAATTTCTCAAAATAAGATTCTCGCAGCATTATTCCAAAATTCAAAAAAAAATTAAGGTGCAGAAGGACAAAAGACTGCAAAAATTTAAACGAAGTAGTATTTATTTATGTTTAAAAATAAATCACTGAGGGTAGATAAGACCTAATATAAAATTAATACAGTAGCGACCAACACCAATACAGAGGCGACTCCGCCCACGAATGTCATTATTCGTGACCCAAATTATGTAAAATAGTAGAAAGTAATTGATGAATTGACGAAAAAATTTCTCACTCAAGACAAACAGCGAAGTTGTCATATACTGCTGTTTTTGTTCCTTAAAACTTCCTTTTTTTCAAGTGAAAACTATTTTGTGAAATATTTAATAGTTTTGGCATTTTATTACTGTGCAAAATTTAGTAAGATTTTATTTGTTCTAAACAGAAAAACTAGATAAGAAAGGAAAATCGAAACACTTCCACGTTTCTAATATCCTTAAGGAACAATGTAATGGTCTTTTAAATGCTCTTAAGGGGTAATTAAAAAAAATTTAAAAAAAATTCAGATTATGATATTAGGGTCAAGGTTAATTTAATTATTTTGATAATATAATAAAACTCTTACTATAGATTTTAACTTGTAATTTGTTAGAATAGTTACGTTTGTAATACTGAAATTATGAATTTTTAAACAATATTCTCTAATAGTTCACTGATGTAAGAATATCCCTTAGATTACGTCACTAACATATTAAGGTATGACAGCATCGTCAAATTTTTGTGGTCGTTTTTATCCATTTTAAAAAGTAGTTTTATAAAAACGATTTTGTTAAGAAATTTTGTCACAATATAATTGTTCCTAATTTAATATAATTGGTGGATTCAATTGGTTATTCTCATAGGCGTATCATCTTTCAACCAGACTCTGGGTAAGTCGACAGTATACTGACTTATTCATCGTTCAAGATATGTATGTACTCGTACGGTGTGCTAGCTGAGTTTTAACTTGGCATGTTAGTACACATTTATTTATTATGAAAGCACGAGGATACATTTTGCTAAGTTCAGTCACTGTTTCAGTATCATATTTAAATCAATTTATTCCTCAATTACAAATGCTTACATTAAAAATACGGCTATATCTAACTAGGTAAATCATTTCAACTTTATTGCTTGGCAGCTGAACAAAGATTTATATTTAACTATCAACTCCGCCTGGCTTCGCACTCACATGTAGTTGATGGAAAAGAAAATTTTGAGATGTATAGATTTTCTTCGACTTAACCTGTATTTATCGCCATAATTATTTACACTAAACCTACATTACATAAATACTTTTTATGACTCTTTATTCATAAAACAATACATTAATTACTTAATGTTTTTCAGTTGTTTTTTATTAAAAAAATATAAGCATATTAAGAATACTTTGAAAGAGTAACTTCACGTTTTCGTTATGTATATCAATGTAATATCTTTCTATTAACCTTATCTTTTACACCCTGGACCAGTAATTATTGACAAAATATATATATTTTTTTTAAAAATATTCTGGCGTGATATTTTATTGAGGTTTCCTACAAAAATTTCTAATCAAAAAGAATTTCAAGTTGTCAAATATATTTACCAATGAATACGATTTTAGCACCATTGATAGTTTTTCTCTAAATTTATAAAACTCATTTTTTTATCACGTTTTGCAATGATACATGCTGAATTATAAATATTCTTATTCATGGACAAATTCCAAGTATACAAAGCAAATTAGGTATTTACATTTTATGATGTGTTCCTTGCTAAGCTCAGTTTTATGTGTAATTATGCAAGAACGATAAAGCGCAGTTACAATTTGTTCAAAAAAGTGTTCGTTAATATAAAATAAAATTGTCGTAATTTCGTTTTGTTCACATAGTGGTTTCAGTTTCAAAGTTTTTCGGTGATTTAAATAAATGATGGTATAACTGGTGGACAAATTAATTTTTTTATTGACTTGTTAAAATAAAAGCAAATCTCCAAATATCTGCTCTATTATGTAAGATTCGGAAACAAATGAACGCAACATTATTTTTCGTTACGGCGAATTAATTTTTATGTTCAGAAATTTTACTGAACGGGCGCTAGTATTTCGATTTAAATGAGAAATTTTAAGAACGTGTGAGTAATCAAAAATATGCACAAAATCGTGTCAAGTGCGAGTAGAACTCGCAATACCGAAGTTCGTTACATATTTAGGTTCTCAAAGATTGAAGGATACGTAATAATTCTATTAAATAATTAACAAATAATATATTTTTCACAACGTGAATATATTGCCGACTGTGTTTTTCAGAAACGCAGAAACACAGAGCACATTTACATTATGACGTCGAGAATCAACACGACAGATACCCTAAAATCATTACGTAGGTTATTATAAACCCTATTTTTTCATCTCTTTAAATCGAGTCGT
The DNA here is from genome assembly GCA_039881145.1 of Druceiella hillmani. NCBI lineage: Eukaryota > Metazoa > Arthropoda > Insecta > Lepidoptera > Hepialidae > Druceiella > Druceiella hillmani. The sequence continues at coordinate 6,586,038 of JAYKKI010000107.1, read as the reverse complement.
TTCGAAAATTAGCGGAGGGAGCACATTTTTTGTTTATAGAAAATATTCAACACATGTCTAAAGACACACTAGCTGAAAATATGGAAAAGTGTTTTTGAAAGATATAACTAGCCCTTTCAAACGATTTCTCATAACAGGTATGGAATTTGAAAACAATTTGATTGCTTAAATTGTCAGTGAAATTCCAAAAATTAATATATTTTATTGCATGCTACATATATGTGTGGATAATATGATGTATTACAAAGAAAAATTTCAAGTTTCCGCGTTGAACGGTTTCGGAGAAAAACGGCTGCAAGAGACTGATAAATAATTAAGTGATGTTTTTAGGAACCCGTTTTTCCTTTAGAGGTACGGAAACCAAAAATAAAACAGTTCTACAAGATATAATATGGTAGACACATAATATATATCAGTTTATTTGAGACATTATCGTTGTTATAAGCAGATCGCTGTTAAATTTTATAGAGACCACCTTCGAAAGCCTCAAACAAAATTAGGCAACCTCACAAAATTTATTCGTTTTGGGTATTGACAGTTTCAACGAAGAGTGGGGGCAAACAAGTTGAGCGTAGAAATTAAATGTTTGATGGGCACGGGATATCTCCCGTCGATCTCACATCAACGAAATCATAGGCACAAGTACTAGGTAAATATAAATGCAGTATTAAATTGAAAATAATTAACAAAAACAAGTGACATCTAACAGAAAATTTAAAAATAACTACAAATATGTGACAGTTATTTATAAAAGAAGCCGATGTAATTAAGTAGCGACATAATGTTTTGGTGGTAAATCACCAAGGAAAATAGTATCGTGGTTTTAATACAGAGGTTAGCTAAGTTTCTACGATATAAAACTGCAGTTCCATAAATTTCCCCTGAGTTTTTGTGTAATGCACGCACTGAAATGACCCGTTTACATTTTTGTTATATGTATTAAAATTATTATGCGAGATAAGAGATGATAATATTTAAAATGAGACACCGTTTTGGCAGGCATCCCGCCAACGTTTCCCTCCCAATCATAAAAAGAACAACAAATATTAAATTACCATAATTATTTTAGCTTTATCTTTTAATTACAAAATAAAGATAGGAAAACGGAAATTACATGCAAACTGAGTTAAAAAATGTGTAAAAATGTATTAAAAGTAAAAATGTTTAGAAAAAGTGACCTCCGACATATTTTCCTCTTGCTATTTCTTATTTTCTTTTGTTATTTCTTGAGTTATTTTATATTTATTTAACAAAAATTAAATGCTGCCAATGTTCAATATTCACGGGGAATTATTAGGGAAGGGGAGGGGGAAATTATTAGGGCCTTTTTAAAACCAAGTAAAAACAAGTGGCGGGGTCCTTCGGATTAGAAATTTCTTGAGGTTTTATTATGTATTTCTTGCGTTTTATACTAGCAGATAACAGTTACATGGTTAATTCGGATTAAAGGAATAGAATTGTCTTAATTAATGTTTAACTATTATATTTTATTTTCAAATAAAATTAAAATTTTGTATTTCCAAAACTTGATAGTGACACAAAAAATAAAGCAGATTTCAATATTTATATTTTCTTTGTTTTATACTTGTTAAAAAATTAGAAAAATATATCTGAACAATAAATAACTGCACCTATTCAATTACCTTATACTAAAAAAATTAACATGGTAATTTATTTTCCACATTTCAAACCATGAACACAGTAACCATTTTTATTGACCATGTGATAAAAATATATAAATCTAATAAAATTATTGAATTGGCGTATTTGCACCTAGAAATTATATAATACAAATATTTAAGTGGATATAATAACATTAGCAACACTTTTTATATTGTCTTATACTTGTCTGTTACGGGTAAAAACTACTAATTGACATAAGGTAAAAACTACTGCATAACCCAAGCAGCAAAAAAACCCACAGCAAAGGAAAGCATCCGAACCCAGAGCAACCGAACCCAGAGCAACCGAACCCAGAGCAACCGAACCCAGAGCAACCGAACCCAGAGCAACCGAACCCAAAACAACCGAACCCAAAACAACCGAACCCAAAACAACCGAACCCAAAACAACCGAACCCAAAACAACCGAACCCAAAACAACCGAACCCAGAGCAACCGCACCCAGAGGAACCGAACCCAGAGCAACCGAACCCAGAGCAACCGAACCCAGAGCAACCGAACCCACAGCAACCGAATCCAAACCAAACAAACCCTTTTGCAACGAAAAGCAAAGCAACCAAACCCACACCCAAACCAACTAAATCAAAACCACACAAACCGAACACAAAGAAACCAAGCACAAAGCGAACAAACCCATAGAAACCAAAGCAATCAAACCCGAACAACCAAACCCAAAACAATCAAACCCATAACAAACAAACCCAAAGCAAATGCGGAACAACCAAATCGGAAGCCACCAAACCCGATGCAACCAAATCCGAAGCAGCCAAACCCAACCAATAACAACAAAAACGTGCCTAGTTGCTCACATTACATACATTAATAGTAAACCCAACGAACAAAACCGAACAAGACCTAACCCAAGTAATCACAACCTAATCCAAAACATACCCACCAAACCCAAAATATTTTACAAATAAACTAATATTACATGAAAGTTATTTAATCTTTTCATATTTTGCAAATTTTTTTTGTTGATATTTCTTATTAGATGTATGTTGAGAGTGTAGTATATAATTATATATTTAAATTCAAATAGTGAAAAGTATTTCAAAAATCAAACAAATATTTCTATTAAATATATTTTCTTGAAAACATTTTTTGTAATAAAATAACAAGACCGAGTTGTACTTTAAAAATATAGTTATGGATACAAATGTTTTAATATGGGTTAGGGATGCATATGTTATAATATGGGAGATACATTTATTACTTTACTCACTTTATCGAGATGAAAACTAGAAGATATTACATATTCTGGGTACCGACAACTAACAACTTAAGAAAAAACTGATAAATAGTTAGGAACACACAAAGATAAAAATGGATGTAATACAAGTTATATTATGATATTGATATTATTCACTTAAAAAATTAGCCGTTAATTTGAAGCGTATTAATAAACTTGAAGCGCCTATAAACCGCGGACGCATGGAGGCGTTGCCGTTACACAACTGGGCAATAGTTTGTATAATATATGACGTTGTGTATCTTGACCTGACAGCTAATAAACATTTTTAGGGACAAAATACGAAAGAAATCACGGACACAGCTCATTAGCTAATAAAATAATTGCGAAGTATGATAATATTAATACACTTAACAGTAACTGACGGATCGTTCCAAACATTTTTTAATCTTGCAACCCTGATTTTTTAAAAGAACCAAAAATTGTGAATAATTCAATATACGAAAATAACTATTATTTGTTAGGCAAATAATTTAAGCTTTCCGAAAAAAAAGTAGTCGTATTTCAAATAAAGCTGTTATAAAGAAATAAAGCCTTTTTGTCAATTAAAAGTTAATTCAGAACTAAAGTTATTGGCCTTATGGTAAACCTGAGATATAAAGAAAATGTACTGTACACGTTTAAAACTAGTTATTTCATAAATGTAGATTTTTTCAGAAATTATTTAAAAAGTTTCAGGCACCTAAAACGTATTATTTATAGGATAGCGTTGTTTAGGACAAAATCCATTTTTCTCATTCTAATTTAAAAATGGCGCTGGTGTTTTCATTGGTGTTGGAATCCGGTACTGGCCAAATTTCAAATGATCCATCGTGAAATTTCCATTATGACGTATATTTAGTAAAATAAGAATTAGTTCTAATTTTATATGAAACGATTCATAATTATTAAAGACGTAGTATTGCTACAAAACAATTACAATTATTTCTATTAACAAAATTGTGCGCGATTGTAGAAAAAAGAGAATAATGAGAAATTGCTTAAAATGAATATTGAATAATTTCACAAAAAATATTCATTGCGATTGAGAGTATTATAAGTAATAAAAAAAATTTATTTTCTCTTATTTTCATCCAGATGATATACACTCGTTACTCGTTTACATTTTTATTTCACAATAACATTTTTATCGCAAGGGTGGGAAGCGTAAAATGATATCGGTTTATCCTAACGCAATTTTCAGTTTATCCTAAATTAATTAGTGAATATAAATGGAAAAAGAATTCAAAATATACAAAAATAAATATGAATAAAATTTATGGTTACAAAAGGAACGAAATTTGGTTTATAGAGAAATAAAAATAAACAAAAGAGACGTCAAGTATGAAGTAGGCAGATATAATAATGAAAGTTCCACAGAAAACGAAGTTGAAAGAAAACTTTGTAAATTATGTGCTAAAACTGATTAAGAAACGTATTTGATTTGTCTTGATTGCAAAACTTTATATGCAAAACAATATTCCAAAAACTATCCTTTTATATTTCCATTATCACTACGAGTGAGTAAGATATAATTGTACATTTATAAATATCGTATTCCCCTCCATTAAATAATATGCCTCTATTTTAATGTATGTGGTTAATAAATTGTATAAATTAATACATTGAATTATATTTTCATCACTTACTGAATTTAATGCAACAAAGGATACAAAAACTATGGCGCAAATTTACGCGACTTTCTCATTATTCACATATAAAATAATACTAGGGTCAAGGTTGACTCAAGAACCGTTCGTGTCATTTCGAAGGCCCAATGAAAGTTAATAATTCAATACTTTTATAAAGTATTTATATAAACTAGTGGTATTCAATGTATATTTTCTAGTACGTTTTTAAGAGATTTTGGATAATTTTTATTCTCAATTTGTTCCTTAAATATTGCATAGGACTTAATAGTCAATAAAATGAATCATTAAAAAAATGACTTACATATTAGCACATACATTTGTTTGCTGTTATAATATTTGTAACATCCACATAAGATTTCTTCTTAAAGCTTAAGTTTACAGCCCTTACATATTTGTCAATTGGCCTTTTATGGAAATCATTTAAAAAAACTTATTGAAATTCAATTGGATTAGCAGGATTATTATTTTATATGTCGACGCAATTTAGTCGTCCGTTTAGATACATAGATCCTATTCCTTCCATAAATATTATATTTTACAAACACAACATAGCGTAGAAAATAATTGGTTGTATTTATAATTTAGTTCGAAATGCAGTTTAACCTGAATGATATTTTAGTAATTTGTGGATATAAAAGTACATGCATTAAAAACGATGTATTTAGAAAAACATTTTACAGCTGACCATTATATGGTCTTAAAACGATATGGAAAAATAAAATTATTCACGAAAAATGTTTTTAAATTCGTATGTTCATTACTTTTTTCAAAATTAATTCATCATTAGACATTACACGTTTAACATTAAAAAAAGTATAAGTCATGAAATATTCAACTAACTTGAAATATTTAATTTATGACATTTTTTAAAATTAATGGCCCAAGCGAGCTACACTTCCCCCTAAATTAAAGAAATATCAAATCAATAAAGGGAAACGATAATCAGAAATGAGGTACAACAATAAAATCATTGACCTTGGATGTGACGTAAAAACATGCACAATTGTTATTTCTTGTTTGGTACAATATATTCGCGTTGTCAAGGTTTAAATTCCTTTTCAAAACTACCCTACGAATAATAATTTTATATCCAGTCGTTCAATCATACGCAAGTGTCACCTTTTAAAACAATTTCCTATAAGGCATTAAGATTTATAACCAGTTTAGTTAGTTACATTATGCATATTAGATTTAAACTAAGGCGTTAAGAAATATTAAGTGACTCACCGTGTCCATCGAACGATTCTGCCATTTGATTATAACAAGTACCCAAGGCTGTTGTCCTTGAAATGGAAGCATCTGCCTCTAGTGTTGTTGAACGTTTGCGTATGTCAAACAGCTCGTTTTGCTTTATTCCTCTCACGGCTTGATTCAAATTTATTTTCTCCCGATCTTTTAACTTCGATCATGTGATCCCATTTTAATATATTATCACTTTGTTTACGTACACTTCACCGGTATGGTAAGGGTATTTAGTAACCTTCGCACAATGCACGAATTTAGTGTTTATTATATGAATTTATTGTTTATAAAAAATTTAAAATTTAAACACGGCAACGATACACGAATGGAATATAACAGAATCAAGTAATATCGGTTTCAAAACGAATCGGAAAATATCACGAACCGAATCGGAAAATATCACGAACGTCAGACACCACGCGGCACGGTGTGACTTCAACGATTGCTCGACAAATACTGATTTCGGCGCGCGCTCCGACAGCCCTTTATATAGGCCAGTAGCTCTCCCCCTCCACCCCCCTTCCTTCTCGATTTTTTCTTTTATTATTATATTAGCTATTACCTAAAATTTTGAAAATGACTAAAACTTACCGTATTTAGTTTCAACTCATAATAATGTTCGAAATTAAATATAATATATTGTGAGATTGGGTAATAATTATCGGCTTGGAACCTTAATAACGGTCAGATTAGGGTAAAATAATATTTGAAATGAAACAATTTTTGTATTTTAATATATGATTGGTTGCCTGGGAAAATGATGTATTCTTTAAGTGAAGACAACTAAATTCGGTTATAGATTCCCTTTACCGAGATATTGTTATATTTTATTATGCCAATTATGGAAAAATATCAGTGCGCGGGTTTAATTCTTTCTTAAGACCTTTTCATTATTTGTGCGAAACGATACCAAGATTTATGTGAATGAAACACTATTTAATATGGATTAATGTCATTGTTATAACATGATGAATAAGTTAGGATTAATGTCATTGTTATAACATGATGAATAAGTTAGGATTAATGTCATTGTTATAACATTAATATATGTATTAGGTTTCAGTTAATATTTTAGCGTGTTTAATGTGAAACGCTCTAATGAAGATTTCCAATTATCTTTTGCCCCGACTGAAATTATTTTGATAAATTCGAATTTCTTACCTTTTACCGCAGCATTATTCCAAAATTATTTAAAAATTTAAGGAGTAGAAGGACAAAAGACTGCAAAAATTTAAACGAAGTAGTATTTATTTATGTTTAAAAATAAATCACTGCGGGTAGATAGGATCTAATATAAAATTAATACAGTAGCGACCAACACCAATACAGAGGCGACTCCGCCCACGAATCTCATTATTCGTGACCCAAATTATGTAAAATAGTAGAAAGTAATTGATGAATTGACGAAAAAATTTCTCACTCAAGACAAACAGCGAAGTTGTCATATACTGCTGTTTTTTGTTCCATAAATCTTCCTTTTTTTCAGAGTGAAAACTAGTTTGTGTAATATTTAATAGTTTTGGCATTTTATTACTGTGCAAAATTTAGTAAGATTTTATTTGTTCTAAACAGAAAAACTAGACAAGAAAGGAAAATCGAAACACTTCCACGTTTCTTATATCCTTAAGAAATAATGTAATGGTCTTTTAAATGCTCTTAAGGGGTAATTAAAAAAATTTAAAAAAAATTCAGATTATGATATTAGAGTCAAGGTTAATTTAATCATTTTGGTAATATAATAAAACTCGTAATCAATTCATTATTTTTCTGTTTTCATAGCTATTCTCGCGTTATTCATAATTAATTGCCATGTTAGAGATGAGTTTTTAAGGAACGCACTTCTTAAGATTTCGTATGTAGGTATTCTTAGTTACATCAATAAATGCGAGTACTTCACTTCTCTTACTGTAGATTTTAACTTGTAATTTGTTAGAATAGTTATGTTTGTAATACCGAAATTATGAATTTTTAAACAATATTCTCTAATAGTTCACTGATGTAAGAATATTCCTTAGATTGCATCACTAACATATTAAAGTATGACAACTTCATCAAATTTTTGTGATCGTTTTTATCCATTTTAAAAAGTAGTTTATAAAAACGATTTTGTTAAGAAATTTTGTCACAATATAATTGTTCCTAATTTAATATAATTGGTGGATTCAATTGGTTATTCTCATAGGCGTATCATCTTTCAACCAGACTCTGGGTAAGTCGACAGTATACTAACTTATTCATCATTCAAGATATGTACTGTGTGCTAGCTGAGTTTTAGCTTGGCATGTTAGTACACATTTGTTTATTATGAAAGCACGAGGATACATTTTGCTAAGTTCAGTCACTCTTTCAGTATTAAATTTAAATAAATTTATTCCTCAATTGCAAATGCTTACATTAAAAATACGGCTATATCTAACTAGGTAAATCATTTCAACTTTATTGCTTGGCAGCTGAACAAAGATTCATATTTAACTATCAACTCCGCCTGGCTTCGCACTCACAGGTAGTAAAATTTTGGGATGTATAGATTTTCTCCGACTTAACCTGTATTTATCGCCATAATTATTTACACTAAACCTACATTACATAAATACTTTTTATGACTCTTTATTCATAAAACAATACATTAATTACTTAATGTTTTTCAGTTGCTTTTTGTTAAAAAAATATAAGCATATTAAGAATACTTTGAAAGAGTAACTTCACGGTTCCGTTATGTATATCAATGCAATATCTTTCTATTAACTTTATCTTTTACACCCTGGACCAGTAATTATTGACAAAATATAGATTTTTTTTTTAAAAATATTCTGGCGTGATATTTTATTGAGGTTTCCTACAAAAATTTCTAATCAAAGAGAATTTCAAGATGTCCAATATATTTACCAATGAATACGATTTTAGCACCATTGATAGTTTTTTCTCTAAATTTATAAAGCTCATTTTTTTATCACGTTTTGCAATGATACATACTAAATTATAAATATTCTTATTCATGGACAAATTCCAAGTATACAAAGCAAATTAGGTATTTACATTTTATGATGTGTTCCTTGCTAAGCTCAGTTTTATGTGTAATTATGCAAGAAGGATAAAGCGCAGTTACAATTTGTTCAAAAAAGTGATCGTTAATTTAAAATAAAATTTCAAAGTTTTTCGATAATTTAAATAAATGATGGTATAACTGGTGGAAAAATTAATTTTTTTATTGACTTGTTAAAATAAAAGCAAATCTCCAAATATCTGCTCTATTATGTAAGATTCGGAAACAAATGAACGCAACATTATTTTTCGTTACGGCGAATTAATTTTTATGTTCAGAAATTTTACTGAACGGGCGCTAGTATTTCGATTTAAATGAGAAATTTTAAGAACGTGTGAGTAATCAAAAATATGCACAAAATCGTGTCAAGTGCGAGTAGAACTCGCAATACCGAAGTTCGTTACATATTTAGGTTCTCAAAGATTGAAGGATACGTAATAATTCTATTAAATAATTAACAAATAATATATTTTTCGCAACGTGAATATATTGCCTACTGTGTTTTTCAGAAACGCAGAAACACAGTGCACATTTATATTATGACGTCGAGAATCAACACTACAGATACCCTGAAATCATTACGTAGGTTTATATAAACCCTATTTTTTCATCTCTTTAAATCGAGTCGTTTCGAAAATTAGCGGAGGGAGCACATTTTTTGTTTATAGAAAATATTCAACACATGTCTGAAGACACTAGCTGAAAATATGGAAAAGTGTTTTTGAAAGATATAACTAGCTTGCCCTTTCAAACGATTTCTCATAACAGGTATGGAATTTGAAAACAATTTGATTGCTTAAATTGTCAGTGAAATTCCAAAAATTAATATATTTTATTGCATGCTACATATATGTGTGGATAATATGATGTATTACAAAGAAAAATTTCAAGTTTCCGCGTTGAACGGTTTCGGAGAAAAACGACTGCAAGAGACTGATAAATAATTAAGTGATGTTTTTAGGAACCCGTTTTTCCTTTAGAGGTACGGAAACCAAAAATAAAACAGTTCTACAAGATATAATATGGTAGACACATAATATATATCAGTTTATTTGAGACATTATCGTTGTTATAAGCAGATCGCTGTTAAATTTTATAGAGACCACCTTCGAAAGCCTCAAACAAAATTACGCAACCTCACAAAAATGATTCGTTTTGGGTATTGACAGTTCCAACAAGAGTGGAGGCAAACAAGTTGAGGGTAGAAATGAAATGTTTGATGGGCGCGGGATATCTCCCGTCGATCTCACATCAACGAAATCATAGGCACGAGTACTAGGTAAATATAAATGCAGTATTAAATTGGAAATAATTAACAAAAACAAGTGACATCTAAGAGAAAATTCAAAAATAACTACAAATATGTGACAGTTATTTATAAAAATAGCCGATGTAATTAAGTAGCGACATAATATTTTCGTGGTAAATCACCAAGGAAAATAGTATCGTGGTTTTTAATACAGAGGTTAGCTAAGTTTCTACGATATAAAACTGCAGTTCAATAAATTTCCCCTGAGTTTTTGTGTAATGCACGCACTGAAATGACCCGTTTACATTTTTGTTATATGTATTAAAATTATTATGCGAGATAAGAGATGATAATATTTAAAATGAGATACTGTTTTGGCAGGCATCCCACCAATGTTCCTCTCCCAATCATAAAAAGAACAACAATTATTAAATTACCATAATTATTTTAGCTTATCTTTTAATTACAAAATAAAGATAGAAACACGGAAATTACATGCAAACTGAGCTAAAAAATGTGTAAAAATGTATTTATTAAAAGGAAAAATGTTTCGAAAAAGTGACCTCCGACATATTTTCCTCTTGCTATTTCTTATTTTCTTTTGTTATTTCTTATGTTATTTTATATTTATTTAACAAAAATTAAATGCTACCAATGTTCAATATTCACGGGGGGGGGGGAGGGGGGAAATTATTAGGGACATTTTTAAAATCAAGTAAAAACAAGTGGCGGGGTCCTTCGGATTAGAAATTTCTTGAAGTTTTATTATGTATTTCTTGCGTTTTATACTAGCAAATAACAGTTACATGGTTAATTCGGATTAGAGGAATAGAATCGTCTTAATTAATGTATAACTATTATATTTTATTTTCAAATAATATTAAAACTTTGTATTTCCAAAACTTGATAGTGACACAAGAAATAAAGCACGTTTCAATATTAATATTTTCTTTGTTTTATACTTGTTAAAAAATTGCAATATTATATCTGAACAATAAATAACTGCACCTATTCAATTACCTTATACTAAAAAAAATTAACATGGTAATTTATTTTTCAAATTTCAAACCATGAACACAGTAACCATTTTTATTGACCATGTGATAAAAATATATAAATTTAATAAAATTATTGAATTGGCGTATTTGCACCTAGAAATTATATAATAAAAATATTTAAGTATATATAATAACATTAACGACACTTGTTATATTGTCTTTTACTTGTCTGTTACGGGTAAAAACTACTAATTAACATAAGGTAAAACTACTGCATAACCCAAGCAGCAACAAAATCCACAACAAAGGAAAGGAAAGCAAACGTACCCAGAGCAACCGAACCCAGAGCAACCGAACCCAGAGCAACCGAACCCAGAGCAACCGAACCCAGAGCAACCGAACCCAGAGCAACCGAACCCAGAGCAACCGAACCCAGAGCAACCGAACCCAGAGCAACCGAACCCAGAACAACCAAACCCTTTACAACGAAAAGTAAAGCAACCAAACCCACACCCAAACCAACCAAACCAACCAAACCAACCAAATCAAAACCACACAAACCAAACACAAAGAAACCAAGCACAAAGCGAACAAACCCATAGACACCAAAGCAATCATACCCAAAACAACCAAACCCATAACAAACAAACCCAAAGCAAATCCGGAACAACCAAATCGGAAGCCACCAAACCCGATGCAACCAAATCCGAAGCAACCAAACCCAACCAATAACAACAAAAACGTGCCTAGTTGCTCACATTACATACATTAATAGCAAACCCAACCAACAAAACCAAACAAGACCCAACCCAAGTAATCACAACCTAATCCAAAACAAGCCCAACTCAACGCAACCCAAAACAAACCCAAGGAAAAACCTAATCCGACCAAACCCAACACAATTCAAAACAAACCCAACCAAACCCAGTGAATAAACACACCCAATCCAACTCAAATCATCTTAAACAAAATCAACTAAATACAGCCCAACACATACATCCTAAATCAAACCAATATGAGCTCAACACAACTCAACCGAACTCAAACCAACCCAACCCAATCAAACCAAACCCAATCCGAACATATAGAATCCAACTCAACCAAAATGTAAACCCAAAAACAATCCGACGTAACCTAACCTAACTCAAGGCAACGCAACGCAACCAAATGAACATAACTCAACCCTATCACAACCATTTAAACCCAGCGCAAAACATATCCAAAATTATTAAACATATCCATAATTCCAAAATCTATCACAGTCAAAACAAACCTAACAAAGTGGTTGCAAGTAAGTACTTTATCAACATTTTGAAATAACTTACAAATTACCAAAACGATTTATTAAGGGAAATATACAGAATTAAGAAATGTTTAACGATTCCTTGGAAATGTATAAAATTCCAATCTGCTTTAAGTAGAATATAACAATGTGCCGTTTCAATACAATATATTGACTTATTTAAAAAAAGTTTACTTGTATTGGCGGGGTGTGAACTATTGAGTGCGGTTAACGTAATCGACCGCAGCATTGGATATAGTTATAATTTCGAATTGTGGAAAATCCTAAAGGCCCATTTTACTTAAAGTGTATTGTCATACTGGCTTTTGAAGCCGGTGCAGTTTAACACACATACAAATTTCGCTGACGTTTTATTTAAGAACATGTATTAAAAAACCATGGAGATACAATAATACTCTATTGTATCATAAATTTTGTATTTTCGCCTTAAATTTAATTAAAAAAAATGACGTATATCTCATTTAATATTCGCAAAAACCTTCAATTTTACGAGTCTTAAAAATTTATTATTAAATATCCAGTTCATAATTTTTTTTAATATAAATTTATAATTCAGAACGAATGCGTTTTAGCAACAATAAAAATTCGCTGTTTAGGAACAAATAAAACAAAAAATTTAAAGTAAAGAAAGAGGATCCATGAAAAGATATTTTAACTAATTTATAAATAATAAATAAAATATTTTACAAATAAACTAATATTACATGACAGTTATTTAATCTTTTCATATTTTGCAAATTTTTGTTATTGATAGTTCTTATTAGATGTATGTTGAGAGTGTAGTATATAATTATATATTTAAATTCAAATAGTGAAAAGTATTTAAAAAATCAAACAAATATTTCTATTAAATATATTTTCTTGAAAACATTTTTTGTAATAAAATAACAAGACTGAGTTGTACTTTTAAAATATAGTTATGGATACAAATGTTTTAATATGGGTTAGGGATGCATATGTTATAATATGGGAGATACATTTATTACTTTACTCACTTTATCGAGATGAAAACTAGAAGATATTACATATTCTGGGTACCGACAACTAACAATTTAAGAAAAAACTGATAAATAGTTAGGAACACACAAAGATAAAAATGGATGTAATACAAGCTATATTATAATATTGATATTATTCACTTAAAAAATTAGCCGTTAATTTGAAGCGTATAAATAAACTTGAAGCGCCTATAAACCGCGGACGCATGGAGGCGTTGCCGTTACACAACTGGGCAATAGTTTGTATAATATATGACGTTGTGTATCTTGACCTGACAGCTAATAAAAATTTTTAGGGACAATATACGAAAGAAATCGCGGACACAGCTCATTAGCTAATAAAATAATTGCGAAGTATGATAATATTAATACACTTAACAGTAACTGACGGATCGTTCCAAACATTTTTTAATCTTGCAACCCTGATTTTTTAAAAGTACCAAAAATTATCAATAATTCAATATACCAAAATAACTATTATTTGTTAGGTAAATAATTTAAGCTTTTCAAAAAAAAGTAGTCGTATTTCAAATAAAGCTGTTATAAAGAAATAAAGCCTTTTCGTCAATTAAAAGTTAATTCAGAACTAAAGTTATTGGCCTTATGGTAAACCTGAGATATAAATAAAATATACTATACACGTTTAAAACTAGTTATTTCATAAATGTAATTTTTTTCAGAAATAATTTAAAAAGTTTCAGGCACCTAAAACGTATTATTTATAGGATAGCGTTTTTTAGGGACAAAATCCATTTTTCTCATTCTAATGTAAAAATGACGCTGGTGTTTTCGTTGGTGTTGGAATCCGGTACTGGCCAAATTTCAAATGATCCATCGTTTGAAATTTCCATTATGACGTAAATTTATTAAAATAAGAATTAGTCCTAATTTTATATGAAACGATTCATAATTATTAAAGACGTAGTATTGCTACAAAACAATTACAATTATTTCTATTAACAAAATTGTGCGCGATTGTAGAAAAAAGAGAATAATGAGAAATTGCTTAAAATGAACATTGAATAATTTCACAAAAAATATTCATTGCGATTGAGAGTATTATAAGTAATAAAAAAAATTATTTTCTCTTATTTTCATCCAGATGATATACACTCGTTACTCGCTAACATTTTTATTTCACAATAACATTTTTATCGCAAGGGTGGGAAGCGTAAAATGATATCGGTTTATCCTAACGCAATTTTCAGTTTATCCTAAATTAATTAGTCAATATAAATGAAAAAAGAATTCAAAATGTACAAAAATAAATATGGATAAAATTTATCGTTACAAAAGGAACGAAATTTGGTTTATAGAGGAATAAAAATAAACAAAAGAGACGTCAAGTATGAAGTAGGCAGATGTAATAATGAAAGTTCCACAGAACACGAAGTTGAAAGAAAACTTTGTAAATTATGTGCTAAAACTGATTAAGAAACGTATTTGATGTGTCTTGATTGCAAAACTTTAAATGCAAAACAATATTCCAAAAACTATCCTTTTATATTTCCATTATCACTATGAGTGAGTAAGATATTATTATTTAATGGAAGGGAATACGATATTTATAAATGTACAATTATATCTTACTCACTACGAGTGAGTAAGATATAATTGTACATTTATAAATATCGTATTCCCTTCCATTAAATAATATGCCTCTACTTTAATGTATGTGGTTAATAAATTATATAAATTATTACATTGAATTATATTTTCATCACTTACTGAATTTAATGCAACAAAGGATACAAAAACTATGAAGGTTGACTCAAGAACCGTTCGTGTTAAGTCATTTCGAAGGCCCAATGAAAGTTAATAATTCAATAAAGTAAACTAGTGGTATTCAATGTATATTTTCTAGTACGTTTTTAAGAGATTTTGGATAATTTTTATTCTCAATTTGTTCCTTATATATCGCATAGGACTTAATAGTCAATAAAATGAATCATTAAAAAAATGACTTACATATTAGCACATACATTTGTTTGCTGTTATAATATTTGTAGCATCCACATAAGATTTCTTCTTAAAGGTTAAGTTTACAGCCCTTACATATTTGTCGACTGGCCTTTTATGGAAATCATTTAAAAACCTTATTGAAATTCAATTGGATTAGCGGGATTGTTATTTTATATGTTGACGAAATTTGCCGTTTAGATGCATAGATGCTATTGCTTCCATAAATATTATATTTTACAAACACAACATAGCGTAGAAAAAAAATTGGATATATTTATAATTTAGTTCGAAATGCAGTTTAACCCGAATGATATTTTGGTAATTTGTGGATATAAAAGTACATGCATTAAAAACGATGTATTTAGAAGAACATTTTACAGCTGACGATTATATGGTATAAAAAAATCGATATGGAAAAATAAAATTATTCATCAATAATGTCTTTAAATTCGTATGTTCATTACTTTTTTTCACAATTAATTCATCATTAGACATTACAAATTTAACATTAAAAAAAGTATAAAGAAGAAATATTCAACTAACTTTAAATATTTAATTTATGACATTTTTTAAAATTAATGGCTCAAGCGAGCTACACTTCCCCCTAAATTAAAGAAATATCAAATCAATAAAGGGAAACGACAATCAGAAATGAGGTACAACAATAAAATCATTGACCTTGGATGTGACGTAAAAACATGCACAATTGTTATTTCTTGTTTGGTACAATATATTCGCGTTGTCAAGGTTTAAATTCCTTTTCAAAACTACCCTACGAATAATAATTTTATATCCAGTCGTTCAATCATACCCAAGTGTCACCTTTTAAAACAATTTCCTATAAGGCATTAAGATTTATAACCAGTTTAGTTAGTTACATTATGCATATTAGATTTAAACTAAGGCGTTAAGAAATATTAAGTGACTCACCGTGTCCATCGAACGATTCTGCCAATTGATTATAACCAGTACCCAATGCTGTTGTTCTTGAAATGGATGCATCTGCCTCTAGTGTTGTTGAACGTTTGCGTATCCGTGCAGAGAAACGTGAAGGATTCATGTGGCGTCAAATAGCTCGTTTTGCTTTATTCCTCTCACGGCTTGATTCAAATTTATTTTCTCCCGATCTTTTAACATCGATCATGTGATCTCATTTTAATATATTATCACTTTGTTTACGTACACTTCACCGGTATGGTAAGGGTATTTAGTAACCTTTGCACAATGCACGAATTTAGTGTTTATTATATGAATTTATTGTTTATAAAAATTTTAAAATTTAAACACGGCAACGATACACGAATGGAATATAACAGAATCAAGTAATATCGGTGCAACAAAACGAATCGGAAAATATCACGAACGTCAGACACCACGCGGCACGGTGTGACTTCGACAATTGCTCGGCAAATACTGATTTCGGCGCGCGCTCCATATATAGGCCAGTAGCTCTCCCCCTCCACCCCCCTTCCTTCTCGATTTTTTCTTTTATTATTATATTAGCTATTACCTAAAATTTTGAAAATGACTAAAACTTACCGTATTTAGTTTCAACTCATAATAATGTTCGAAATTAAATATAATATATTGTGAGATTGGGTAATAATTATCGGCTTGGAACCTTAATAACGGTCAGATTAGGGTAAAATAATATTTGAAATGAAACAATTTATTGTATTTTAATATATGATTGGTTGCCTAGGAAAATGATGTATTCTTTAAGTGAAGACAACTAAATTCGGTTATAGATTCCCTTTACCGAGATATTGTTATATTTTATTATACCAATTATGGAAAAATATCAGTGCGCGGGTTTAATTCTTTCTTAAGACCTTTTCATTATTTGTGCGAAACGATACCTAGATTAATGTGAATGAAACACTATTTAATATGGATTAATGTCATTGTTATAACATGATGAATAAGATTAATGTCATTGTTAATTGTTATAACTATGTGTTAGGTTTAAGTTAATATTTTAGCGTGTTTAATGTGAAACGCACTAATGAAGATTTTCAATTACCTTTTGCCCCGTCTTAAATTATTTTGATAAATTCGAATTTCTTACCTTTTACCGCAGCATTATTCCAAAATTATTTAAAAATTTAAGGTGTAGAAGGACAAAAGACTGCAAAAATTTAAACGAAGTAGTATTTATTTATGTTTAAAAATAAATCATTGCGGGTAGATAGGATCTAATATAAAATTAATACAGTGGCGACCAACACCAATACAGTGGCGACTCCGCCCGCGAATGTCATTATTCGTGACCCAAATTATGTAAAATAGTAGAAAGTAATTGATGAATTGACGAAAAAAATTCTCACTCAAGACAAACAGCGAAGTTGTCATATACTGCTGTTTTTTGTTCCTTAAAACTTCCTTTTTTTCAGAGTGAAAACTATTTTGTGTAATATTTAATAGTTTTGGCATTTTATTACTATGCAAAATTTAGTAAGATTTTATTTGTTCTAAACAGAAAAACTAGATAAGAAAGGAAAATCGAAACACTTCCACATTTCTAATATCCTTAAGGAATAATGTAATGGTCTTTTAAATGTTCTTAAGGGGTAATTAAAAAAAAAATTAAATGATATTAGGGTCAAGGTTAATTTAATTATTTTAATAATATAATAAAACTCGTAATAAATTCATTATTTTTCTGTTTTCATAGCTGTTCTCCGCGTTATTCATAATTAATTGCCATATTAGATGAGTTTTTAAGGAACGCTCTTCTTAAGATTTCGTATGTACGTATTCTTAGTTACATCAATAAATGCGAGTACTTCACTTCTCTTACTATAGATTGTATCTTGTAATTTGTTGGAATAGTCACGTTTGTATTACCGAAATTATGAATCTTTAAACAATATTCTCTAATAGTTCACTGATGTAAGAATATTCCTTAGATTACATCACTAACATATTAAAGTCTGACAGCATCTTATAATTTTTGTGATCGTTTTTATCCATTTTAAAAAGTAGTTTATAAAAACGATTTTGTTAAGAAATTTTGTCACAATATAATTGTTCCTAATTTAATGTAATTGGTGGATTCAATTGGTTATTCTCATAGGCGTATCATCTTTCAACCAGACTCTGGGTAAGTCGACAGTATAGTAACTTGTTCATCATTCAAGATATGTATGTACTTATGTACGGTGTGCTAGTTGAGTTTTATCCTAGCATGTTAGTACACATTTGTTTATTATGAAAGCACGAGGATACATTTTGCTAAGTTCAGTCACTGTTTCAGTGTCAAATTTATTTAAATTTATTCTTAAATTATAAATCATTTCAACTTTATTGCTTGGAAGCTGAACAGAGGTTTATATTTAACTATCGACTCCGCCTGGCTTTGCACTCACAGGTAGTTGATTTAAACTGTATTTATCACCATAATTATTTACACAAAACCTACATTAAATAAATACTTTTTATGACTCTTAATCCATAAACAAATACATTAATTACTAAATGTTTAGTTCTTTTTTTTTTAAATAAAAGCATATTAAGAATACTTTGAAAGGGTAACTTCACTGTTCCGTTATGTATATCAATGTAATATCTTTCTATTAACCTTATCTTTTACACCCTGGACCAGTAATTATTGACAAAATATAGATTTTTTTTAAAAAAATATTCTGGCCTGATATTTTATTGACGTTTCCTACAAAAATTTCTAATCAAAAAGAATTTCAAGATGTCCAATATATTTACCATATGAATACGATTTTAGCACCATTGATAGTTTTTCTCTAAATTTATAAAACTTATTTTTTTATCACGTTTTGCAATGATACATACTGAATTATAAATAATCTTATTCATGGACAAATTCCAAGTGTACAGAGCAAATTAGGTATTTACATTTTATGATGTGTTCCTTGCTAAGCTCAGTTTTATGTGTAATTATGCAAGAAGGATAAAGCGCAGTTACAATCTGTTCAAAAAAGTGTTCGTTAATATAAAATAAAATTGTAATTTCGTTTTGTTCACATAGCGGTTTCAGTTTCAAATTTTTTCAGAAATTTAAATAAATGATGGTATAACTGGTGGACAAATTAATTTTTTTATTGACTTGTTAAAATAAAAGCAAATCTCCAAATATCTGCTCTATTATGTAAGATTCGGAAACAAATGAACGCAACATTATTTTTCGTTACGGCGAATTAATTTTTATGTTCAGAAATTTTACTGAACGGGCGCTAGTATTTCGATTTAAATGAGAAATTTTAAGAACGTGTGAGTAATCAAAAATATGCACAAAATCGTGTCAAGTGCGAGTAGAACTCGCAATACCGAAGTTCGTTACATATTTAGGTTCTCAAGGATTGAAGGATACATAATAATTCTATTAAATAATTAACAAATAATATATTTTTCACAACGTGAATATATTGCCTACTGTGTTTTTCAGAAACGCAGAAACATAGTGCACATTTATATTATGACGTCGAGAATCAACACTACAGTTACCCTAAAATCATTACGTAGGTTTATATAAACCCTATTTTTTCATCTCTTTAAATCGAGTCGTTTCCAAAATTAGCGGAGGGAGCACATTTTTTGTTTATAGAAAATATTCAACACATGTCTGAAGACACTAGCTGAAAATATGGAAAAGTGTTTTTGAAAGATATAACTAGCTTGCCCTTTCAAACGATTTCTCATAACAGGTATGGAATTTGAAAACAATTTGATTGCTTAAATTGCCAGTGAAATTGCAAAAATTAATATATTTTATTGCACGCTACATATATGTGTGGATAATATGATGTATTACAAAGCCAAATTTCAAGTTTCCGCGTTGAACGGTTACGGAGAAAAACGGCTGCAAGAGACTGATAAATAATTAAGTGACGTTTTTAGGAACCCGTTTTTCCTTTAGAGGTACGGAAACCAAAAATAAAACAGTTCTACAAGATATAATATGGTAGACACATAATATATATCAGTTTATTGAGACATTATCGTTGTTATAAGCAGATCGCTGTTAAATGTTATAGAGACCACCTTCGAAAGCCTCGAACAAAATTACGCAACCTCACAAAATTTATTCGTTTTGGGTATTGACAGTTCCAACGAAGAGCGGGGGCAAACAAGTTGAGGGTAGAAATGAAATGTTTGATGGGCGCGGGATATCTCCCGTCGATCTCACATCAACGAAATCATAGGCACAAGTACTAGGTAAATATAAATGCAGTATTAAATTGAAAATAATTAACAAAAACAAGTGACATCTAACAGAAAATTTAAAAATAACTACAAATATGTGACAGTTATTTATAAAAGAAGCCGATGTAATTAAGTAGCGACATAATATTTTCGTGGTAAATCACCAAGGAAAATAGTATCGTGGTTTTTAATACAGAGGTTAGCTAAGTTTCTACGATATAAAACTGCAGTTCAATTAATTTCCCCTGAGTTTTTGTGTAATGCACGCACTGAAATGACCCGTTTACATTTTCG
Source organism: Druceiella hillmani (assembly GCA_039881145.1). Lineage (NCBI taxonomy): Eukaryota > Metazoa > Arthropoda > Insecta > Lepidoptera > Hepialidae > Druceiella > Druceiella hillmani. Next base: position 6,565,209 of record JAYKKI010000107.1, on the reverse strand, counting down.
TTATATGTATTAAAATTATTATGCGAGATAAGAGATGATAATATTTAAAATGAGATACTGTTTTGGCAGGCATCCCGCCAACGTTTCACTCCCAATCATAAAAAGAACAACAAATATTAAATTTCCATAATTATTTTAGCTTATCTTTTAAATACAAAATGAAGATAGAAAAACGGAAATTACATGCAAACTGAGCTAAAAAATGTGTAAAAATGTATTAAAAGGAAAAATGTTTCGAAAAAGTGACCTCCGACGTATTTTCCTCTTGTTATTTCTTATTTTCTTTTGTTATTTCTTACGTTATTTTATATTCATTTAACAAAAATTAAATGCTGCCAATGTTCAACGGGGGGGGGGGAGGGGAAATTATTAGGGCCATTTTTAAAATCAAGTAAAAACAAGTGGCGGGGTCCTTCGGATTAGAAATTTCTTGAGGTTTTATTATGTATTTCTTGCGTTTTATACTAGCAAATAACAGTTACATGGTTAATTCGGATAAAAGGAATAGAATCGTCTCAATTAATGTTTAACTATTATATTTTATTTTCAAATAATATTAAAACTTTGTATTTCCAAAACTTGATAGTGACACAAAAAATAAAGCAGGTTTCAATATTTATATTTTCTTTGTTTTATACTTGTTAAAAAATTGGAATAATATATCTGAACAATAAATAACTGCACCTATTCAATTACCTTATACTAAAAAAATTAACATGGTAATTTATTTTTCACATTTTCACATTTCAAACCATGAACACAGTAACCATTTTTATTGACCATGTGATAAAAATATATAAATCTAATAAAATTACTGAATTGGCGTATTTGCACCTAGAAATTATATAATAAAAATATTTAAGTGGATATAATAACATTAACAACACTTGTTATATTGTCTTATACTTGTCTGTTACGGGTAAAAACTACTAATTGACATAAGGTAAAAACTACTGCATAACCCAAGCAGCAACAAAACCCACAGAAAAGGAGAGTAACCGAACCCAGAGCAACCGAACCCAGAACAACCGAACCCAGAACAACCGAACCCAGAGCAACCGAACCCGGAGCAACCGAACCCGGAGCAACCGAACCCAGAGCAACCGAACCCAGAGCAACCGAACCCAGAGCAACCGAACCCAGAGCAACCGAACCCAGAGCAACCGAACCCAGAGCAACCGAACCCAGAGCAACCGAATCCAGAGCAACCAAATCCAAACCAACCAAACCCTTTGCAACGAAAAGCAAAGCAATCAAACCCACACCCAAACCAACAAAATCAAAACCACACAAACCAAACACAAAGAAACCAAGCACAAAACGAACAAACCCATAGAAACCAAAGCAATCAAACCCAAAACAACCAAACCCATAACAAACAAACCCAAAGCAAATCCGGAAGAACCAAATCGGAAGCCACCAAACCCGATGCAACCAAATCCGAAGCAGCCAAACCCAACCAATAACAACAAAAACGTGCCTAGTTGCTCACATTACATACATTAATAGTAAACCCAACCAACAAAACCGAACAAGACCCAACCCAAGTAATCACAACCTAACCCAAAACAAACCCACCAAACCCAAAATATTTTACAAATAAACTAATATTACATGAAAGTTATTTAATCTTTTCATATTTTGCAAATGTTTGTTATTGATATTTCTTATTAGATGTATGTTGAGAGTGTAGTATATAATTATATATTTAAATTCAAATAGTGAAAAGTATTTCAAAAATCAAACAAATATTTCTATTAAATATATTTTCTTGAAAACATTTTTTGTAATAAAATAACAAGACTGTGTTTTACTTTTAAAATATAGTTATGAATACAAATGTTTTAATATGGGTTAGGGATGCATATGTTATAATATGGGAGATACATTTATTACTTTACTCACTTTATCGAGATGAAAACTAGAAGATATTACTTATTCTGGTTACCGACAACTAACAACTTAAGAAAAAACTGATAAGTAGTTAGGAACACACAAAGATAAAAATGGATGTAATACAAGCTATATTATGATATTGATATTATTCACTTAAAAAATTAGCCGTTAATTTGAAGCGTATAAATAAACTTGAAGCGCCTATAAACCGCGGACGCATGGAGGCGTTGGCGTTACACAACTGGGCAATAGTTTGTATAATATATGACGTTGTGTATCTTGACCTGACAGCTAATTAAAATTTTTAGGGACAATATGCGAAAGAAATCGCGGACACAGCTCATTAGCTAATAAAATAATTGCGAAGTATGATAATATTAATACACTTAACAGTAACTGACGGATCGTTCCAAACATTTTTGAATGTTGCAACCCTGATTTTTTAAAAGAACCAAAAATTGTCAATAATTCAATATACGAAAATAACTATTATTTGTTAGGCAAATAATTTAAGCTTTCCACAAAAAAAGTAGTCGTATTTCAAATAAAGCTGTTATAAAGAAATAAAGCCTTTTTGTCAATTAAAAGTTAATTCAGAACTAAAGTTATTGGCCTTATGGTAAACCTGAGATATAAAGAAAATATACTGTACACGTTTAAAACTAATTATTTCACAAATGTAATTTTTTTCAAAATTATTTAAAAAGTTTCAGACACCTAAAACGTATTATTTATAGGATAGCGTTGCTTAGGGACAAAATCCATTTGTCTCATTCTAATGTAAAAATGGCGCTGGTGTTTTCGTTGGTGTTGGAATCCGGTACTGGCCAAATTTCAAATGATCCATCATTTTAAATTTCCATTATGACGTAAATTTATTAAAATAAGAATTAGTCCTAATTTTATATGAAACGATTCATAATTATTAAAGACGTAGTATTGCTACAAAACAATTACAATTATTTCTATTAACAAAATTGTGCGCGATTGTAGAAAAAAGAGAATAATGAGAAATTGGTTAAAATGAACATTGAATAATTTCACAAAAAATATTCATTGCGATTGAGAGTATTATGAGTAATAAAAAAAATTATTTTCTCTTATTTTCATCCAGATGATATACACTCGTTACTCGTTAACATTTTTATTTCACAATAACATTTTTATCGCAAGGGTGGGAAGCGTAAAATGATATCGGTTTATCCTAACGCAATTTTCAGTTTATCCTAAATTAATTAGTGAATATAAATGGAACAAGAATTCAAAATATACAAAAATAAATATGAATAAAATTTATCGTTACAAAAGGAACAAAATTTAGTTTATAGAGGAATAAAAATAAACAAAAGAGACGTCAAGTATGAAGTAGGCAGATATAATAATGAAAGTTCCACAGAACACGAAGTTGAAAGAAAACTTTGTAAATTATGTGCTAAAACTGATTAAGAAACGTATTTGATTTGTCTTGATTGCAAAACTTTATATGCAAAACAATATTCCAAAAATTATCCTTTTATATTTCCATTATCACTACGAGTGAGTAAGATATAATTGTACATTTATAAATATCGTATTCCCTTCCATTAAATAATATGCCTCTATTTTATTGTATGTGGTTAATAAATTATATAAATTATTACATTCAATTATATTCTCATCACTTACTGAATTTAATGCAACAAAGGATACAAAAACTATGGCGCAAATTTACGCGACTTTCTCAGTATTCACATATAAAATAATACTAGGGTCAAAGTTGACTCAAGAACCGTTCGTGTTAAGTCATTTCGAAGGTCCAATGAAAGTTAATAATTCAATACTTTTATAAAAGTATTTATGTAAACTAGTGGTATTCAATGTATATTTTCTAGTACGTTTTTAAGAGATTTTGGATAATTTTTATTCTCAATTTGTTCCTTAAATATTGCATAGGACTTAATAGTCAATAAAATGAATCATTAAAAAAATGACTTACATATTAGTACATACATTTGTTTGCTGTTATAATATTTGTAACATCCACATAAGATTTCTTCTTAAAGGTTAAGTTTACAGCCCTTACATATTTGTCAATTGGCCTTTTATGGAAATCATTTAAAAAACTTATTGAAATTCAATTGGATTAGCAGGATTGTTATTTTATATGTCGACGCAATTTAGTCGTCCGTTTAGATACATAGATCCTATTCCTTCCATAAATATTATATTATACAAACACAACATAGCGTAGAAAATAATTGGATGAATTTATAATTTAGTTCGAAATGCAGTTTAACCCGAATGATATTTTGGTAATTTGTGGATATAAAAGTACATGCATTAAAAACTACGTATTTAGAAAAACATTTTACAGCTGACGATTATATGGTATAAAAAAATCGATATGGAAAAATAAAATTATTCACGAAAAATGTCTTTAAATTCGTATGTTCCATTACTTTTTTTCACAATTAATTCATCATTAGACATTACACGTTTAACATTAAAAAAAGTATAAAGAAGAAATATTCAAGTAACTTTAAATATTTAATTTATGACATTTTTTAAAATGAAAGGCCCAAGCGAGCTACACTTCCCCCTAAATTAAAGAAATATCAAATCAATAAAGGGAAACGATAATCAGAAATGAGGTACAACAATAAAATTATTGACTTTGGATGTGACGTAAAAAAAATTGCACAGTTGTCAAGGTTTAAATTCCTTTTCAAAACTACCCTACGAATAATAATTTTATATCCAATCGTTCAATCATATGCAAGTGTCGCCTTTTAAAACAATTTCCTATAAGGCATTAATATTTATAACCAGTTTAGTTAGTTACATTATGCATATTAGATTTAAACTAAGGCGTTAAGAAATATTAAGTGACTCACCGTGTCCATCGAACGATTCTGCCAATTGATTATAACAAGTACCCAATGCTGTTGTTCTTGAAATGGAAGCATCTGCCTCTAGTGTTGTTGAACGTTTGCGTATTGCGGAGGAACGTGAAGGATTCATGTGACGTCAAACAGCTCGTTTTGCTTTATTCCTCTCACGGCTTGATTCAAATTTATTTTCTCCCGATCTTTTAACTTCGATCATGTGATCCCATTTTAATATATTATCACTTTGTTTACGTACACTTCACCGGTATGGTAAGGGTATTTAGTAACCGCACAATGCACGAATTTAGTGTTTATTATATGAATTTATTGTTTATAAAAATTTTAAAATTTAAACACGGCAACGATACACGAATGGAATATAACAGAATCAAGTAATATCAGTGCAACAAAACGAATCCGAAAATATCACGAACGTCAGACACCACGCGGCACGGTGTGACTTCGACGATTGCTCGGCAAATACTGATTTCGGCGCGCGCTCCGACAGCCCTTTATATAGGCCAGTAGCTCTGCCCCTCCACCCCCCTTCCTTCTCGATTTTTTCTTTTATTATTATATTAGCTATTACCTAAAATTTTGAAAACGACTAAAACTTACCGTATTTAGTTTCAACTCATAATAATGTTCGAAATTAAATATAATATATTGCGAGATTGGGTAATAATTATCGGCTTGGAACCTTAATAACGGATTCAGATTAGGGTAAAATAATATTTGAAATGAAACAATTTTTGTATTTTAATATATGATTGGTTGCCTGGGAAAACGATGTATTCTTTAAGCGAAGACAACTAAATTCGGTGATAGATTCCCTTTACCGAGATATTGTTATATTTTATTATACCAATTATGGAAAAATATCAGTGTGCGGGATTAATTCTTTCTTAAGACCTTTTCATTATTTGTGCGAAACGATACCAAGATTTATGTGAATGAAACACTATTTAACATGGATTAATGTCATTGTTATAACATGATGAATAAGTTAGTAATTAATATTTAATATGGATTAATGTCATTGTTAATTGTTATAACTATGTATTAGGTTTCAGTTAATATTTTAGCGTGTTTAATGTGAAACGCACCAATGAAGATTTTCAATTAACTTTTGCCCCGACTTAAATTATTTTGATAAATTCGACCTTTTACCGTCGCATTATTTCAAAATTATTTAAAAATTTAAGGTGTAGAAGGACAAAAGACTGCAAAAAATTAAACGAAGTAGTATTTATTTATGTTTAAAAATAAATCACTGCGGGTAGATAGGACCTAATATAAAATGAATACAGTGGCGACTCCGCCCACGAATGTCATTATTCGTGACCCAAATTATGTAAAATAGTAGAAAGTAATTGTAGATTGACGAAAAAATTTCTCACTCAAGACAAACAGCGAAGTTGTCACATACTGCTGTTTTTTGTTCTTTAAAACTTCCTTTTTTTCAAGTGAAAACTATTTTGTGTAATATTTAATAGTTTTGGCATTTTATTACTGTGCAAAATTTAGTAAGATTTTATTTGTTCTAAACAGAAAAACTAGATAAGAAAGGAAAATCGAAACACTTCCACGTTTCTAATATCCTTAAGGAATAATGTAATGGTCTTTTAAATGCTCTTAAGGGGTAATTAAAAAAATTTTAAAAAAAATTCAGATTATGATATTAGGGTCAAGGTTAATTTAATTATTTTAATAATATAATAAAACTCGTAATAAATTCATTATTTTTCTGTTTTCATAGCTGTTCTCCGCGTTATTCATAATTAATTGCCATATTAGATGAGTTTTTAAGGAACGCTCTTCTTAAGATTTCGTATGTACGTATTCTTAGTTACATCAATAAATGCGAGTACTTCACTTCTCTTACTATAGATTTTAACTTGTAATTTATTATAATAGTTACGTTTGTATTACCGAAATTATGAGTCTTTAAACAATATTCTCTAATAGTTCACTGATGTAAGAATATTCCTTAGATTACATCACTAACATATTAAAGTCTGACAGCATCTTATAATTTTTGTGATCGTTTTTATCCATTTTAAAAAGTAGTTTATAAAAACGATTTTGTTAAGAAATTTTGTCACAATATAATTGTTCCTAATTTAATATAATTGATGGATTCAATTGGTTATTCTCATAGGCGTATCATCTTTCAACCAGACTCTGGGTAAGTCGACAGTATACTAACTTATTCATCATTCAAAATATGTATGTACTCGTACGGTGTGCTAGCTGAGTTTTAACTCGGCATGTTAGTACACATTTGTTTATTATGAAAGCACGAGGATACATTTTGCTAAGATCAGTCACTCTTTCAGTATTCAATTTAAATCAATTTATTCCTCAATTACAAATGCTTACATTAAAAATACGGCTATATCTATCTAGGTAAATCATTTCAACTTTATTGCAACTATCAATTCCGCCTGGCTTCGCACTCACAGGTAGTTGATGGAAAAGAAAATTTTGGGATGTATAGATTTTCTCCGACTTAACCTGTATTTATCGCCATAATTATTTACACTAAACCTACATTACATAAATACTTTTTATGACTCTTTATTCATAAAACAATACATTAATTACTTAATGTTTTTCAGTTGTTTTTTATTAAAAAAATATAAGTATATTAAGAATACTTTGAAAGAGTAACTTCACGTTTTCGTCATGTATATCAATGTAATATCTTTCTATTAACCTTATCTTTTACACCCTGGACCAGTAATTATTGACAAAATATAGATTTTTTTTTTAAAATATTCTGGCGTGATATCATATTGAGGTTTCCTACAAAAATTTCTAATCAAAAAGAATTTCAAGATGTCCAATATATTTACCAATGGATACGATTTTAGCACCATTGATAGTTTTTCTCTAAATTTATAAAACTAATTTTTTATCACGTTTTGTCACGTATCAATGATACATGCTGAATTATAAATATTCTTATTCATGGACAAATTCCAAGTATACAAAGCAAATTAGGTATTTACATTTTATGATGTGTTCCTTGCTAAGCTCAGTTTTATGTGTAATTATGCAAGAAGGATGAAGCGCAGTTACAATCTGTTCAAAAAAGTGTTCGTTAATTTAAAATAAAATTGTCGTAATTTCGTTTTGTTCACATAGTGGTTTCAGTTTCAAAGTTTTTCGGTGATTTAAATAAATGATGGTATAACTGGTGGACAAATTAATTTTTTTATTGACTTGTTAAAATAAAAGCAAATCTCCAAATATCTGCTCTATTATGTAAGATTCGGAAACAAATGAACGCAACATTATTTTTCGTTACGGCGAATTAATTTTTATGTTCAGAAATTTTACTGAACGGGCGCTAGTATTTCGATTTAAATGAGAAATTTTAAGAACGTGTGAGTAATCAAAAATATGCACAAAATCGTGTCAAGTGCGAGTAGAACTCGCAATACCGAAGTTCGTTACATATTTAGGTTCTCAAGGATTGAAGGATACATAATAATTCTATTAAATAATTAACAAATAATATATTTTTCACAACGTGAATATATTGCCTACTGTGTTTTTCAGAAACGCAGAAACATAGTGCACATTTATATTATGACGTCGAGAATCAACACTACAGTTACCCTAAAATCATTACGTAGGTTTATATAAACCCTATTTTTTCATCTCTTTAAATCGAGTCGTTTCCAAAATTAGCGGAGGGAGCACATTTTTTGTTTATAGAAAATATTCAACACATGTCTGAAGACACTAGCTGAAAATATGGAAAAGTGTTTTTGAAAGATATAACTAGCTTGCCCTTTCAAACGATTTCTCATAACAGGTATGGAATTTGAAAACAATTTGATTGCTTAAATTGCCAGTGAAATTGCAAAAATTAATATATTTTATTGCACGCTACATATATGTGTGGATAATATGATGTATTACAAAGCCAAATTTCAAGTTTCCGCGTTGAACGGTTACGGAGAAAAACGGCTGCAAGAGACTGATAAATAATTAAGTGACGTTTTTAGGAACCCGTTTTTCCTTTAGAGGTACGGAAACCAAAAATAAAACAGTTCTACAAGATATAATATGGTAGACACATAATATATATCAGTTTATTGAGACATTATCGTTGTTATAAGCAGATCGCTGTTAAATGTTATAGAGACCACCTTCGAAAGCCTCGAACAAAATTACGCAACCTCACAAAATTTATTCGTTTTGGGTATTGACAGTTCCAACGAAGAGCGGGGGCAAACAAGTTGAGGGTAGAAATGAAATGTTTGATGGGCGCGGGATATCTCCCGTCGATCTCACATCAACGAAATCATAGGCACAAGTACTAGGTAAATATAAATGCAGTATTAAATTGAAAATAATTAACAAAAACAAGTGACATCTAACAGAAAATTTAAAAATAACTACAAATATGTGACAGTTATTTATAAAAGAAGCCGATGTAATTAAGTAGCGACATAATATTTTCGTGGTAAATCACCAAGGAAAATAGTATCGTGGTTTTTAATACAGAGGTTAGCTAAGTTTCTACGATATAAAACTGCAGTTCAATTAATTTCCCCTGAGTTTTTGTGTAATGCACGCACTGAAATGACCCGTTTACATTTTCGTTATATGTATTAAAATTATTATGCGAGATAAGAGATGATAATATTTAAAATGAGATACTGTTTTGGCAGGCATCCCGCCAACGTTTCACTCCCAATCATAAAAAGAACAACAAATATTAAATCTCCATAATTATTTTAGCTTATCTTTTAAATACAAAATGAAGATAGAAAAACGGAAATTACATGCAAACTGAGCTAAAAAATGTGTAAAAATGTATTAAAAGGAAAAATGTTTCGAAAAAGTGACCTCCGACGTATTTTCCTCTTGTTATTTCTTATTTTCTTTTGTTATTTCTTACGTTATTTTATATTCATTTAACAAAAATTAAATGCTGCCAATGTTCAACGGGGGGGGGGAGGGGAAATTATTAGGGCCATTTTTAAAATCAAGTAAAAACAAGTGGCGGGGTCCTTCGGATTAGAAATTTCTTGAGGTTTTATTATGTATTTCTTGCGTTTTATACTAGCAAATAACAGTTACATGGTTAATTCGGATAAAAGGAATAGAATCGTCTCAATTAATGTTTAACTATTATATTTTATTTTCAAATAATATTAAAACTTTGTATTTCCAAAACTTGATAGTGACACAAAAAATAAAGCAGGTTTCAATATTTATATTTTCTTTGTTTTATACTTGTTAAAAAATTGGAATAATATATCTGAACAATAAATAACTGCACCTATTCAATTACCTTATACTAAAAAAATTAACATGGTAATTTATTTTTCACATTTTCACATTTCAAACCATGAACACAGTAACCATTTTTATTGACCATGTGATAAAAATATATAAATCTAATAAAATTACTGAATTGGCGTATTTGCACCTAGAAATTATATAATAAAAATATTTAAGTGGATATAATAACATTAACAACACTTGTTATATTGTCTTAATACTTGTCATTAGTTACGGGTAAAAACTATTGACATAAGGTAAAAACTACTGCATAACCCAAGCAGCAACAAAACCCACAGAAAAGGAGAGTAACCGAACCCAGAGCAACCGAACCCAGAACAACCGAACCCAGAACAACCGAACCCAGAGCAACCGAACCCGGAGCAACCGAACCCGGAGCAACCGAACCCGGAGCAACCGAACCCGGAGCAACCGAACCCAGAGCAACCGAACCCAGAGCAACCGAACCCAGAGCAACCGAACCCAGAGCAACCGAACCCAGAGCAACCGAACCCAGAGCAACCGAACCCAGAGCAACCGAACCCAGAGCAACCGAACCCAGAGCAACCGAACCCAGAGCAACCGAACCCAGAGCAACCGAACCCAGAGCAACCAAATCCAAACCAACCAAACCCTTTGCAACGAAAAGCAAAGCAATCAAACCCACACCCAAACCAACAAAATCAAAACCACACAAACCAAACACAAAGAAACCAAGCACAAAACGAACAAACCCATAGAAACCAAAGCAATCAAACCCAAAACAACCAAACCCATAACAAACAAACCCAAAGCAATCCGGAACAACCAAATCGGAAGCCACCAAACCCGATGCAACCAAATCCGAAGCAGCCAAACCCAACCAATAACAACAAAAACGTGCCTAGTTGCTCACATTACATACATTAATAGTAAACCCAACCAACAAAACCGAACAAGACCCAACCCAAGTAATCACAACCTAACCCAAAACAAACCCACCAAACCCAAAATATTTTACAAATAAACTAATATTACATGAAAGTTATTTAATCTTTTCATATTTTGCAAATGTTTGTTATTGATATTTCTTATTAGATGTATGTTGAGAGTGTAGTATATAATTATATATTTAAATTCAAATAGTGAAAAGTATTTCAAAAATCAAACAAATATTTCTATTAAATATATTTTCTTGAAAACATTTTTTGTAATAAAATAACAAGACTGTGTTTTACTTTTAAAATATAGTTATGAATACAAATGTTTTAATATGGGTTAGGGATGCATATGTTATAATATGGGAGATACATTTATTACTTTACTCACTTTATCGAGATGAAAACTAGAAGATATTACTTATTCTGGTTACCGACAACTAACAACTTAAGAAAAAACTGATAAATAGTTAGGAACACACAAAGATAAAAATGGATGTAATACAAGCTATATTATGATATTGATATTATTCACTTAAAAAATTAGCCGTTAATTTGAAGCGTATAAATAAACTTGAAGCGCCTATAAACCGCGGACGCATGGAGGCGTTGGCGTTACACAACTGGGCAATAGTTTGTATAATATATGACGTTGTGTATCTTGACCTGACAGCTAATTAAAATTTTTAGGGACAATATGCGAAAGAAATCGCGGACACAGCTCATTAGCTAATAAAATAATTGCGAAGTATGATAATATTAATACACTTAACAGTAACTGACGGATCGTTCCAAACATTTTTGAATGTTGCAACCCTGATTTTTTAAAAGAACCAAAAATTGTCAATAATTCAATATACGAAAATAACTATTATTTGTTAGGCAAATAATTTAAGCTTTCCACAAAAAAAGTAGTCGTATTTCAAATAAAGCTGTTATAAAGAAATAAAGCCTTTTTGTCAATTAAAAGTTAATTCAGAACTAAAGTTATTGGCCTTATTAACCTGAGATATAAAGAAAATATACTGTACACGTTTAAAACTAGTTATTTCATAAATGTAATTTTTTTCAAAATTATTTAAAAAGTTTCAGACACCTAAAACGTATTATTTATAGGATAGCGTTGCTTAGGGACAAAATCCATTTGTCTCATTCTAATGTAAAAATGGCGCTGGTGTTTTCGTTGGTGTTGGAATCCGGTACTGGCCAAATTTCAAATGATCCATCATTTTAAATTTCCATTATGACGTAAATTTATTAAAATAAGAATTAGTCCTAATTTTATATGAAACGATTCATAATTATTAAAGACGTAGTATTGCTACAAAACAATTACAATTATTTCTATTAACAAAATTGTGCGCGATTGTAGAAAAAAGAGAATAATGAGAAATTGGTTAAAATGAACATTGAATAATTTCACAAAAAATATTCATTGCGATTGAGAGTATTATGAGTAATAAAAAAAAATTATTTTCTCTTATTTTCATCCAGATGATATACACTCGTTACTCGTTAACATTTTTATTTCACAATAACATTTTTATCGCAAGGGTGGGAAGCGTAAAATGATATCGGTTTATCCTAACGCAATTTTCAGTTTATCCTAAATTAATTAGTGAATATAAATGGAACAAGAATTCAAAATATACAAAAATAAATATGAATAAAATTTATCGTTACAAAAGGAACAAAATTTAGTTTATAGAGGAATAAAAATAAACAAAAGAGACGTCAAGTATGAAGTAGGCAGATATAATAATGAAAGTTCCACAGAACACGAAGTTGAAAGAAAACTTTGTAAATTATGTGCTAAAACTGATTAAGAAACGTATTTGATTTGTCTTGATTGCAAAACTTTATATGCAAAACAATATTCCAAAAATTATCCTTTTATATTTCCATTATCACTACGAGTGAGTAAGATATAATTGTACATTTATAAATATCGTATTCCCTTCCATTAAATAATATGCCTCTATTTTAATGTATGTGGTTAATAAATTATATAAATTATTACATTCAATTATATTCTCATCACTTACTGAATTTAATGCAACAAAGGATACAAAAACTATGGCGCAAATTTACGCGACTTTCTCAGTATTCACATATAAAATAATACTAGGGTCAAAGTTGACTCAAGAACCGTTCGTGTTAAGTCATTTCGAAGGTCCAATGAAAGTTAATAATTCAATACTTTTATAAAAGTATTTATATAAACTAGTGGTATTCAATGTATATTTTCTAGTACATTTTTAAGAGATTTTGGATAATTTTTATTCTTAATTTGTTCCTTAAATATTGCATAGGACTTAATAGTCAATAAAATGAATCATTAAAAAAATGACTTACATATTAGTACATACATTTGTTTGCTGTTATAATATTTGTAACATCCACATAAGATTTCTTCTTAAAGGTTAAGTTTACAGCCCTTACATATTTGTCAATTGGCCTTTTATGGAAATCATTTAAAAAACTTATTGAAATTCAATTGGATTAGCAGGATTGTTATTTTATATGTCGACGCAATTTAGTCGTCCGTTTAGATACATAGATCCTATTCCTTCCATAAATATTATATTATACAAACACAACATAGCGTAGAAAATAATTGGATGAATTTATAATTTAGTTCGAAATGCAGTTTAACCCGAATGATATTTTGGTAATTTGTGGATATAAAAGTACATGCATTAAAAACTACGTATTTAGAAAAACATTTTACAGCTGACGATTATATGGTATAAAAAAATCGATATGGAAAAATAAAATTATTCACGAAAAATGTCTTTAAATTCGTATGTTCCATTACTTTTTTTCACAATTAATTCATCATTAGACATTACACGTTTAACATTAAAAAAAGTATAAAGAAGAAATATTCAAGTAACTTTAAATATTTAATTTATGACATTTTTTAAAATGAAAGGCCCAAGCGAGCTACACTTCCCCCTAAATTAAAGAAATATCAAATCAATAAAGGGAAACGATAATCAGAAATGAGGTACAACAATAAAATTATTGACTTTGGATGTGACGTAAAAAAAATTGCACAGTTGTCAAGGTTTAAATTCCTTTTCAAAACTACCCTACGAATAATAATTTTATATCCAATCGTTCAATCATATGCAAGTGTCACCTTTTAAAACAATTTCCTATAAGGCATTAATATTTATAACCAGTTTAGTTAGTTACATTATGCATATTAGATTTAAACTAAGGCGTTAAGAAATATTAAGTGACTCACCGTGTCCATCGAACGATTCTGCCAATTGATTATAACAAGTACCCAATGCTGTTGTTCTTGAAATGGAAGCATCTGCCTCTAGTGTTGTTGAACGTTTGCGTATTGCGGAGGAACGTGAAGGATTCATGTGACGTCAAACAGCTCGTTTTGCTTTATTCCTCTCACGGCTTGATTCAAATTTATTTTCTCCCGATCTTTTAACTTCGATCATGTGATCCCATTTTAATATATTATCACTTTGTTTACGTACACTTCACCGGTATGGTAAGGGTATTTAGTAACCGCACAATGCACGAATTTAGTGTTTATTATATGAATTTATTGTTTATAAAAATTTTAAAATTTAAACACGGCAACGATACACGAATGGAATATAACAGAATCAAGTAATATCAGTGCAACAAAACGAATCCGAAAATATCACGAACGTCAGACACCACGCGGCACGGTGTGACTTCGACGATTGCTCGGCAAATACTGATTTCGGCGCGCGCTCCGACAGCCCTTTATATAGGCCAGTAGCTCTGCCCCTCCACCCCCCTTCCTTCTCGATTTTTTCTTTTATTATTATATTAGCTATTACCTAAAATTTTGAAAACGACTAAAACTTACCGTATTTAGTTTCAACTCATAATAATGTTCGAAATTAAATATAATATATTGCGAGATTGGGTAATAATTATCGGCTTGGAACCTTAATAACGGATTCAGATTAGGGTAAAATAATATTTGAAATGAAACAATTTTTGTATTTTAATATATGATTGGTTGCCTGGGAAAACGATGTATTCTTTAAGCGAAGACAACTAAATTCGGTGATAGATTCCCTTTACCGAGATATTGTTATATTTTATTATACCAATTATGGAAAAATATCAGTGTGCGGGATTAATTCTTTCTTAAGACCTTTTCATTATTTGTGCGAAACGATACCAAGATTTATGTGAATGAAACACTATTTAACATGGATTAATGTCATTGTTATAACATGATGAATAAGTTAGTAATTAATATTTAATATGGATTAATGTCATTGTTAATTGTTATAACTATGTATTAGGTTTCAGTTAATATTTTAGCGTGTTTAATGTGAAACGCACCAATGAAGATTTTCAATTAACTTTTGCCCCGACTTAAATTATTTTGATAAATTCGACCTTTTACCGTCGCATTATTTCAAAATTATTTAAAAATTTAAGGTGTAGAAGGACAAAAGACTGCAAAAAATTAAACGAAGTAGTATTTATTTATGTTTAAAAATAAATCACTGCGGGTAGATAGGACCTAATATAAAATGAATACAGTGGCGACTCCGCCCACGAATGTCATTATTCGTGACCCAAATTATGTAAAATAGTAGAAAGTAATTGTAGATTGACGAAAAAATTTCTCACTCAAGACAAACAGCGAAGTTGTCACATACTGCTGTTTTTTGTTCTTTAAAACTTCCTTTTTTTCAAGTGAAAACTATTTTGTGTAATATTTAATAGTTTTGGCATTTTATTACTGTGCAAAATTTAGTAAGATTTTATTTGTTCTAAACAGAAAAACTAGATAAGAAAGGAAAATCGAAACACTTCCACGTTTCTAATATCCTTAAGGAATAATGTAATGGTCTTTTAAATGCTCTTAAGGGGTAATTAAAAAAATTTAAAAAAAAATTCAGATTATGATATTAGGGTCAAGGTTAATTTAATTATTTTAATAATATAATAAAACTCGTAATAAATTCATTATTTTTCTGTTTTCATAGCTGTTCTCCGCGTTATTCATAATTAATTGCCATATTAGATGAGTTTTTAAGGAACGCTCTTCTTAAGATTTCGTATGTACGTATTCTTAGTTACATCAATAAATGCGAGTACTTCACTTCTCTTACTATAGATTTTAACTTGTAATTTATTATAATAGTTACGTTTGTATTACCGAAATTATGAGTCTTTAAACAATATTCTCTAATAGTTCACTGATGTAAGAATATTCCTTAGATTACATCACTAACATATTAAAGTCTGACAGCATCTTATAATTTTTGTGATCGTTTTTATCCATTTTAAAAAGTAGTTTATAAAAACGATTTTGTTAAGAAATTTTGTCACAATATAATTGTTCCTAATTTAATATAATTGATGGATTCAATTGGTTATTCTCATAGGCGTATCATCTTTCAACCAGACTCTGGGTAAGTCGACAGTATACTAACTTATTCATCATTCAAAATATGTATGTACTCGTACGGTGTGCTAGCTGAGTTTTAACTCGGCATGTTAGTACACATTTGTTTATTATGAAAGCACGAGGATACATTTTGCTAAGATCAGTCACTCTTTCAGTATTCAATTTAAATCAATTTATTCCTCAATTACAAATGCTTACATTAAAAATACGGCTATATCTAACTAGGTAAATCATTTCAACTTTATTGCAACTATCAATTCCGCCTGGCTTCGCACTCACAGGTAGTTGATGGAAAAGAAAATTTTGGGATGTATAGATTTTCTCCGACTTAACCTGTATTTATCGCCATAATTATTTACACTAAACCTACATTACATAAATACTTTTTATGACTCTTTATTCATAAAACAATACATTAATTACTTAATGTTTTTCAGTTGTTTTTTATTAAAAAAATATAAGTATATTAAGAATACTTTGAAAGAGTAACTTCACGTTTTCGTCATGTATATCAATGTAATATCTTTCTATTAACCTTATCTTTTACACCCTGGACCAGTAATTATTGACAAAATATAGATTTTTTTTTTAAAATATTCTGGCGTGATATCATATTGAGGTTTCCTACAAAAAATTCTAATCAAAAAGAATTTCAAGATGTCCAATATATTTACCAATGGATACGATTTTAGCACCATTGATAGTTTTTCTCTAAATTTATAAAACTAATTTTTTTATCACGTTTTGTCACGTATCAATGATACATGCTGAATTATAAATATTCTTATTCATGGACAAATTCCAAGTATACAAAGCAAATTAGGTATTTACATTTTATGATGTGTTCCTTGCTAAGCTCAGTTTTATGTGTAATTATGCAAGAAGGATGAAGCGCAGTTACAATCTGTTCAAAAAAGTGTTCGTTAATTTAAAATAAAATTGTCGTAATTTCGTTTTGTTCACATAGTGGTTTCAGTTTCAAAGTTTTTCGGTGATTTAAATAAATGATGGTATAACTGGTGGACAAATTAATTTTTTTATTGACTTGTTAAAATAAAAGCAAATCTCCAAATATCTGCTCTATTATGTAAGATTCGGAAACAAATGAACGCAACATTATTTTTCGTTACGGCGAATTAATTTTTATGTTCAGAAATTTTACTGAACGGGCGCTAGTATTTCGATTTAAATGAGAAATTTTAAGAACGTGTGAGTAATCAAAAATATGCACAAAATCGTGTCAAGTGCGAGTAGAACTCGCAATACCGAAGTTCGTTACATATTTAGGTTCTCAAGGATTGAAGGATACATAATAATTCTATTAAATAATTAACAAATAATATATTTTTCACAACGTGAATATATTGCCTACTGTGTTTTTCAGAAACGCAGAAACATAGTGCACATTTATATTATGACGTCGAGAATCAACACTACAGTTACCCTAAAATCATTACGTAGGTTTATATAAACCCTATTTTTTCATCTCTTTAAATCGAGTCGTTTCGGAAATTAGCGGAGGGAGCACATTTTTTGTTTATAGAAAATATTCAACACATACCTGAAGACACACTGACTTAAAATATGGAAAAGTGTTTTTGAAAGATATAACTAGCCCTTTCAAACGATTTCTCATAACAGGTATGGAATTTGAAAACAATTCGATTGCTTAAATTGCCAGTGAAATTGCAAAAATTAATATATTTTATTGCACGCTACATATATGTGTGGATAATATGATGTATTACAAAGCCAAATTTCAAGTTTCCGCGTTGAACGGTTACGGAGAAAAACGGCTGCAAGAGACTGATAAATAATTAAGTGACGTTTTTAGGAACCCGTTTTTCCTTTAGAGGTACGGAAACCAAAAATAAAACAGTTCTACAAGATATAATATGGTAGACACATAATATATATCAGTTTATTGAGACATTATCGTTGTTATAAGCAGATCGCTGTTAAATGTTATAGAGACCACCTTCGAAAGCCTCGAACAAAATTACGCAACCTCACAAAATTTATTCGTTTTGGGTATTGACAGTTCCAACGAAGAGCGGGGGCAAACAAGTTGAGGGTAGAAATGAAATGTTTGATGGGCGCGGGATATCTCCCGTCGATCTCACATCAACGAAATCATAGGCACAAGTACTAGGTAAATATAAATGCAGTATTAAATTGAAAATAATTAACAAAAACAAGTGACATCTAACAGAAAATTTAAAAATAACTACAAATATGTGACAGTTATTTATAAAAGAAGCCGATGTAATTAAGTAGCGACATAATATTTTCGTGGTAAATCACCAAGGAAAATAGTATCGTGGTTTTTAATACAGAGGTTAGCTAAGTTTCTACGATATAAAACTGCAGTTCAATTAATTTCCCCTGAGTTTTTGTGTAATGCACGCACTGAAATGACCCGTTTACATTTTCGTTATATGTATTAAAATTATTATGCGAGATAAGAGATGATAATATTTAAAATGAGATACTGTTTTGGCAGGCATCCCGCCAACGTTTCACTCCCAATCATAAAAAGAACAACAAATATTAAATCTCCATAATTATTTTAGCTTATCTTTTAAATACAAAATGAAGATAGAAAAACGGAAATTACATGCAAACTGAGCTAAAAAATGTGTAAAAATGTATTAAAAGGAAAAATGTTTCGAAAAAGTGACCTCCGACGTATTTTCCTCTTGTTATTTCTTATTTTCTTTTGTTATTTCTTACGTTATTTTATATTCATTTAACAAAAATTAAATGCTGCCAATGTTCAACGGGGGGGGGGAGGGGAAATTATTAGGGCCATTTTTAAAATCAAGTAAAAACAAGTGGCGGGGTCCTTCGGATTAGAAATTTCTTGAGGTTTTATTATGTATTTCTTGCGTTTTATACTAGCAAATAACAGTTACATGGTTAATTCGGATAAAAGGAATAGAATCGTCTCAATTAATGTTTAACTATTATATTTTATTTTCAAATAATATTAAAACTTTGTATTTCCAAAACTTGATAGTGACACAAAAAATAAAGCAGGTTTCAATATTTATATTTTCTTTGTTTTATACTTGTTAAAAAATTGGAATAATATATCTGAACAATAAATAACTGCACCTATTCAATTACCTTATACTAAAAAAATTAACATGGTAATTTATTTTTCACATTTTCACATTTCAAACCATGAACACAGTAACCATTTTTATTGACCATGTGATAAAAATATATAAATCTAATAAAATTACTGAATTGGCGTATTTGCACCTAGAAATTATATAATAAAAATATTTAAGTGGATATAATAACATTAACAACACTTGTTATATTGTCTTATACTTGTCTGTTACGGGTAAAAACTACTAATTGACATAAGGTAAAAACTACTGCATAACCCAAGCAGCAACAAAACCCACAGAAAAGGAGAGTAACCGAACCCAGAGCAACCGAACCCAGAACAACCGAACCCAGAACAACCGAACCCAGAACAACCGAACCCGGAGCAACCGAACCCGGAGCAACCGAACCCGGAGCAACCGAACCCGGAGCAACCGAACCCAGAGCAACCGAACCCAGAGCAACCGAACCCAGAGCAACCGAACCCAGAGCAACCGAACCCAGAGCAACCGAACCCAGAGCAACCGAACCCAGAGCAACCGAACCCAGAGCAACCGAATCCAGAGCAACCAAATCCAAACCAACCAAACCCTTTGCAACGAAAAGCAAAGCAATCAAACCCACACCCAAACCAACAAAATCAAAACCACACAAACCAAACACAAAGAAACCAAGCACAAAACGAACAAACCCATAGAAACCAAAGCAATCAAACCCAAAACAACCAAACCCATAACAAACAAACCCAAAGCAAATCCGGAACAACCAAATCGGAAGCCACCAAACCCGATGCAACCAAATCCGAAGCAGCCAAACCCAACCAATAACAACAAAAACGTGCCTAGTTGCTCACATTACATACATTAATAGTAAACCCAACCAACAAAACCGAACAAGACCCAACCCAAGTAATCACAACCTAACCCAAAACAAACCCACCAAACCCAAAATATTTTACAAATAAACTAATATTACATGAAAGTTATTTAATCTTTTCATATTTTGCAAATGTTTGTTATTGATATTTCTTATTAGATGTATGTTGAGAGTGTAGTATATAATTATATATTTAAATTCAAATAGTGAAAAGTATTTCAAAAATCAAACAAATATTTCTATTAAATATATTTTCTTGAAAACATTTTTTGTAATAAAATAACAAGACTGTGTTTTACTTTTAAAATATAGTTATGAATACAAATGTTTTAATATGGGTTAGGGATGCATATGTTATAATATGGGAGATACATTTATTACTTTACTCACTTTATCGAGATGAAAACTAGAAGATATTACTTATTCTGGTTACCGACAACTAACAACTTAAGAAAAAACTGATAAGTAGTTAGGAACACACAAAGATAAAAATGGATGTAATACAAGCTATATTATGATATTGATATTATTCACTTAAAAAATTAGCCGTTAATTTGAAGCGTATAAATAAACTTGAAGCGCCTATAAACCGCGGACGCATGGAGGCGTTGGCGTTACACAACTGGGCAATAGTTTGTATAATATATGACGTTGTGTATCTTGACCTGACAGCTAATTAAAATTTTTAGGGACAATATGCGAAAGAAATCGCGGACACAGCTCATTAGCTAATAAAATAATTGCGAAGTATGATAATATTAATACACTTAACAGTAACTGACGGATCGTTCCAAACATTTTTGAATGTTGCAACCCTGATTTTTTAAAAGAACCAAAAATTGTCAATAATTCAATATACGAAAATAACTATTATTTGTTAGGCAAATAATTTAAGCTTTCCACAAAAAAGTAGTCGTATTTCAAATAAAGCTGTTATAAAGAAATAAAGCCTTTTTGTCAATTAAAAGTTAATTCAGAACTAAAGTTATTGGCCTTATGGTAAACCTGAGATATAAAGAAAATATACTGTACACGTTTAAAACTAGTTATTTCATAAATGTAATTTTTTTCAAAATTATTTAAAAAGTTTCAGACACCTAAAACGTATTATTTATAGGATAGCGTTGCTTAGGGACAAAATCCATTTGTCTCATTCTAATGTAAAAATGGCGCTGGTGTTTTCGTTGGTGTTGGAATCCGGTACTGGCCAAATTTCAAATGATCCATCATTTTAAATTTCCATTATGACGTAAATTTATTAAAATAAGAATTAGTCCTAATTTTATATGAAACGATTCATAATTATTAAAGACGTAGTATTGCTACAAAACAATTACAATTATTTCTATTAACAAAATTGTGCGCGATTGTAGAAAAAAGAGAATAATGAGAAATTGGTTAAAATGAACATTGAATAATTTCACAAAAAATATTCATTGCGATTGAGAGTATTATGAGTAATAAAAAAAAATTATTTTCTCTTATTTTCATCCAGATGATATACACTCGTTACTCGTTAACATTTTTATTTCACAATAACATTTTTATCGCAAGGGTGGGAAGCGTAAAATGATATCGGTTTATCCTAACGCAATTTTCAGTTTATCCTAAATTAATTAGTGAATATAAATGGAACAAGAATTCAAAATATACAAAAATAAATATGAATAAAATTTATCGTTACAAAAGGAACAAAATTTAGTTTATAGAGGAATAAAAATAAACAAAAGAGACGTCAAGTATGAAGTAGGCAGATATAATAATGAAAGTTCCACAGAACACGAAGTTGAAAGAAAACTTTGTAAATTATGTGCTAAAACTGATTAAGAAACGTATTTGATTTGTCTTGATTGCAAAACTTTATATGCAAAACAATATTCCAAAAATTATCCTTTTATATTTCCATTATCACTACGAGTGAGTAAGATATAATTGTACATTTATAAATATCGTATTCCCTTCCATTAAATAATATGCCTCTATTTTAATGTATGTGGTTAATAAATTATATAAATTATTACATTCAATTATATTCTCATCACTTACTGAATTTAATGCAACAAAGGATACAAAAACTATGGCGCAAATTTACGCGACTTTCTCAGTATTCACATATAAAATAATACTAGGGTCAAAGTTGACTCAAGAACCGTTCGTGTTAAGTCATTTCGAAGGTCCAATGAAAGTTAATAATTCAATACTTTTATAAAAGTATTTATGTAAACTAGTGGTATTCAATGTATATTTTCTAGTACGTTTTTAAGAGATTTTGGATAATTTTTATTCTTAATTTGTTCCTTAAATATTGCATAGGACTTAATAGTCAATAAAATGAATCATTAAAAAAATGACTTACATATTAGTACATACATTTGTTTGCTGTTATAATATTTGTAACATCCACATAAGATTTCTTCTTAAAGGTTAAGTTTACAGCCCTTACATATTTGTCAATTGGCCTTTTATGGAAATCATTTAAAAAACTTATTGAAATTCAATTGGATTAGCAGGATTGTTATTTTATATGTCGACGCAATTTAGTCGTCCGTTTAGATACATAGATCCTATTCCTTCCATAAATATTATATTATACAAACACAACATAGCGTAGAAAATAATTGGATGAATTTATAATTTAGTTCGAAATGCAGTTTAACCCGAATGATATTTTGGTAATTTGTGGATATAAAAGTACATGCATTAAAAACTACGTATTTAGAAAAACATTTTACAGCTGACGATTATATGGTATAAAAAAATCGATATGGAAAAATAAAATTATTCACGAAAAATGTCTTTAAATTCGTATGTTCCATTACTTTTTTTCACAATTAATTCATCATTAGACATTACACGTTTAACATTAAAAAAAGTATAAAGAAGAAATATTCAAGTAACTTTAAATATTTAATTTATGACATTTTTTAAAATGAAAGGCCCAAGCGAGCTACACTTCCCCCTAAATTAAAGAAATATCAAATCAATAAAGGGAAACGATAATCAGAAATGAGGTACAACAATAAAATTATTGACTTTGGATGTGACGTAAAAAAAATTGCACAGTTGTCAAGGTTTAAATTCCTTTTCAAAACTACCCTACGAATAATAATTTTATATCCAATCGTTCAATCATATGCAAGTGTCACCTTTTAAAACAATTTCCTATAAGGCATTAATATTTATAACCAGTTTAGTTAGTTACATTATGCATATTAGATTTAAACTAAGGCGTTAAGAAATATTAAGTGACTCACCGTGTCCATCGAACGATTCTGCCAATTGATTATAACAAGTACCCAATGCTGTTGTTCTTGAAATGGAAGCATCTGCCTCTAGTGTTGTTGAACGTTTGCGTATTGCGGAGGAACGTGAAGGATTCATGTGACGTCAAACAGCTCGTTTTGCTTTATTCCTCTCACGGCTTGATTCAAATTTATTTTCTCCCGATCTTTTAACTTCGATCATGTGATCCCATTTTAATATATTATCACTTTGTTTACGTACACTTCACCGGTATGGTAAGGGTATTTAGTAACCGCACAATGCACGAATTTAGTGTTTATTATATGAATTTATTGTTTATAAAAATTTTAAAATTTAAACACGGCAACGATACACGAATGGAATATAACAGAATCAAGTAATATCAGTGCAACAAAACGAATCCGAAAATATCACGAACGTCAGACACCACGCGGCACGGTGTGACTTCGACGATTGCTCGGCAAATACTGATTTCGGCGCGCGCTCCGACAGCCCTTTATATAGGCCAGTAGCTCTGCCCCTCCACCCCCCTTCCTTCTCGATTTTTTCTTTTATTATTATATTAGCTATTACCTAAAATTTTGAAAACGACTAAAACTTACCGTATTTAGTTTCAACTCATAATAATGTTCGAAATTAAATATAATATATTGCGAGATTGGGTAATAATTATCGGCTTGGAACCTTAATAACGGATTCAGATTAGGGTAAAATAATATTTGAAATGAAACAATTTTTGTATTTTAATATATGATTGGTTGCCTGGGAAAACGATGTATTCTTTAAGCGAAGACAACTAAATTCGGTGATAGATTCCCTTTACCGAGATATTGTTATATTTTATTATACCAATTATGGAAAAATATCAGTGTGCGGGATTAATTCTTTCTTAAGACCTTTTCATTATTTGTGCGAAACGATACCAAGATTTATGTGAATGAAACACTATTTAACATGGATTAATGTCATTGTTATAACATGATGAATAAGTTAGTAATTAATATTTAATATGGATTAATGTCATTGTTAATTGTTATAACTATGTATTAGGTTTCAGTTAATATTTTAGCGTGTTTAATGTGAAACGCACCAATGAAGATTTTCAATTAACTTTTGCCCCGACTTAAATTATTTTGATAAATTCGACCTTTTACCGTCGCATTATTTCAAAATTATTTAAAAATTTAAGGTGTAGAAGGACAAAAGACTGCAAAAAATTAAACGAAGTAGTATTTATTTATGTTTAAAAATAAATCACTGCGGGTAGATAGGACCTAATATAAAATGAATACAGTGGCGACTCCGCCCACGAATGTCATTATTCGTGACCCAAATTATGTAAAATAGTAGAAAGTAATTGTAGATTGACGAAAAAATTTCTCACTCAAGACAAACAGCGAAGTTGTCACATACTGCTGTTTTTTGTTCTTTAAAACTTCCTTTTTTTCAAGTGAAAACTATTTTGTGTAATATTTAATAGTTTTGGCATTTTATTACTGTGCAAAATTTAGTAAGATTTTATTTGTTCTAAACAGAAAAACTAGATAAGAAAGGAAAATCGAAACACTTCCACGTTTCTAATATCCTTAAGGAATAATGTAATGGTCTTTTAAATGCTCTTAAGGGGTAATTAAAAAAATTTAAAAAAAAATTCAGATTATGATATTAGGGTCAAGGTTAATTTAATTATTTTAATAATATAATAAAACTCGTAATAAATTCATTATTTTTCTGTTTTCATAGCTGTTCTCCGCGTTATTCATAATTAATTGCCATATTAGATGAGTTTTTAAGGAACGCTCTTCTTAAGATTTCGTATGTACGTATTCTTAGTTACATCAATAAATGCGAGTACTTCACTTCTCTTACTATAGATTTTAACTTGTAATTTATTATAATAGTTACGTTTGTATTACCGAAATTATGAGTCTTTAAACAATATTCTCTAATAGTTCACTGATGTAAGAATATTCCTTAGATTACATCACTAACATATTAAAGTCTGACAGCATCTTATAATTTTTGTGATCGTTTTTATCCATTTTAAAAAGTAGTTTATAAAAACGATTTTGTTAAGAAATTTTGTCACAATATAATTGTTCCTAATTTAATATAATTGATGGATTCAATTGGTTATTCTCATAGGCGTATCATCTTTCAACCAGACTCTGGGTAAGTCGACAGTATACTAACTTATTCATCATTCAAAATATGTATGTACTCGTACGGTGTGCTAGCTGAGTTTTAACTCGGCATGTTAGTACACATTTGTTTATTATGAAAGCACGAGGATACATTTTGCTAAGATCAGTCACTCTTTCAGTATTCAATTTAAATCAATTTATTCCTCAATTACAAATGCTTACATTAAAAATACGGCTATATCTAACTAGGTAAATCATTTCAACTTTATTGCAACTATCAATTCCGCCTGGCTTCGCACTCACAGGTAGTTGATGGAAAAGAAAATTTTGGGATGTATAGATTTTCTCCGACTTAACCTGTATTTATCGCCATAATTATTTACACTAAACCTACATTACATAAATACTTTTTATGACTCTTTATTCATAAAACAATACATTAATTACTTAATGTTTTTCAGTTGTTTTTTATTAAAAAAATATAAGTATATTAAGAATACTTTGAAAGAGTAACTTCACGTTTTCGTCATGTATATCAATGTAATATCTTTCTATTAACCTTATCTTTTACACCCTGGACCAGTAATTATTGACAAAATATAGATTTTTTTTTAAAAATATTCTGGCGTGATATCATATTGAGGTTTCCTACAAAAAATTCTAATCAAAAAGAATTTCAAGATGTCCAATATATTTACCAATGGATACGATTTTAGCACCATTGATAGTTTTTCTCTAAATTTATAAAACTAATTTTTTTATCACGTTTTGTAATGATACATGCTGAATTATAAATATTCTTATTCATGGACAAATTCCAAGTATACAAAGCAAATTAGGTATTTACATTTTATGATGTGTTCCTTGCTAAGCTCAGTTTTATGTGTAATTATGCAAGAAGGATGAAGCGCAGTTACAATCTGTTCAAAAAAGTGTCCGTTAATTTAAAATAAAATTGTCGTAATTTCGTTTTGTTCACATAGTGAGAGCAAATTAGGTATTTACATTTTATGATGTGTTCCTTGCTAAGCTCAGTTTTATGTGTAATTATGCACGAAGGATAAAGCGCAGTTACAATCTGTTCAAAAAAGTGTTCGTTAATTTAAAATAAAATTGTCGTAATTTCGTTTTGTTCACATAGTGGTTTCAGTTTCAAAGTTTTTCGGTAATTTAAATAAATTATGGTATAACTGGTGGACAAATTAATTTTTTTATTGACTTGTTAAAATAAAAGCAAATCTCCAAATATCTTCTCTATTATGTAAGATTCGGAAACAAATGAACGCAACATTATTTTTCGTTACGGCGAATTAATTTTTATGTTCAGAAATTTTACTGAACGGGCGCTAGTATTTCGATTTAAATGAGAAATTTTAAGAACGTGTGAGTAATCAAAAATATGCACAAAATCGTGTCAAGTGCGAGTAGAACTCGCAATACCGAAGTTCGTTACATATTTAGGTTCTCAAGGATTGAAGGATACATAATAATTCTATTAAATAATTAACAAATAATATATTTTTCACAACGTGAATATATTGCCTACTGTGTTTTTCAGAAACGCAGAAACATAGTGCACATTTATATTATGACGTCGAGAATCAACACTACAGTTACCCTAAAATCATTACGTAGGTTTATATAAACCCTATTTTTTCATCTCTTTAAATCGAGTCGTTTCGGAAATTAGCGGAGGGAGCACATTTTTTGTTTATAGAAAATATTCAACACATACCTGAAGACACACTGACTTAAAATATGGAAAAGTGTTTTTGAAAGATATAACTAGCCCTTTCAAACGATTTCTCATAACAGGTATGGAATTTGAAAACAATTCGATTGCTTAAATTGCCAGTGAAATTCCAAAAATTAATATATTTTATTGCATGCTACATATATGTGTTGATAATATGATGTATTACAAAGCCAAATTTTAAGTTTCCGCGTTGAACGGTTTTGGAGAAAGACGGCTGCAAGAGACTGATAAATAATTAAGTGATGTTTTTAGGAACCCGTTTTTCCTTTAGAGGTACGGAAACCAAAAATAAAACAGTTCTACAAGATATAATATGGTAGACACATAATATATATCAGTTTATTGAGACAGTATCGTTGTTATAAGCAGATCGCTGTTAAATTTTATAGAGACCCTCTTCGAAAGCCTCAAACAAAATAACGCAACCTCACAAAATTTATTCGTTTTGGGTATTGACAGTTCCAACGAAGAGTGGGGACAAACAAGTTGAGGGTAGAAATGAAATGTTTGATGGGCGCGGGATATCTCCCGTCGGTACAAGTAGTAGGTAAATATAAATGCAGTATTAAATTGAAAATAATTAACAAAAACAAGTGACATCTAACAGAAAATTTAAAAATAACTACAAATATGTGACAGTTATTTATAAAAGAAGCCGATGTAATTAAGTAGCGACATAATATTTTCGTGGTAAATCGCCAAGGAAAATAGTATCGTGGTTTTTAATACAGAGGTTAGCTAAGTTTCTACGATATAAAACTGCAGTTCAATTAATTTCCCCTGAGTTTTTGTGTAATGCACGCACTGAAATGACCCGTTTACATTTTCGTTATATGTATTAAAATTATTATGCGAGATAAGAGATGATAATATTTAAAATGAGATACTGTTTTGGCAGGCATCCCGCCCATATCATAAAAATTCATCCCGCCCATTTCACTCCCAATCATAAAAAGAACAACAAATATTAAATTTCCATAATTATTTTAGCTTATCTTTTAAATACAAAATGAAGATAGAAAAACGGAAATTACATGCAAACTGAGCTAAAAAATGTGTAAAAATGTATTTATTAAAAGGAAAATTGTTTCGAAAAAGTGACCTCCGCCATATTTTGCTCTTGTTATTTCTTATTTTCTTTTGTTATTTCTTACGTTATTTTATATTTATTTAACAAAAATTAAATGCTGCCAATGTTTAATATTCACGGGGGGAGTTGGGAAATTAGGGCCATTTTTAAAATCAAGTAAAAACAAGTGGCGGGGTCCTTCGGATTAGAAATTTCTTGAGGTTTTGTTATGTATTTCATGCGTTTTATACTAGCAAATAACAGTTACATGGTTAATTCGGATTAAAGGAATAGAATCGTCTTAATTAATGTTTAACTATTATATTTTATTTTCAAATAATATTAAAACTTTGTATTTCCAAAACTTGATAGTGACACAAAAAATAAAGCACGTTTCAATATTAATATTTTCTTTGTTTTATACTTGTTAAAAAATTGCAATATTATATCTGAACAATAAATAACTGCACCTATTCAATTACCTTATACTAAAAAAAATTAACATGGTAATTTATTTTTCACATTTCAAACCATGAACACAGTAACCACTTTTATTGACCATGTGATAAAAATATATAAATCTAATAAAATTATTGAATTGGCGTATTTGCACCTAGAAATTATATAATAAAAATATTTAAGTGGATATAATAACATTAGCAACACTTGTTATATTGTCTTATACTTGTCTGTTACGGGTAAAGCTACTAATTGACATAAGGTACCCAGAGCAACCGAACCCAGAGCAACCGAACCCAGAACAACCAAACCCAGAACAACCAAACCCAGAACAACCAAACCCTTTGCAACGAAAAGTAAAGCAACCAAACCCACACCCAAACCAACGAAACCAACCAAATCAACGAAATCAAAACCACACAAACCAAACACAAAGAAACCAAGCACAAAGCGAACAAACCCATAGACACCAAAGCAATCATACCCAAAACAACCAAACCCATAACAAACAAACCCAAAGCAAATCCGGAACAACCAAATCGGAAGCCACCAAACCCGATGCAACCAAATCCGAAGCAACCAAACCCAACCAATAACAACAAAAACGTGCCTAGTTGCTCACATTACATACATTAATAGTAAACCCAACCAACAAAACCAAACAAGACCCAACCCAAGTAATCACAACCTAATCCAAAACAAACCCACCAAACCCAGTGCAACGCTACGCAATCCGATCCTGACAAACCCAATCCAATCTAACGCAACCAAATCAAGTCTAACCGAACACAACCCAACCTACCCCAATCTAAAGGAAAACCCAACATAACATAACTAAACAACTCAACTCAAAGCAAGCCCAACTCAAAGCAAGCCCAACTCAACGCAACCCAAAACAAACCCAAGGAAAAACCTAATCCGACCAAACCCAACACAATTCAAAACAAACCCAACCAAACCCAGTGAATAAACACACCCAATCCAACTCAAATCATCTTAAACAAAATCAACTAAATACAGCCCAACACATACATCCTAAATCAAACCAATATGAGCTCAACACAACTCAACCCAACTCAAACCAACCCAACCCAATCAAACCAAACCCAATCCGAACAAATAGAATCCAACTCAACCAAAATGTAAACCCAAAAACAATCCGACGTAACCTAACCTAACTCAAGGCAACGCAACGCAACCAAATGAACATAACTCAACCCTATCAAAACCATTTAAACCCAGCGCAAAACATATCCAAAATTATTAAACATATCCATAATTCCAAAATCTATCACAGTCAAAACGAACCTAACAAAGTGGTTGCAAGTACTTTATCAACATTTTTAAATAACTTACAAATTACCAAAACAATTTATTAAGGGAAATATACAGAATTAAGAAATGTTTAATGATTCCTGGGAAATGTATAAAATTCCAATCTGCTTTAACTAGAATATAACAATGTGCCGTTTCAATACAATATATTGACTTATTTAAAAAAGTTTACTTGTATTGGCGGGGTGTGAACTATTGAGTGCGGTTAACGTAATCGACCGCAGCATTGGATATAGTTATAATTTCGAAATCTGGAAAATCCTAAAGGCCCATTTTACTTAAAGTGTGTTGTCATGCTGGCTTTTGAAGCCGGTGCAGTTTAACACATACAAATTTCGCTGACGTTTTATTTAAGAACATGTATTAAAAAACCATGGAGATACAATAATACTCTATTGTATCATAATTTTTTTTTGTTTTTTCGCCTTAAATTTAATTTAAAAAAATGACGTATATCTCACTTAATATTTGCAAAAACCTTCAACTTTGCGAGTCTTAAAAATTTATTATTAAATATCCAGTTCATAATTGTTTTTAATATAAATTTATAATTCAGAACGAATGCGTTTTAGCAACAATAAAAATTCGCTGTTTAGGAACAAATAAAACAAACAATTTAACGTAAAGAAAGAGGATCCATGAAAAGATATTTTAACTAATTTATGAATATTAAACAAAATATTTTACAAATAAACTAATATTACATGAAAGTTATTTAATCTTTTCATATTTTGCAAATTTTTGTTATTGATATTTCTTATTAGATGTATGTTGAGAGTGTAGTATATAATTA
Organism: Druceiella hillmani; assembly: GCA_039881145.1. Classification (NCBI taxonomy): domain Eukaryota; kingdom Metazoa; phylum Arthropoda; class Insecta; order Lepidoptera; family Hepialidae; genus Druceiella; species Druceiella hillmani. The sequence goes on along the minus strand of JAYKKI010000107.1, from coordinate 6,533,981 downwards.
TATATTTAAATTCAAATAGTGAAAAGTATTTCAAAAATCAAACAAATATTTCTATTAAATATATTTTCTTGAAAACATTTTTTGTAATAAAATAACAAGACTGAGTTGTACTTTTAAAATATAGTTATGGATAAAAATGTTTTAATATGGGTTAGGGATGCATATGTTATAATATGGGAGACACATTTATTACTTTACTCGCTTTATCGAGATGAAAACTAGAAGATATTACATATTCTGGATACCGACAACTAACAACTTAAGAAAAAACTGATAAATAGTTAGGAACACACAAAGATAAAAATGGATGTAATACAAGCTATATTATGATATTGATATTATTCACTTAAAAAATTAGCCGTTAATTTGAAGCGTATAAATAAACTTGAAGCGCCTATAAACCGCGGACGCATGGAGGCGTTGCCGTTACACAACTGGGCAATAGTTTGTATAATATATGACGTTGTGTATCTTGACCTGACAGCTAATTAAAATTTTTAGGGACAATATGCGAAAGAAATCGCGGACACAGCTCATTAGCTAATAAAATAATTGCGAAGTATGATAATATTAATACACTTAACAGTAACTGACGGATCGTTCCAAACATTTTTTAATCTTGCAACCCTGATTTTTTAAAAGAACCAAAAATTATCAATAATTCAATATATGAAAATAACTATTATTTATTAGGCAAATTATTTAAGCTTTCCAAAAAAAAGTAGTCGTATTTCAAATAAAGCTGTTATAAAGAAATAAAGCCTTTTTGTCAATTGAAAGTTAATTCAGAACTAAAGTTATTGGCCTTATGGTATACCTGAGATATAAAGAAAATGTACTGTACACGTTTAAAACTAGTTATTTCATAAATGTAATTTTTTTCAGAAATTATTTAAAAAGTTTCAGGCACCTAAAACGTATTATTTATAGGATAGCGTTGTTTAGGGACAAAATCCATTTTTCCCATTCTAATGTAAAAATGGCGCTATTGTTTTCGTTGGTGTTGGAATCCGGTACTGGCCAAATTTCAAATGATCCATCATTTGAAATTTCCATTATGACGTAAATTTATTAAAATAAGAATTAGTCCTAATTTTATATGAAACGATTCATAATTATTAAAGACGTAGTATTGCTACAAAACAATTACAATTATTTCTATTAACAAAATTGTGCGCGATTGTAGAAAAAAGAGAATAATGAGAAATTGGTTAAAATGAACATTGAATAATTTCACAAAAAATATTCATTGCGATTGAGAGTATTATAAGTAATAAACAAAATTTATTTTCTCTTATTTTCATCCAGATGATATACACTCGTTACTCGTTAACATTTTTATTTCACAATAACATTTTTATCGCAAGGGTGGGAAGCGTAAAATGATATCGGTTTATCCTAACGCAATTTTCAGTTTATCCTAAATTAATTAGTGAATATAAACGGAAAAAAAATTCAAAATATACAAAAATAAATATGAATAAAATTTATCGTTACAAAAGGTACGAAATTTGGTTTATAGAGGAATAAAAATAAACAAAAGAGACGTCAAGTATGAAGTAGGCAGATATAATAATGAAAGTTCCACAGAACACGAAGTTGAAAGAAAACTTTGTAAATTATGTGCTATAACTGATTAAGAAACGTATTTGATTTGTCTTGATTGCAAAACTTTATATGCAAAACAATATTCCAAAAATTATCCTTTTATATTTCCATTATCACTACGAGTGAGTAAGATATAATTGTACATTTATAAATATCGTATTCCCTTCCATTAAATAATATGCCTCTATTTTAATGTATGTGGTTAATAAATTATATAAATTATTACATTCAATTATATTTTCATCACTTACTGAATTTAATGCAACAAAGGATACAAAAACTATGGCGCAATTTTACGCTACTCTGTCAGTATTCACATATAAAATAATACTAGGGTCAAGGTTGACTCAAGAACTGTTCGTGTTAAGTCATTTCGAAGGCCCAATGAAAGTTAATAATTCAATAAAGTAAACTAGTGGTATTCAAGTATATTTTCTAGTACGTTTTTAAGAGATTTTGGATAATTTTTATTCTCAAGTTGTTCCTTAAATATTTAGGACTTAATAGTCAATAAAATGAATCAATAAAAAAATGACTTACATATTAGCACATACATTTGTTTGCTGTTATAATATTTGTAGCATCCATATAAGATTTCTTCTTAAAGGTTAAGTTTACAGCCCTTACATATTTGTCAATTGGCCTTTTATGGAAATCATTTAAAATACTTATTGAAATTCAATTGGATTAGCAGGATTGTTATTTTATATGTTGACGAAATTTGCCGTTTAGATACATGGATCCTATTGCTTCCATAAATATTATATTTTACAAACACAACATAGCGTAGAAAAAAAATTGGATGTATTTATAATTTAGTTCGAAATGCAGTTTAACCTGAATGATATTTTGTTAATTTGTGGATATAAAAGTACATGCATTAAAAACGATGTATTTAGAAAAACATTTTACAGCTGACGATTATATGGTATGAAAAAATCGATATGGAAAAATAAAATTATTCACGAAAAATGTCTTTAAATTCGTTTTCACAATTAATTCATCATTAGACATTACACGTTTAACATTAAAACAAGTATAAAGAAGAAATATTCAACTAACTTTAAATATTTAATTTATGACATTTTTTAAAATTAATGGCCCAAGCGAGCTATACTTCCCCCTAAATTAAAGAAATATCAAATCAATAAAGGGAAACGATAATCAGAAATGAGGTACAACAATAAAATCATTGACCTTGGAAGTGACGTAAAAACATGCACAATTGTTATTTCTTGTTTGGTACAATATATTCGCGTTGTCAACGAATAATAATTTTATATCCAATCGTTCAATCATATGCAAGTGTCACCTTTTAAAACAATTTCCTATAAGACATTAAGATTTATAACCAGTTTAGTTAGTTACATTATGCATATTAGATTTAAACTAAGGCGTTAAGAAATATTAAGTGACTCACCGTGTCCATCGAACGATTCTGCCAATTGATTATAACAAGTACCCCATGCTGTTGTTCTTGAAATGGAAGCATCTGCCTCTAGTGCTGTTGAACGTTTGCGTATTCGTGCAGAGGAACGTGAAGTATTCATGTGACGTCAAACAGCTCGTTTTGCTTTATTCCTCTCACGGCTTGATTCAAATTTATTTTCTCCCGATCTTTTAACTTCGATCATGTGATCCCATTTTAATATATTATCACTTTGTTTACGTACACTTCACCGGTATGGTAAGGGTATTTAGTAACCTTTGCACAATGCACGAATTTAGTGTTTATTATATGAATTTATTGTTTATAAAAATTTTAAAATTTAAACACGGCAATAATACAGGAATAGAATATAACAGAATCAAGTAATATCGGTGCAACAAAACGAATCGGAAAATATCACAAACGTCAGACACCACGCGGCATGGTGTGACTTCGACGATTGCTCGGCAAATACTGATTTCGGCGCGCGCTCCGACAGCCCTTTATATAGGCCAATAGCGCTAATTAACGTTTTCAGAATATATTGTTTTCTATTGCTTTATGTATATTCTCTTTAAAATAAATAAGTGTTTTTTTTGCCGTATCTTATGTATTTAATATTAATGTTTTTAATTAATGATAAATAATAAATTGATAATGATACATTAGCAATTAATATTTTCATATATTTTTAGAAATATGCAATAAAAACAGAATAATTGCTAAGAAAGCACTGGGAAATCGGTATCAATAACAAAAGGCAAAAGTGCAGGTGATTTGTGCATTTCGAATTCAGATAAAGAAACAAACACAATCAATACTAAAAAGACAGACTATACAAATTCCATTTGGAATGCAATATGTTAATTCGAGCAGCAAATGTATATATTTTCATCCAATTATTGGGAAATATGCGTGTGCTGCGAGTGAAAATATATATGGCGGTGGAAAATAAATTGGAGACATTTGCAATTTAGACAATTGTACCAATTCATTTAGGAATGTGCGCTCAGGACTTTTTAACAATCAGCCTTTTGTTCAATTGTTACTGATTGGATTTTATTATAAAATTTCCTTTGTAGGGAAAGATAAAATTGAATATCAAAGAAAGAACATCAAATTATATTGCACTAATTAACTGCGCCAGGTAACAAGCGTGATGGTATAAAAAGAAACAAATAAAGAAGCCGGGTTAAAAAATATAAAAACAAAATGTATTGAATCAAAAGAGATGGTGTAAATACTGTCAGAGTTAAATTGTTTAATGAAAACTAAAGAACACACTCAATATATGAACCATTTCAAGGATATATGGATTGTGTTTCACGTCTGCGATTGAGAATATTTACCTCCAAGTTGGAAATATCTATAATACAATTTCCTAACTTACCCCATTTTTATTTCGGAATATTTGTTTATAATTAAATATTATATTTTATTTGACAATGTACATATTTTCTGATTTGACTACCTTAATAAGGCAGTCAAACCAGCCAAATAGTTTAGTCATTTAATTTGCTTACTTGTCCTTGCACAACTCAAATCTTTGGTATTCTTTTAACAAACATTACAATAAGTTATTTTTAATCACTGTTTTTACAGTGATTGCACATTGTATTTATCAATTATTTTTATGTGTGGGATAAAAAGTAAACTAAAAAAGTGAAAAGAACCAAATTTGTAATGAAAAGCAAATTATACAGTTATAAACCAGCAAAAGTCTGAGGTTCTAAAGCATGGTTATAAAAAATAACTTTCTTCCTAAATTCTTACTAACTAAATATTAATTGCTCGAATGGGAGAGCCATTTAACATTTTCTCAGCAAGTTCTACTTATTCAAGTTATATGAAGATACAGCTGCTTCATAATGTGATGGATCAGTATATTCTTTATCGTCATCATCTGTCAAGCACACGTCAACATTTCAAGTTGGTAACTAATAAACCCGATACCTTTTTCCGGAGTTTTGTAGAACTTCTCAAACCAAGGATGTAGGGTACTTAAAGAGAGTTACAATCAATTTTCCGTTCACATGGCGAGGGAGTTTCAATAAGTGAAGAACAAACAAAATATTGAAATTTTACGAAGGGAACTTCAAGGCTACAGTTACATACCCAACGATGGGTGGAGGTGTACTTTTCTACGACTCAGCCAAACATTGGTTCTGAATGTTCAAACGTGAAAATGTTGACCTCTTCAATAATGCTCACGTGCAGGGTAAACTCTTACCTTAAATTAAGGAAAAATGAAAAGGAAGATTTTCTGGGTTAAGTTGATGTTACCCACTACAGCTTCAACCATACTCTATACTGCAATACAAAAAAAACTTTATGTTGACAGAAGAAGTGAAAATACTCTATTTGGCTACTACATGAGCTAAGGACCCGTCTACTTCAGAATAGGACTCACGTGTGTGAGGATTTACTGAGTTCCGATTGTACTGCTGATTGAATAAAATAACTCAATACGGGAGACGAAATTATATAATTTACAAGTTATTACTATAAATAATTTACAAGTTATTTGTAAACGTGCAAAAAGACAAGTTGTTAACTTACGTAATTCTTCATTGATTTGTATTGCCATCAAACGAGATTTCGTAGTCTCTACCTGCTAGTACATTTTCTCACGAAGGAGACACATGGCCATCAGCAATACAATGTGGTGTAATGGCCATAATATGTAAATAATACAAAGAGATACATCCAATATCTGAAATATTATCTTTATGAATGAATGAAAAAACAACACAATTTTTAATAACAATATTCCAAGCAAATATGTTATGTAAATTAAATTCTGTCTCTTCACCATAGATTAGAAAATGAATGAATGTTTTTTTATGACATTTGATCGAATCTCGTTTTCTGGGGATGGTCATGAGCTATATAACTCTATGTTGTTATCAACTGGCATGCTGCAATTAGTGAAAATAACAAGCTACTTGCAGAAAAATCACAATCTGCCTAAATTGGTTACTCTAATTTAGCTATTATGGAAATATTTTAATGATACACGAAAGTACTGTGGTAATTACTTTTTTCTTTGGGAATATTATATCAAGATTGGTCACATTTGTGTTTTGTAACAGTACTAGAACACAATGTGCACAAGTCTTATAAAGGGTATGGAAAATAAAATAAAATATATCAGAGACAAGTATGCATACCAGATGCATTATTGACTCATTCATCGAGAATAAATTTAATAATCATTTTGTTATGTAAATTGAACAAAAAACAACCTGAATTTATCCACTACTGATTGTAGGTCTTTTCACAATAGTCCTTTTTATGCTGGGTTTTTTCATTAATAAAAAAACTCTAAATATTTTTAAATGAATAATTATATATTATAATCAAAGAAACCTACAAAACTATATTTAAATGCTCATTGTAACCATATCCTCCATTCTGTGAAAAATTTGTTAGTTTTTTTTATCGTTTTCAATTTACAGCTTTGTAGTTTATTAAACTTGTGGTTACATGTTAAGTTAGCTTATGTCTGCACTTACATTTTATTTTAAATCTTCAAGTAAACCATGTGTGTTAAGGCGGTTGCCAGAAAAAATCAGAATGAGTTATATGAAGAGCTAAAAAGTAAAGTTAAATGTAAATTTATAACAACACTTTTAAAAGAGTTTAGTTAAAATTTAAATGTTTTCAGAAAACTTTAATTAAAACATTCAATACCAACCTAAAATTTAAACATATTGTTGAAAAAGTGGGTCAGATCTGGCAAACGAACATAGAATTGTGATAAATGGTGAATAGAAATTTCATTTAGAGGCAATTATAATGTAAAATTATTGTTGTAATTGGGATAATGTTGAGGACTCCCAAATAAAGCATGAACAGGTGTCACATTTTGTATATTTTTAAATTTGAAGAAAAAATTTAAGATCTCCACACGTTTCGTTATACTATATAATATTAAACAAAACAATATTACTTCCAAATTAAAAGTAACCATGGTAACAGTGGTAAACAAACTATACAATGAAATGTTTAGACCATGTTTTGTTGCTCCATATGCATCGAAAATTATTGCAATTAAGTGATAGGGTATCAGAAGGCCAATAATTATGACATTTCGACATTTATCACGTCTCAAAAAATTTCTTCTATGCTTTGATTTGAATAGACAACCAATTTCATCTATTCTCAAAATCAATTCTTCAAAATTATTTCTATCAAAAATTATTTCAATCAACAATTTATACAGGACATGAATCGTCTGAAGTGTACAAAACTCCAACCAGATGGCATAATCATACACAACCAAAAATGTAAAACATAGCACCATCAACATTCTCATAATTAACAAGCTATACAACTTTCCACACCACAATAAAACATGTGCATAAATAGTGTAAGATGTTTATTAAATCTATGTCTTACGCGAGAACACGACAAGAAGTGAAATATTATAGTTTGCAACGAGGTGTTGCGATAGCTTCAGATCAGAAATGTATCCCGGTGCTTTAATAGAAATTGTATCTAGGTGAAATCGCATGCTAAAGTAACATTAAAAAATAATTTATAACTAATCTAAAGTGATCGAGTTCTTGATCCATCAGTCTGTCACAGCCTTACAGTTTCTCCTCTTAAGAACATACGTAAATGAAATTTTGGGAATATATGCTTTACGGATATGGATTGTAATTAATATTAAGAAAAACAATTTTTTTTTGATGTAGATTTCAAATTATCATTTTTTTCAAAGGTTGGTTTATTTTTGTGATAGGAAAGAATTGAGGCCCAGAGGGTTGTTAATCAGATTTCATTTTACTTTCACATGTTTGCATTTAGTATATAGCTGCAGTATTTCAAAAATGTATCTCTGAAGATGAACTAACTAAAATTACCGAAAGCCTATCCTTGAGATGCTTGCATTTTTGAGAACTTTTCAAATGGTAGCCGCACTAAATTTGTGTGGCATTTTGAAAATGTTTTTCAGTACTTAATTATCTATCCCTAAAATATCCACGTAAATATTTTAGTGTTAGCTAATAAGACGTTAGCTAATAATGTGTGGGTCAATATAATTTATTACTTTACCAAATTTCAAGTTTCTTCTTCAATCTGAGAAGAATGCTGTAACACACGGACAGACAGGCACATGAGTGATTTTATAATATTAAATTATATGGGTTCTGATTTTTTCGCACCACAAGACTGTAAGAAGGATATTTATCAAGAAATATAAAATACTTTCGAGGAAAAAATTGTTGAACAAGTGTTGAAATTATATTTGATATTGTGAATTTGTTTAAATGTACGTATATAGTCAAAATCGTATACCTGTACCACTATGAAACTGTTATAGAAATGTATCTATACACTGAATTGTCACACACCATTGTTTATCTAAATAAATAACATAATAAAGGCGTGCATACTGATAACACCTCATGTCCCCTTCGTCCCTTATACACCGTTCACCATACACTAACAACATATAGGTAAATAACATTGTATAGATTTTCACACTTCAATAACAGATTATCAGCACAGTAAACTTGACAGTGGGCAGGTTCACGGGATAAAATACAATTATTCGAAATAAACCGTAAACATGTATTCATATAAATGAAACAAAATCATAGTTATATGCAGAGTAACTATGAATTTATGTCATCATTTTGTCAGCAAAAATCATCTCTCGCATTTAGATTGGCTCAAGAACTTGTCAGTTTAATCATTAAGAAGGATTAATTCATTAATGACATCTTTTCCCAAAATATGGCAAGGTATAACAAATATGACATATAGGTTTTTAAGAAAATCAGATATATGAAGAATAGAAAATTACGCTTTTATTTTTAAAAAATGTAGGGACAATTGCAGTACTATGTAAACAATTAAATTTTTGGTGAAAATTTTAAAATAATTGCCGTCGTCCTGAATATATCAAATATAATTTTTTTTATATACGACTAATTTTCTTGACCAAAATATTTTCCCCAATTCCGCCCAAGAAATTTATTTCAATCTGTATTTTAACAATTTCATTCAAAGTATTTAAATCAGATCATGTCGTGAAATATTGACCATGTCTTAGAAAATTATTTGAAAATTGAGAGGTATGCTAACTTGAACTTAATGAACTATTGCTGAATGAGATGAAACATCCTCAAAGTATGTATGTAAGCCAAGTTGCCATCTCAGAAAATATGATCATATTTCTGTTTGGGTTATAAAACATTTGTAATTAACGCCAAACGCATTTGGTTTGCTACTTTTTATCACCTTAAATAATTCTTTCAATTTCTTTTATCTCGCTTTTAGTTTCAACATCCTCTGTCTGCATACAACCTGGGTCTAAGGTCAAATGAATTACTTAGAAAAAAAGTTATCAATATTCATTTATAGATATGAAAATTCCCTGAAATATTTTTAAGCAGTGTTTTTGTTTCGCAATGTTTCCGACAAAATAAACATAAGTAATTTATAATGAAAAGACATTTTAATCATTTAACTATACAATAAAATGTTACGCATTGCAAAATAATTTCTCACTCACAATACAAATATTAGATATTATATTAAAACTGGTAACTAAGCTCTAAATTATTTAATAAAAATTCATGCAAAATTGATAAACTGAATCATAACAATAATGTACGTCGTCGTTAATCCCAAGAAGCTTAGTAGCAGAGATATGCGTAAATCGTACATGTGGAACACGGTCAGTTGACCCATCCTGTTCCACTGCAGGAGATTGTGTGCTATCTCTAGCTGTCTTCTACTGTCAGCACCTGTGAACATTATAAAGCTTAAAATATACCTGTGCATATTTATACATAAAAAAGTCAATTACCAATCACTCCTTCATGGATGGACTCGTCACGAAATTTTCAAAACTATGAAACCTACAAACTTGAAATTTGCTATGTATGTTTCTTTCGGTTCCCAGGCATATGCTAAGAAAGAATTTTTTAAAATTCAACCTATAAGTTGCAAAAATGGGAATGGAAGATTGTATAGGAATTTTGAAAGAATTAAATTTAGAGACATCATAATTTTTTATTGACTGCAAGTAGATTGTTTTATAAAAAAAATGAAACAGAATGTAGCCATAATCTATTTTTGCCCGGATTAAATCTGGACGCTAGTTGTTAAGGAATAATGAATACATTTACATGTTAATTGCATTAAAGAAAGTGTATTTCTATATTGCCCAACAATTTTTAATGATTTGTTATTGAATTAAAACAATTTTAAATTATTGTAAGAAAATGAAATGATGAATAATGAATAGAATTGATCAAATATGTGCTTGAACATATTTAGTAATTGCACATTATTTGTAAGTAAATTATAAACACTTACGTTTACGTATTAATTGTTATAAGCACTTACGATATCGATCATCAGTTATGATTTCGACGAAATGCGATTTTGCTTTTTCTACCTGCACATACAGCTTCTCGCATACAGCACATATAGCAATTAACAACACCAAAAATTGAAATGACGACAATATTTCATGATGCATTTGCAAATTTCCACAGACCTGAAAAACATTGTTTTTATATTGCAATCTTAGAATATGAATGAAACCAAATTTTAATGGCCTTTCTAAGTTATTTGTTCTTTAAGATTATATTTTAACTTACTTTATGTTTTACACATTCAAGGATCCATTGAATACATATCAATGTTTTTATAAAAACTAGAAACAAATGTGCAAATATCTGAAAAATATTTAATTGTTTAATTACGAATTGTAAATAATAATAAAAGGGATATAAATTATACAGATATATTGGAAAGTGTCATCTGCCTTACTTGAGATTCAAATGTTTCATTCAGAAACTGGCATAAGTCCATTAACTTTACAAATATATCGGATAAATGGAAGATTGTTTTCTCTTTGAGAGGTAAAATACTAAAATCATAACTCATATTATATTGCGAATTAGGGTTCGTAAAATTAGTATGGTCAAAAAATGAATTAATAAGTTGAATGCGTTTCATTACATTGTAAATGAGGTTACAAAATAAATATATCTCAAAGTGAAAATGCATAATATTCACAAGATTTTGGAAAAAATATAAACTAGGTATTGCTTCTGTGCTGTGCTCAAAATAACAAAAATGATAAATACTATATAAGACATAATATAGAAAAATTGTAATTATTAAAATGATATTTCTAAATTTATCATATTTGAAAAAAACATGTAGATGAGGCATATCAAATTGTTCATCTACGTTGTTAATTCGATGTGTCATATTTCTGTACACGTTCTTATTCCACAATACATCTGAACCTATCAAGTATATTCAATAACCAGTCTTTATAATATTGAATACCAATTGTAACTTCTGACTCTTAAGGAATATTATGTCAAAAATCAATGCGATTGTAAAGGCAATGCAAATCCTGAAATAACAGTATACTTGAAAGTTTTTTCCAGTAGGGAAGAAAAAATTGGAAAACGAAATATACCAGAGAGTCTCTTTGAAATTAATATTTTTAGCTTTTAAATCAGTAACTTTGTTTGAACGCATTGTTAATTTTTAGAACTGAGTTGCGATTACAAGAGAGTTGAGCTAATAATGTATGAATCTAAGCAGCAACTGACTAATTTATATGAATGGGATTATTGTTAAATTAATTACAATAGCACAACCTTAGCAACCAGTTTGCAAACAAATGTAATGCCCTGCCTTGAGCGTTGTCCTTCATGTATTAATACAAGGGTGTATTAATATATGAAGGACAACGCTTTTATGTAAATTAAATGGTTATTATTAAATTGTAACAACTTCTATTTTTAGAGTCTTGAAACATAATTATTTATTTTTCTGGTAAACCCATTCAGCATAGTTGTGACTCTAGTCTAATAGAAATAAAATTGATCACATACAATTTTAATAATGATCACCTTATATGAGAAAGAATACAATTATGACAGGTTATTATTCAAGCGTGTGATGGTTTAACACATCTTATTACACTCTCTTATAGTGATGGTTTAACACATCTATTCATCTAGATATATATACAATTACAAATAACTTTATTTTTCTTAATAATAACCTGTCCCTAAATTCTCTTCCCATGTCTATGCCGTTGTTTCATCCACATGTTGCTTTACAGATAGAATTATATTAATATCATATAAAATTGAGCTATCTAATTAATTTAAGCACTTGACAACAGACTTCTAGATGTAGTGATAAAATTATTACTTTTAAAATGTTACCTCGATAAATATATCGCATTTGGCTGCTTTGTACGTAAGAGCATTTTAATTTATTATCCATACATGTCAAAACAATAATAAATTATCTTCATGACGTAACTTTTACTCTTACAAAAATGTAATGTCACTTTAACACATTATCGTATTGATTTTTTTTTTAAAGTGTTTAATAGCCTTGAAATATATTTTTAGAATTAAAAATTTCTAGCAAAATAACTCATTCATCTTTTATATAGGAAAACATGAAAACAATTAGGACTAAATACAATTTTAAGGTGTAATTTTATCCTTTGTATTTACCACAACCATAATAAGTTTTATCAAAACCTTTACGTGTATAATTAACAGTTGGGAATGCTATTTTCGATTGTGATAACAAGTAATTTATGTTAAATTCTGAAAGATAATGATTATGTCAGTCAAAGATTAATTATATGATGTATTCAGTAGTTCCTTTGTGATGCATGTACAAACAGAGAGACATACTTACAGATAACCAACGTTAAACAAATTTGGCTTCTACTGGGTACTTCTTTATATGTAAGATACTGTAAAACGTAATCCACTGAAAAATTTGTACTATAGTTTTCAATTTAAAAGTACCTCACTTCACACAAGATTTTTAAAAAAGAATATACTGCGGTTATCTAGTTAATCCCTATGTCAATATCTAGTCATTACGTTATTCAATAGCCAAGATATCCAAGTACTCATATGGTATATTCAATCAGCAAAAGGAATTCATCATTCTGGAATTTTTACCTTTAAATTTTTTATCTCAGGAGTCACAGTCTCACACCTCAGAAACATTTATTTTATAGAATTATGACGGAAAAGGGAGAAGGGGAATAGCAATATCTCAGTAGCAACTATCTGTATGCGTCATTCGTTATTGTCAATTTCAAACAACTCTTGACTTATAGTGGACACTTGAATATTATGGGAATGCTGTTATGTGTTTAGAGTTCTGAATTTCCTATTGACGTGATGACGTCTTATAAATCGATTAACACTGGCTGCACACATGAAAAAGTGTCACGTTCCGCCTGAGCCTGAGAGTGCAAGCATGAGCGCGGAACAAGTGATAGAGAGGCACGATCGGCCCAAGCGTCAGAATTTATCTCTCTTCTCGCGTGACGTCAGAGCTAGCAGTTTGACAACCATCGATTTGACTTTTTCAAGATACACTTGAAACACTCCCCTTGATTTCGTATATCATCGTCCTATCATCGTCCTATCCTTAACAGAATAACGCAGATTGGAAGATCTTAAAACATGTATATAGGTTGTAAATAAATTGTTAATAGCACATTGTTACTTGTAATTAATCTGTATAATTGAAGTAAAAAAATATTTGAATTAACGAGTGTAAATAAATGTTAATTTATCGAAAAAATTATAATTTTCAATGAACTCCCTCTTTGTATTATACAAAATAATAATAATTCTGTGATAATAATTCAATTTAATTCATAAAAGTATGCAAATTGTTTATCAATGTTTCTTTATGACGTTATCACGTAAAACTATCGTCCGTAAACCGACTTAACAGACAATCAATTTTTTTTTATAGTTACAAACTGTTACAAATAATTGATAATTTATTAGCAGCTGAATTTTCAAGGTATATAAATGTTGGCAATTATGTAATGCTTTTAATATTTAATGTAATTTTTATAATTTTTTTATTAATTATAAAATAAATATTTGAACAGATTGACAATTGAAGAGATGGCCAGATAGTTGAGTGAACTATTGGAATAAGATTCTGCTGCCAAAAATAATGTCACAGATGGTAACGATTATGCACCCAGAAGGGTATGTCCAGAAGTATCACACCATGAAGAATCTGGTAAGTATAATTTTTTTTTTCATTATTATGATTTAAACATTAAATATAATTGAAATTATAATATGTAACTATTCATCAAACCTTCTTCTATGTAACGAAGAAGGTTTCATGAATAGTGTAGATTTGGTGTGAGCAGCTAAGTACAGGAAGCCAACAAATGCTTTTAACTCACCTTGAGTGGTTTCTTGCATGTAGAAAAAAGCATTAGCATTTGCATTATTAGCAGCACTTTTGATTTGTCTTTGGAATGACAAATATATTGCAGCACTCATACTTTGTACCAGCATTCCTTACAATATTTGTTATTCGAGCATGCTCGGATACAATATTTTCTGAATGAAACTTCATATTTGGATGCTGACAATACTTATACCACTTTGTACCATTTTTACACTTATAAAAAGAGCTACTTGCATGCCAAGAAGCTGAAACTCTCACTCTGAAAAGAGACAATGGCAAATCATCCTCGGGCTCGCTTTTTGTTTCATTTACTACAGCTTCTTCCCGTCCAGAGTTAGACGAAACATCATTGCCCTCTTGCTCTATGCCAGAATTCTCTTGTGATTCACATGTGAATTCATATGCTCACTAAAGTAGTCAGCTTCTTGTTCTGAACTGGATTCACCAGAAAAATCAGTTGCCATCTCCTCTAGCATGGCACAAATTCATTCTTCTTGTCTTTTAATATCCGTTTCGGTTAAAAACTAAAAATAATAAGAAATAAAATGTCACAATTAAAATAAATGAATTAAAATAAAAGGACTATGAATAATAAAAAACTCAAAAATCAGTTAAAAATTCATTACATAAAAAATACATCAAAAATGAGGCAGGATTGTGGACAATTATCCTCGCCAGTTCCCCGACTATCCCCCACGAACAAATACGATCAAGCCACTATCCACTCCCACATTCCCCTGCCCCCAGCTAGTGTTACCAGATGATTATGTAAAAATATACACAAATTTTAAATTACACCAGGGTGTGAGATACCTTGGCTCATGCCCTCCCAGTTAACATGCTAGAGCTATAACGAAATGTGACATATGTTTTGAAGAATAAATGCCATATGAGGACATTTTACATATGATCTATAATAAAAGTCATTAAAAATGAAATTATTTTAATGTTTTATTTTTATTATTTTTATTGTTTTTTTATTATTATTAATATTACTTTTTTATTGTTATTATTTATATTTTAATTATTTATTACTATGCAATTCTGTAGGCGCATTAATTTCTCATATATGTGTACTCGGTTACCCCAGGTATTGACCAAGTGGGTATTCGACTTTACCTCTTTAGTTTATTTATTTTTTTGCATATTTAAAGATCATAACATATATAAATCAATGTTAATTGACTCAAATAAGAAGGATCTGAAAGGATCATGATCTTTCATTAAATACGTAACATATTTAAGTAAGAACACACAAAAAGTTACCCGGGTAGCCAGGTATTGACATAAGGGTTAATAAAAAAGTTTATAATTTTTAAAACAACCAAAAAACTTAGTTTTCTTCAAATGTTAGTCTGCTAAATTTTTGTAGTCTGCAATCAACATTCAACTTTTACACAATTATAGAGAATATATGTATTAAACAAACGAAATCTTGCCTTTGCTGCATTTAATTTTTCAAATGCATATGTTGCTACTCAAGTTACTCCTTCCCATCAATTGTAATACTACGAATTACCATAAATGTCATAATAAAATATATAAACTGAGAATTTGATACTCAGAAGGAATTCAATTCATATTCATTAACAATTACTACAGAGTGTATTCACGAATGGAATTATTAACTAAACCACACAGAAAAATCACATTTAGAAAATTTTTATCTGTTTATCTTTCACTTTGTTGATTGTAAATCACCGCATGTTGCTGCCTACTGACTGCAACCTGGGGTAGATTGCAATGGCCAACAAAAATTTATCCATTCAACAACTTCACTAACAAGAAGTTTGTATTGGAAATTGTCAAGTCAAATTTGAAATTTAATGCTATTGGCATTTCCAAATTAACATTCTTTTAAATAAATAAAATTTTTATAATTACACAAACTTATACAAATATAATTTCAAATATTTTTACCATTTAAATACAACTAGCTTTACCTATATATATATGTATATATATATATATATATATATATATATATATATATATATATATATATATATATATATATATATATATATATATACATATATATATATATATATATATATATATATATATTTACATACATTTTAGTTTATAAAGATTCAACCATTTCTTGTATCCATTTTGTTTATTTCATGAAACTCCAAAGATGATTAATTCATAAAAAATCAGAAATCAATTCTTAAAAAAATGTTAATAACGTTACGGTGAAATGAAAATCGGATTAACTCCTGGGCAATCTCAGTGTCCGTTACCGGACAAAGTAAAAATTTAAGGTCAGTCCCAGAGTTTGTTACCAGACAGAAATTAGAGGTGGCGCATGCCGAAGTTTTGAAATGACTATGACACTATGTTTGAATGAAACACGACTCATCATCTGAGTAATTCGATAGTAAAAAATATATTTCCATCTGTTTTCAAATTAATTAAAAGTATAATGTTACATATGCACACTGGGAAATAATTTTTCCTAGATTTGGTATGTCATGAATTTTGTGATGAAATAATAAAAAAAGATGTTTTGAACAAACAATTTATACGATGGACGATATTTCCCTATCGCAAAGAATTTTAAAATATTCTCACTTATCAGATAAACATCATGATTTGTCTCTTTATATATATTTTAGAAATTACATATGTATAAATGGAAGTATACATTGTGAGTGATAAATACTTTTTTGACTTGATTTTAGAGAACACTATGGTAATATATGAAAAAAAATTTTTTTAATTTTTCCTTGAATGATTTGTCTTTAATTTTTATGAAAATTACATAGGTATTTTTAGAATTTTATATCAAATTCATCAAAGAAAATAAAAAGATAATTAGTTTTACTGTAGTAATTTTTTTCCATGTGCTGCAAAAACTCAACAAGTCACTTTCAATAACATTTCAAACATGTTTTTGGAATTTTTGTACGTAATTTGGATTCACATTACCTTAAACTGTTCTTTTATAAATTTTTTTGAGTTTTTTACAAAAAAAATTGGTTTTCCATCTGCCAAAGTTCACGAAATATTATGAACTTTTTATTAATTTATGTACTTGTAAATAAAACAATTATATCATAGTTTAGAAAATTTTATAACCTTTTCGAAAATATATGGTCGTAGATAATTTTCATTAAAGTAATGTTTGCAATTAGTTGATAATTAAATATTGCTGGTGCAGATGTCGCGAATTTCACTTGTTCCAGGGACAGCCTACACTCAGTCCTCAGATGGGTTAAATAATTTGTTTCGTAATAGGAAATAGATAATGCCACTGCAACATTAATATTTTCTATGTTAAATTTTTTAAGTTATTTACATTATAATTAATACTAAACATGCCTAGGCTAATTCACTTCCAAAAATTAGCATGTTTTAATGTAACCATTAGAACAGAGAAAAAAATATGTATTAAAAATTTATTTTATATTGCTTAAAGCAACAAATATAAAAATATGCATGTTTAATGATAAGTGATGATGTTTGTTAAGGTCGCACATATTCATGGTGGTTCCAGCTTCAATACATAAAGACTTCCTTTAAAATGCTTATTTTAGTTATATGCTCGCAACCAAGAAGACTCGGTTTCAAGGACAACAATTCGACCCCATTCTTTAATTTTTCTTTTACCACAGCACTGAGGAACTAATTCAATATTCAAATCAAATAAGATATGCCACAATTTAATTTTGGTGCATGGCATTACGTGTCCGTTAATACAAATCAAATGTTTATTATGGTAACTTATAGCATGTGTAATAGGAACAAGAGTACATGGGCTAATGATGTGGCACCAGAAATATTAGATGAGTTAATAAAAGTAAAAACACATATATTATGAATGTGAATTAATGATCAAAGAATTGAGGCAAAAACTCAACCAAGCTAATAAAGTTAATGCGCAGCTAATAAAGGAACAAAAATAATATGTGAGTGAATATGAAACACTATGTAATACAGTAACAAGTATAAAAATACAGCTGTACAAACAGACTGTACGAAGAAATTTTCTAAAAGCATGATATACTCGAAAAAAATCACACGATGTGGAAGCAATTATACTTGTGAATGTAAAAAATATATAAAATATATTAAAAAAAACGTTTTAAGTTGTAAAAGATTGTTGCCTGAATCTACAAAGTTAATTGAAAAAAACCTGTCCATAGCCAAGAAGAAACAATCAGGCGAATTGACAAACAATCATACAAAAAAAGTTTCCTCTGGAATTAATATAAGATGATATTTTCCTCTGGCAAATATCATTGTGTTTTCAGATAAGGGGTTGGGTTTGGATGAAGGCTGTCATATAGTATGGAGCTTTACTACGACTTATAGTGTGCCGGATGCACCTCTTAATCAATACATATTATAAAACTAAGTGTAAAATGTGCGTGCCGCTTAAACTTAGAAAAGAGTCCCAGTAAGATCAAGGAAGTTATATGGAGTGGTAGCCCTCTGTCCCCCATCCGTGAATCAGCTTCCCATTTTTACCTGAAGGGCACACTTAAGGGCTGGAATTTTTGTCCTCTAGAAATTTCTAGAACAGTGTAGAACATTCAAGAGTATTGGAGAACATTCCAAAACATTCCAGAAAATCCTGGAACATTCTGGTATGTTCGGGAATGTTTTGAATAGTCTGGAACATTTGGGAACATCCCAAAACAACCCAGATCATTGTGGAACATTCCAGAACACCCTCATATGTAGTGGAATAGCCTGAAATATTGTGAACGATAATATAACATATAATATTGTGAATTTTTTTTGGTTGGGGTATATGAAGCATCAAGTCATGGGTTCAAACGTCAGTTTCTTATCAGTGAAATTCAGGGAATGAATAAAAACACACAGTGAAGTTTGCGTAATCAATGTGATACAGTGATTGAATATAGATCAAAAATAAAGTGTGAAAAGTGTTTAAAATGTCCTTAGTGTATTTCTTAATGAAAAGTTGATTTGATTTATATTTTATACAATGCCCAAACGTAAAAGAGGTGATCGTGCCAGTTCTGAAGAAACATGGCGAAAATAAATAGAACAGTGGAAAAATGAAACAGTCGAAGAGTGCAGAGCACGTTTGCATTCCCAAGAAAAGAGAATAAGCACTGTAAAAAGCAGAGGAATCAAAGAACTACCAAATGAACAAATTGAAGAATCAAGAATTGCATCACAATTTTATAATAAAAGACTGCGAACGCAAGTCACCCATGAAAATATCAACCTACGAGAAGAGTGGAGGAGGACAAGTAAACAGTACAACCTAACAAATGAAGCATTCCGCTACGACCCAACGAAAGAATATAACAAACACTTCCTAATCGGAAAAATGGATAAGATCTGCTAATTTTGCCATACGAAAAAATTCAGTAGAGAAACACCAGGAATCCGTTGCATGAATGAAAAATTCGATTACCACCATTGGAAGCACCCCTGCAGGAATTTCTATATTACATGACTGGGGAAACCCCAGAATCAAAACACTTTCTTGTAAATATAAAAGCATACAATGCCTGCCTCCAAATTACTTCTTTCGAAGTCACTTTGATCAAGACTAACAGAGATAAAATTGGTTATGTCTTTTCCATCCAAGGACAAATCGATCACAAAAGGGGATCATTACCACCACTAGCCAATGAAGACTATAAATTTCTTCAAGTATATTTCATGGGAAATGAAATAGAAATTGATCAATGATGCGCAAACATCAGTGGGTTCAGATGAGAAATAATCCAATATGTACAGAGAATCTTATACAAATACAATCAACTTATTCACATATTCAAAACAGCACCAGAAAGAATGATTTATGATGACTATAAAGTTATAATTTCAGCCAGCAAG
Source organism: Druceiella hillmani (assembly GCA_039881145.1). Classification (NCBI taxonomy): domain Eukaryota; kingdom Metazoa; phylum Arthropoda; class Insecta; order Lepidoptera; family Hepialidae; genus Druceiella; species Druceiella hillmani. The sequence goes on along the minus strand of JAYKKI010000107.1, from coordinate 6,513,868 downwards.
AGGCCACCTGGAGAAAATAAATGTCGATTTAACGCACCTCAGATAGACAAAATTGCTGTGAATGTGGATAATGAAAACACAAGCAGTGACATAATTGTGCAACAAAAAAGAGAAGGACCACAATGCATTGCAGAGACACACTGTTTACATGATGCCTTCCAATATTCATTAACTTTTCTGCACGGAGAGGATGGATATCATTTTAATGTCAAACAAATCCAACCTGAAATAGGAGTAGAAACAAAGAAAAAAGTCACTTCCAAGGAGTTCTATGCTTACCACTTAATGATCAGAGACAATGAAACCTACAATCACATTCTCGACACTCACCATTAATTCCAACAATTCCTGATAGGTATGGATGCAAAAATAGAAGTAGAAGAGATGCTTTACATAATACTGAATCAGAAGAAACTACGCACGGAAGAATACATTTACCTTCGAGACAAAATCATAAATGATAAAAATATTGACGACATTGGAACAATGGTAATCTTACCCTCATATTACATAGGGAGTTCAAAACACATGCACGAATACACTCAAAATGCCATGACCTACGTAAGAAAATATGAACAACCTGACCTCTTCATATTATTGTAGCCAGAAATCAAAGAACAGCTAAGATACGGACAAACCATGACATAGTTATATGACATAGTTGTGAAAACATGATTCGCAGACCGTGCAAGCCATTAAACCCCAATTTGCCATTTATGAGTGATGAGTGATGATGATTTTTTTATAATACTTAAACCATACTTGGACGACACACAAACTGGAGATCATGGCTGTCCCAAATACAGAAGACGATCATGGACAGAATATTACAAGACTTTTGAGGAAACTCTGAAGTGATGGGAAGAGTTCTACTCATACTTTCAGGAAATTTTCGACACTTTCAGTTATCCCCAAGTTAACACCAGTAGACAAAATCAATGCATGCTAAAAAAATCACATCTCTAGCCACACATAAATATTGCGACTAACAAAAGCATGAGAGTTGAACTATCGAAAGACGAAACAACAGCACATTTTGCTCAAAAACTTTCATATAAAGGCGAAGGCACATATCCGACTGACCAGACGACTGGCCTCATTAAACTCAACAGTGATTTCTGCAACAGAGCCACTACTGAGAACGAACTCATCGACCAGATTTATCCAAAAATTGTTCACAACTATATCAAACCAGAGTATCTATTTCAGAGGGCAATTTTGGCAACCAAAAATAATATTGTCGATGATATTAACTTTAATATACAAAATGAAATTCCCAGTGATGAGAGAATATACAAATTAATCGACATGATGGTAAACGTTGAAGAAAGTGTCAACTTCCCTTCAAAATATTTCAACTCTTTTGCAAGTACCAGAAATGCCATTAGACCAAATGCCTTTGATGGAAAATTGGATCTCCAATCATACTACTCAGAAATATCAACACATCAAAATTATGTAATGGGACAAGGATGATCATCAGGTATCGAATAACATCATTGAAGCTGAAGTTATTAATGGAATGGACAAAGGACACACAGTATTTATCCCTAGAATACCACTGATCTCTACTGAACTGCCATTATAATTGATAGATTGCAATTTCCAATAAAATTAGCCTATAATTTTACAATTAACACAGAACAAGGACAAACTTTAAAACATCGTGGCATGGACTCAAAAAATCTTGCTTTTCTCAAGGTCATTATACGTAGATTGTTCTCGAGTGGGAATTTCGAAAAATTTGTAAAGTTATCTGTCACATTCAAATAATTGTTTGAACAAAATTGCTAGACTGATTACATTTGAATTGTTTCAAATATGGAATAAACAAATACACTAAAAACAAAAGTTAATAAATAATCTTTCTTCTTTTTTGATGCAGAGAAACTTTAAAAAATATACAAGAACGAGAACATAAGTTGTAGTAAAATAATTAGTTTTAACTTGAATTAAGTTTTTATTTCAAATATATCGAACAGTTTTTATAAGCCAAACTGACTTCCATATTACCTAAGTTACTTCAATAGAAGAGTTGTATGTTAATAGTGGATATTTAATGAATTTCATATAGAGATCAAGAAATAGTGTTGTGTTTTCATGAATAAAAGAAATGGTGAGGACAGCGTCCCAAGCATTCAGCCGCAGATGATGTATATATAGGCTATACACTAATACCAGCACTTCGTCTTATTAAATTTAAGTACATTTAAGTATTTTTTAATCATTAAATAAGTTTACATTCAACATTGAACACTATTTTTATTGCTATATTCTTTCCAGTAAGGTAATTAAAGGACATGATCTTAAACTTTCAAATTGCTTATCAATTTTCGTTTAAGAAATTTGCAAGAACATGTGGATATGATCTTTTTCATAGATTTGTTTCCAGATTTGTCTACTGATTAGTTGCAACTTTTTATACTGATAATTGTTGGAAGAACGTTTGATAAAATGAAATAAAATATAAAGAAATTATATTTTCATGTTGAGATATTTTACTACTGTTTCCCTCTTTAAGCTATTCTAAGGATGTTTAAGATTAAATATTTTATTCATGTGTATATATTTTTGTAATCTTGCATTATTAACATGTACCAGTTATTTTGTGATGTAAAATTTATATTTAAATATGACTAATGCCTATTGATAACTACTCACTAATCTTTTATTTAATTGTATAATGATTAGTAGGCAGTTTGACTAAAGATTTAATTCTATAAGTTCAAAATTTCATAGGTCTATACGGAGGTTTCAAATTTATATTATCATTTTTATTGGATTCGCGTTTCTATATAAATGTGTTTATTTATGGTGGTAAATAATAGTATTTTTCGCCGGAATAAATCACAAAGTAAAAACTAGAACTTGTGTTTTAATCGATGCAAACAAAAGTGGCAGAATTGTGGCAACATAAAATACGTTATTATGTTTACAGCCCTATACAAAGAAAGAGTATGAATGTCTCTAGAAACTAGTTTAATATCTAATCACCAATAAATTATAAGGAAAAATAAAACTCACTAACTTTTAGATCTAATTATGTCATTACCACTGAATTGATTTAACGTCAATATTCACACTCCTTAATATATGAAATTTACTATTGTTTCAAAATTTAAAAAGTCTGTTAGAAGTAATAAGGTTTAAATGTCATGTCATGAAAATAAAATTGTAAATTCCCCATTAAAGTGGAGTAAATTTTTAGATATAACAATGGAATGTTTAATAACATATTGCTATGTAAAATACATTCCGATACCAATTATTTATTTATACCTAACATACTTACTAAGCCTTTACCTCTGTAGCTACTGTCATTTTATTTTCAAGATTTTAAAACAAAAATGTTCTGTTTGTTTTAATTCTTTATTCATTTGACATTTGCCTCTTCATCATGAACCTTCGTTGAAATGCATTTTTACTAAAATAAATGTTTGGTGCAAAGTAAATTTAAAGGACTTTTAATGTATAAAATCCTGCATCAATTTTATTTCCATAGTGTACACTTAATATGCTCAATAATTTATTTATTGATTAAACATTTTCTACGCATTACAGAATTCTACCAATTGTTATGCGTATGTGAATAATAAATCACCGAACACAATTTGCTTTTGTATTACAAAGTACCGCATGGTTAGGAGAGGTAACAAAATTTAGCACCATGAAGAATAAAACTGTTAGTTGTAAACATCTCTGTCAAAACCAATAACATATATAAAAAAAAATTTAATAATGGAAGCATTTAATTTCCGTCCTCGGAGACCTTTCTGTCATATCCTTTCGGGTAAAATACAATGAGCTTATCTAAACCTCGGTAAAATTTTTACTCGTAAACTCTTATTTCTGTAATTTAAAATCCTTACAAATGTCCAGCCAGTGAAATATATTACTCTATGTGTGTTGACTGTGATCAATTCAGGTATGTTGATCCATGGAAGGTTGGTTTGGTACCTAAAAGAATTTCGAGAATTACAATGCAGTGGAAAAGAGCTTGGGGTGGTACTTGGTACAGGAGGATAAAACAGTTGCTTGCCTGCTTTAGATGCATGTGCTTGGCTTCATTTTTATTTGCATTTTTGTTTCCTGAATTGTGGAAAGAATGTTTTACATTCCCAAGGACCAGTCAAAATGGGGGATAAATCAATACCATGAATCTGTTAGATGAATTTCAATATTTGTTTATTGGTAACTGATTACTTTTTGAAGTTTTTTATTCAATTCAATTCAATTTTATTTTTATCCAATATACAAACATTGTGTTCCCTTGTTGACCGTCAAAGTATACAAAACAATAAAAAATAAATAGCTATGAAGACAATATACAAATATCAAACTTTATTATACAGTGTAGAAATTATATTATTATTAATATTTACTAGTTTGATAAGTTCAGAGTGATGACTACAGTCATTTTTGTCGTTTATATAATCATCAATTTTATAATACGCTTTTTTAAGTAAATGTGTCTTAACAACATGTTTAAAATGTTTTTCTGACAATTTCAATACACCTGCTGGTATTATATTATAGATGCGTTTTCTCTACCCTAAAAATGAACTACCAACCTTTGTGAATCTGAAGTTGGGATTATCCAATTTGTGTTTATTTTTACGGTGAAGTAATTGTTTTTTCCTCACATATAAAATATTTTCAAAAATATATTGTTAAGATAAAGTGAGTATATTATTTACTTTAAATCGTTCTCTAAATGAATCTCAAGAACTTAGTTTGTATATTGAGCAAATAGCTTTTAACGGCATATGCAATGAAACTAAGTTTCCTTGCCAATTGTGGAATATGAGCTTCCCAATGTAGTTTACTGTCCTATTATAATACATAGAAAGACTGTTGTGATAACAAAATCTATTTTATTATTATCAAATACTGTGTTAGTGTCAACGACTCTTGCATTAGAAAGAGTAAATTTGATGCTCTTAGCTTTTCTGCATTGAGCAATAAATTATTGATTGTAAACCAATTAAATAATTGTAATATTGTTTTATTAGCGTCATATAATTGTTCAACATATATATTTATTTAAAATATTGGAAATGTATTATCAGCAAACAATATTATTTCAGTGAATTTTTCAACCAAAAAAGACAATCAATAATATACACAAGAAAAGGAATGGACCCATTACAAAGCTTTAGGGAACACCTATCTTTACTAAAGATCCTGTTTTTCCTATCTATACTTTTTGTAATCTGTTTACGAGATATGAATTAACTAAGCTAAGGGCTTCATCTTTTAACCCATAATATTACGATTTATAGAATAATATTCTATGATCAACACAATCAAACTCTTTAAACAGATCACACAAAATGCCAAGAGCATTCTGCCTTTCTTCCCAAGGGCCAAAGATATGCAAAATTAATTCCACTGCTGTGTCTATAGTAGATCTGTCCTTTGTAAAGCTATATTGCTGGCTGTGAAGTATATAGTCCAAAAGAATTTAAATAGGCCTCCATATTCTCGAGCAAAATCTTTTCAAATATTTTGCTGAGAGTAGGCAAAATAGATACTGGTCTAAAATTAGATGGATAGTGGTTAAATTTTGATATAATTTTACTATGCTTCATAAGATCTGGAAAAACCCTTAAATCAACACAATTATTGAATATGACGGCTAAATGTCGATAATTGTGTGCCAAGGTACCCTGCTAAATTTGAATGCATTAATATGAACTCAGTGTGTTTCTCAGTCGGTTTGATTTTTTTAAATTAATAATCAAAATATAATTGTATTATCACAAAATATTATTAATTACTAAATGTTAATAATACCATGTAATAATAATTAATTACATGGTATTATTAACATTGAGCTGTGTTATATTATTTTTATTGAAATCAAAATTAAGTTTATAGGCTATCAATGCATACAACATATTTTTAAACTTTTAAGGCAGATAGAAACTATCCAAAGTCAATTTAAATCCTCTAATAAATTTATTCAAATAAAAAAAAATTTAAATTGAAAATGTTACATACGGCATGTCAAATTATGAATAAGATTGTTTAGTGTATAAATTCTCTTATTTTCTTTATATGAAGAAACAACTGAATAAGGAAATCACAATACGTCACATATTAGTTTCAAGATTAGACAATGACTGAAATGTTTCCCAATGCAGTAAACTACATTGGGAAGTTCATATTCCACAATTGGCAAGGAAACTTAGTTTCATTGCATATGCCGTTAAAAGCTATTTGCTCAATATACAAACTAAGTTCTTGAGATTCATTTAGAGAACGATTTAAAGTAAATAATATACTCACTTTATCTTAACAATATATTTTTGAAAATATTTTATATGTGAGGAAAAAACAATTACTTCACCGTAAAAATAAACACAAATTGGATAATCCCAACTTCAGATTCACAAAGGTTGGTAGTTCATTTTTAGGGTAGAGAAAACGCATCTATAATATAATACCAGCAGGTGTATTGAAATTGTCAGAAAAACATTTTAAACATGTTGTTAAGACACATTTACTTAAAAAAGCGTATTATAAAATTGATGATTATATAAACGACAAAAATGACTGTAGTCATCACTCTGAACTTATCAAACTAGTAAATATTAATAATAATATAATTTCTACACTGTATAATAAAGTTTGATATTTGTATATTGTCTTCATAGCTATTTATTTTTTATTGTTTTGTATACTTTGACGGTCAACAAGGGAACACAATGTTTGTATATTGGATAAAAATAAAATTGAATTGAATTGAATAAAAAACTTCAAAAAGTAATCAGTTACCAATAAACAAATATTGAAATTCATCTAACAGATTCATGGTATTGATTTATCCCCCATTTTGACTGGTCCTTGGGAATGTAAAACATTCTTTCCACAATTCAGGAAACAAAAATGCAAATAAAAATGAAGCCAAGCACATGCATCTAAAGCAGGCAAGCAACTGTTTTATCCTCCTGTACCAAGTACCACCCCAAGCTCTTTTCCACTGCATTGTAATTCTCGAAATTCTTTTAGGTACCAAACCAACCTTCCATGGATCAACATACCTGAATTGATCACAGTCAACACACATAGAGTAATATATTTCACTGGCTGGACATTTGTAAGGATTTTAAATTACAGAAATAAGAGTTTACGAGTAAAAATTTTACCGAGGTTTAGATAAGCTCATTGTATTTTACCCGAAAGGATATGACAGAAAGGTCTCCGAGGACGGAAATTAAATGCTTCCATTATTAAATTTTTTTTTATATATGTTATTGGTTTTGACAGAGATGTTTACAACTAACAGTTTTATTCTTCATGGTGCTAAATTTTGTTACCTCTCCTAACCATGCGGTACTTTGTAATACAAAAGCAAATTGTGTTCGGTGATTTATTATTCACATACGCATAACAATTGGTAGAATTCTGTAATGCGTAGAAAATGTTTAATCAATAAATAAATTATTGAGCATATTAAGTGTACACTATGGAAATAAAATTGATGCAGGATTTTATACATTAAAAGTCCTTTAAATTTACTTTGCACCAAACATTTATTTTAGTAAAAATGCATTTCAACGAAGGTTCATGATGAAGAGGCAAATGTCAAATGAATAAAGAATTAAAACAAACAGAACATTTTTGTTTTAAAATCTTGAAAATAAAATGACAGTAGCTACAGAGGTAAAGGCTTAGTAAGTATGTTAGGTATAAATAAATAATTGGTATCGGAATGTATTTTACATAGCAATATGTTATTAAACATTCCATTGTTATATCTAAAAATTTACTCCACTTTAATGGGGAATTTACAATTTTATTTTCATGACATGACATTTAAACCTTATTACTTCTAACAGACTTTTTAAATTTTGAAACAATAGTAAATTTCATATATTAAGGAGTGTGAATATTGACGTTAAATCAATTCAGTGGTAATGACATAATTAGATCTAAAAGTTAGTGAGTTTTATTTTTCCTTATAATTTATTGGTGATTAGATATTAAACTAGTTTCTAGAGACATTCATACTCTTTCTTTGTATAGGGCTGTAAACATAATAACGTATTTTATGTTGCCACAATTCTGCCACTTTTGTTTGCATCGATTAAAACACAAGTTCTAGTTTTTACTTTGTGATTTATTCCGGCGAAAAATACTATTATTTACCACCATAAATAAACACATTTATATAGAAACGCGAATCCAATAAAAATGATAATATAAATTTGAAACCTCCGTATAGACCTATGAAATTTTGAACTTATAGAATTAAATCTTTAGTCAAACTGCCTACTAATCATTATACAATTAAATAAAAGATTAGTGAGTAGTTATCAATAGGCATTAGTCATATTTAAATATAAATTTTACATCACAAAATAACTGGTACATGTTAATAACGCAAGATTACAAAAATATATACACATGAATAAAATATTTAATCTTAAACATCCTTAGAATAGCTTAAAGAGGGAAACAGTAGTAAAATATCTCAACATGAAAATATAATTTCTTTATATTTTATTTCATTTTATCAAACGTTCTTCCAACAATTATCAGTATAAAAAGTTGCAACTAATCAGTAGACAAATCTGGAAACAAATCTATGAAGAAGATCATATCCACATGTTCTTGCAAATTTCTTAAACGAAAATTGATAAGCAATTTGAAAGTTTAAGATCATGTCCTTTAATTACCTTACTGGAAAGAATATAGCAATAAAAATAGTGTTCAATGTTGAATGTAAACTTATTTAATGATTAAAAAATACTTAAATGTACTTAAATTTAATAAGACGAAGTGCTGGTATTAGTGTATAGCCTATATATACATCATCTGCGGCTGAATGCTTGGGACGCTGTCCTCACCATTTCTTTTATTCATGAAAACACAACACTATTTCTTGATCTCTATATGAAATTCATTAAATATCCACTATTAACATACAACTCTTCTATTGAAGTAACTTAGGTAATATGGAAGTCAGTTTGGCTTATAAAAACTGTTCAATATATTTGAAATAAAAACTTAATTCAAGTTGAAACTAATTATTTTACTACAACTTATGTTCTCGTTCTTGTATATTTTTTAAAGTTTCTGTGCATCAAAAAAGAAGAAAGATTATTTATTAACTTTTGTTTTAAGTGTATTTGTCCATTCCATATTTGAAACAATTCAAATGTAATCAGTCTAGCAATTTTATCCAAACAATTATTTGAATGTGAGAGATAAGTTTAGAAAAACCGGAAAATAAAACAATATAACAACGTAGGGCAAAAGCCAAAATTTACTTAAAAATAGTTGCCAATACATTTGTAAGCATAAGGTTATCCTGACAAAAATTTCAACAATAAACTGGTGACTTTTTTATTATCTCCTACTGATTAAGTTAAATATGAATATAATTTAGAATTAATATTATATTTATAAATTACAAAATAAATATTATTAAAATTGAATGAGCAAAAGTTTGGAAAATCAACTGTATATCAATTTATTATAATAATAGAATACAACACTTCACCTACACGCATCTCTATTAACTAAAGTTTGAGGTTACATAATAAATAATTAAAGAATGTAATACTGTATCAAAATTATTTTAAAACATTGTTTTATATAATATGTAGTTGAAACTTGTTCATATAATATATAGTTTATGTAACATATAGTTGAAACTTGTAAATCAAATAACAAGTAATCTAAAAATTTATTAATTAATTTATTGTTATGGTGATTGAATAGAAATAATAAAGGGAGAAATTATTATAAATTTGATGAACATGTGAAAATCATTTTTCACAAAAAGTTGTTCATGTTATGAAAAAATTTAATATATAATGAAATGAAATAAAATTACATTAATCTGAATTTAAATTTATGTCGGTAATAATTACAAAAATTCAACTTGTTTACTCGAACGCAAGCCCATTAACTGAACAATTACAATAATATATGAAACAACAAGGTTAAAAAAACTAGGTAGCAACGAAATTCTTAAGTCGAAGAGCTGACACACTGAAAAAATTTCACTGTTGCTCCGATCTACGACTTCTTCAAGCGTTGCCAATTTATTATCAAGTGAAAGACCTTAAATATACAGGAATATGTTAATCATATGAAAAATTGAGTTGTTATTTGTTTGTATGGAGTTGGTATTTGTTTGTACGGAAAAGCACGGCTGGTTTATGTAAAATTAAAAAATATCAATTTTAATATATAAATTTACAAGTTTTGTGTATACGTAAATATATATTTTTTGTTAAACAGCTTACTCTCTTAATTTGAATAGGGAGAAATATGCATAAGATTGCAAATCAAGTCAAACTATTTCCCTCCAATTTGGCCGTTTAGCATCCAAAACTTGTTTAACTATTGCAAATTCATTTAAATGATATGTAGTGGTAACTTGTGAAATTAACTTTCAGATTCTCTTAAGTAAATGTTTTGTTCATACAATGGTTTTTAACAGCTGACAATTGAAAAATATATATGGAAAATGCATCTTGACCATGTAAGCAGATTACAGATGTACAGTGTTGAAAAATATGTGAAATTATATTTTTGCAAAACATTATTTTTTATTTGTAAGAATTCCTCTCTTATTAATCTCCAAAACACTAAGGAGATTTTATACTTATTAACTTCCAGAAATCAATATTAGTAATATGAAGAATTTGCCTAGAATAAAAATAAAAAGCGGATGCAATGGAAAAGGTACTTATTCATTTTTATGTAAATAAAAAATGTGTTATACTTATTTGTTCCCCTATCATGTGCAAACTTCTTATTATTTTAAATAAGATATGTCTGCTTTTATTATCTTTATTTTATTTATGATTAAATTGAGTATAAAAAGAAAACACTTATGGATAGAATGGAAAATATTAACTGTTTCTTAAACGTGAAATTAACAGCTGTTACTCAACCAATGTTGCTGGAGAAATAAACAAGTTTATTGAATATATTTGGTGTTAATTTTTTAGAAATTCATTATTCACAATTAAATGAAACTACGTGATCTAGTATTATTTCTACTTTCTTTAATTTCTTTACCACTACTTTCTTAAAGAGTGATTAGGAAATTAAAGAAAGTAGAAATAATACTACATCATGTAGTTTCATTTAATTGTAAACAAGTATAATCGCTAGCACAGGTTTGTTTCCATTACACCTGTATTAATGAGAATAAAAAGTGAATAAATCTTATCTATTCATTGTTATTGAAGAATGTTTAGCTGAATGTCGCAATTACCTTCACTTGCGGCGTATTACATTGTAGTTTTACTTTATAAACTGAAAGCTACACATTTTTAAAGTAGATATTTTATTCTGTTCATTAAAAGTGAACAGAATATATTATCTATTTTCCATGCTCAAAATAATTTGGAATAATTTTGTTCACTTATCGTAAATTTGATTTTATTACTGAAATATTGATTCGCTTAAATAATTGAAAAAAGTGTCTGTTTGCCTGTTTGTTTGAAAATCATGTAAAAACTACAAAAGCAGTTCGGCTTAAACGTTCACTAGGACACGGATCAGAATACATATTAAAATTTAGAATGCTGTTTCCTAAGGAACTGGAATTCCCTAGGGACTTCGAAGTTTAATTAGCTGCACCCTAACAAGGACTCAGCACAAAGTTTATAGCAAGTTATTTTATATTTTTATTCTGATGAAGGCAACTTTTAAAATGAACACATTATTACCGGATTAAAAACACAAGAATTTATTCATACTTCATGGACTAATGCTCCATAAGCGAGTAGCAATATTACTTATTTTGCATATTTTCGTATAGCTGCAGCTTAAAAGTGTCACTTGGAAATAGAAAGAATTATACTTAGAGTATTAGCTACAACACACACAAGTTTCTCCTGCATTGACTGAAATGTTCATAATGAGTGTCAAGTAAACCATCAGAAACGTATCAGAGAACCGATAAATTGCTTTAGTAATTATTAATAGAGTGTAACTTAAAATTTTTTTAGTTTTCAAATATTAAGTTTTAGATCTAATAGAATCCAGTCAATTGTTGAAGAATTGCAGAATTATTTTGTACAGAAAATGCCACTTTGATTTGGATTAGTAAGAAATTAGATTCGGTATTATTTACCGATTCCACCTTAACTAACACAAAAGTATATAAATAAATACTTACACATTTGGGGCGAAAGTCTTAGTTTTGCAATAGTCACTTTCAATTTACGAAATTCCAAGACCAACATCTCACTAAAGGTACAGACAACGGATAAGGCAGCAACACAAATTATCAGCCACAGAATATAGTTTATCATTTCTGGTGACCATAGTTGCTGAAATGTATATTTTTTTAGTAGCACTATTACGTACGTATTCTATGTTTAAATATAAATGCCGATTTTTTAAATAATAATGCCGATTTTTATCTTTTAAATATTATTAAAATATACAATTATAGGGAGAAAATCATTGAAAGAAAGACTATTAATACCTGTTACAGGCAGAATCTAAATGGCAATGTCTGTAATATTACTGTTACTTACATCACACATATACAAGTTCAAAACCAGTTGAATACAGCCAATGGACGAAAGAAAAGTTGAAAATACAAGCTGAAGTACCTGAAATAGAAATTAAATGGCTAAATTAATAGAGAAATAAAAATTATTTAAGTGTCTTATTTATTTCAATGTAATTACAGTATACCTGTAAGTTAAATATTTTGTTAAGCGTACTGCATATTTTATTTACTATATTCAATATGTGTACCAAAACTGATATATATGTAATGTTCCTTGAAACACCAAAATAGTTATTTTCATTTAATCCTTTCGTGACTGCCATTCTGGGTAATATTAAATAGTTTATATTATTGCAAAATATTTCTTGATTCACACATTCCAGATAATTATTTACCACTTTTAGCATTTGAATAACGGTAATTGTAAGTAGACACATCAAAAGTAGATCCAATCTGTTAGTAACTTCAGCAAAATATATAATTGTATAGAAAAAGCTCAGATTTCCTAAACTAGTAATAACAAACGATGTTGAGTGACTTGCAAATATAATAAATATACCCAACAGCATTACGAATTTTAATTTTTTAAAACATTTTATTCTGAACAATATACTGTAGTAAACAAAAATGTCATCAAATCGCTGTAAACAATCAGCGAATAATTTTGTTTGTCAAAATATATCAATAGATAAAACAAATATTAAATTGGTGACATTGGATATCTCATAAAGCCACCCTATGATATCTTTTTCAGTGTACAAAGTGATATGGTGAGTCCATATGCCCCCACCGGTTCCCAAAATTATGAGAAAAATTAATGTTAAACTATAAACTCTCTTTAGTATAATTTTAATATCTGTGGTTTGATCTTCTAATTTAAATAGAAATCGGTTGACACCTAGAATTGATTGTAATACAACTAAAAACTGAATTGATTTCTTTAAACAATGATGCGTCATTTTTAACTGAGTTGACTGTTTCCTCTAATCAATACCAACAGAAAATAAAAACCCTCTTCGATGATTTAACCTATTTATATAAATGAAATAGCTTGGTCTAGTTTGGTAAAGTAAACAAGGCAATTTGTCATCCCATATTAAAGTAATTAATGATTATTGTGTTTACTTGTCTTGTCTGAAAGTATTTTTATTGTTATTTTGGGCCACGTGTAAAAGCAATGGCCTTGAAATTTGTGAGTATTAAGATAAATAAAATCAATATTAGTAATATGAAGAATAAAATAAATTTAGAGCTTCACCTCTAAATTTCTATTCTGCTTTTATCTAATTAAATTGAAAATGAAGCTGGTATATTCAGTTACTGTAAATAATATTTAATTGTATTTCAAGATTTACCTACTGATTGATTTATTTAATAAATTTAACTGTTGGTATATTTATTTCAAGTATTATCCGAAATAAAGTTGGAGTAATTTTACCGATAGGTTTATATGCAATTACACCAATCGCTGGGTGCAATACGTATACCTTAATCAGAATATTTACCACAAAATTCTGTTCTATGTTATATAGAAATTGGAAGGATATTTTGATAACTGTATTTTGTAATGTTCTGAAAAACGTTCAAATTTGTATCCAACCTAAGATGGAATGAGAAGACATTAACAAATAATTGTAAAGTTGAATAAAAGAATAAGGAGATGAAGGCAGCGCAGTAGTAATATGGCAAAAACATAGTTATGGAGTCCCATTATTCTTATATGTTCTTTATGAGTTCTCCTATGCTGGACAGCTTCCAGATATAAAAAGTAGATTTAAGCAGAATTTGGTATTGGTTTGAATTGGGAGGAATGTTTTGAGTATTTACAAGAGTGTTACGTCAATTGCCTGAATAGATTATGCGCAACATAAAGGTGATACAATTTCATCAATAACATCAAGTGAGATATTAATCAATTGAAAGGTTAATGTATTTACTATAGACATAAATAGAATTATCAAACTATTATCGATTAGCTGGGGTATGCAAACTAACTATGTATAATTTATGAATTTCGTCGAGCTTGTAATTACCTACATAGTTTGTGTTATTAACCAAAATATAATAATTAAAAATAATGTAGCACGGACAAACTTAACAACAAACGAGTTTAAATTGTACCAAAATCCATTTTCGAATCTGTATTTCAATTTGTAGAAACAAATTAATAAAAATACATTTTTTAATTTTTGCAAGACAGGATAATCTAGTTGATTTTAATTAGAAACTTAATTACTAGTTTTTAATAAAATTTCCATTCAATATAAAAACTCTTGTAGAGTACATAGAATGCGGCATTCAGTCTCCTTTATAAATTCAATTAATACAATTAGCAATCAAGTTTTGATGAGTAAAGAACTTTATAAATTTAGTATGGGTGAAAAGCGAATGAAGTGATACGCACTATTTGCACAACACTGGGTGAAAGTGTAATCCGTATGATAAAAATGAGTAAAGTTTCAAAACATTCAAAGATGGAAATCCTCAAAAAACTCTCAGAAAATATCAACCTATATAATCGTTTGCTATTTATAAACAAGACATCGAAATCTAATATCCAAATTTAATTACGATAAAAGCAAAACAATATAATTTAGAGTCCCGCAATAACCAACTTTACTTTAATATGAGAAAACAAATTGACGTATGTACTTTATCAAAATAGGCCAACATAGAGCATTATCGAACAGGGTTCTTCATTTTTTGTTGGTATTGTGTCGAGGAAATGGTCAATTCAATCAAGGGACAATTCGAGTTGACTGTTTCTTCTACTAAATACAAAAGAAAATGAAGCCCCTCTTCTACTATGTAACTTATTTAGGTATACGACTTTGTTAAAGTACACAAGACAATTTTTCTTCCCATGTCAAAGCAACTAATGATTATTGCATTAACCTGTCTTGTCTGAAAGTATTTTTATTGTTGTTCTAGATTACATGCAAAAGCAATGAAGTTCTAATGTGTCAACATCGTAACACTCTATCTTCCTATTCTTGCTTTGATCTAATTAAACTGGAATATTATTTATAGTTACTTAGTTAGTTAGTTAGTTGTTACTTAGAATTGTTGACTGTATTTGTGTTGTTAATTATCAATCAGTTATTAATTACAAAATTATGATTAACCTACATCTGTTCAATGAATTTATTTACTGAGTTTATTTCCATTAGATTTTATTAAGTCCTTAAGGTGAACTTCAAATGTTTAATTTTAATAAATGCTTAATGGATCATAATTACTTTTAACACCTTATTGGTAACATGTTGTGGAATATATTTGATTTTCTTCAAGAGAATCTGGAAATGCATGTTTTGAATTTATCTCTTAATCACAAATGTTTACAAACACATATTTTATAACACTTGTGGTGTTTGATTGTACACATTCAAATTATCAAAATCATGATGAGAACTTTCTTATCGCACATCTCGAGACACTTTGGTTTTGTAAATATTCTCCCACAGATATATTACTATGAGTGTATGATCTTTATAAATAAAGGCTAAAAATTTGACTTGTTTTCTCACATTGTAACACTAAACATTAAAATTTTAATTTTGATTTAAAGAAATCCTCTTTTAGAGATAATAAATCACAATAATATTGTAATTCAGCTCATGTAACTGTTGTGGATATTATGTTTTTTACCTTTTCTGATATTCCAATTCTTATCCAGAAGGAGATGTGGCCATTTTCTGTGAAATTTTATCATATGGTGGTAGAATAAAATATCATGTAATTAAAATGTAAATAAATGTAATTAAAAAAAAAATATATGAAGTGACTTTCCGACATTCTATGTCATGTTATTAAATATTCGGGAATTTGATTATAATGCACATTTTCTTTTTAACCAAACATTTTCTTCACTAACAATGAAACTTTCAGTTATTTGAATCTGTGTATTATGCATACTGCTGTAATAACATTTTACACGTCATTCAAAAATATGCTGATGCTAAAACAATTCCCAGGCAATAGTAATTCTTAAAATATTCACAGATATGAGATTGTTAAATACTAATGTTTAATCTGGGGACATTCGCTTGATTTTTCATTTATGATTATTTTTTACTATGAGCACATTGCTGTAACGCAACCATATTTACATATGTTATGTTTTTGGTGATCACACATCATATAAATGTTGCTCTGTTACAGTTTATAAAAATGTGAAAACATATTGTTTATACTGTTAAGTGAAAAAAATTTAGTACATAAAACAGTTTTATAACTCCTTTATTTTGGAAAAAGAAAGCAATTTTTTATCATAGCCTTTAAAGATACAATTAATTGGAGCTAGTTTATTCAGAAAAATGTCATCCTCCTTTATTTAAAAAAATTAAATGATTTACTCTCAACATCTCCAGTTATTCTTAATGTAGAGTTTAATTCAGTTTAACCTTTTAATAAACACTTGTAAACTTTATAGCACCTCTTTTGTTTCCTTGGATAGTTTAAGTATTACCTTCCTAGAATGTGCTCATAATGCAATCAGTGCATTGAACAAAAACGCCCTTAAAGTTAATATTGGCATATAAAAGGGTTATTTAAAATGATACACATTAGTTTCATCAATTGTATCTAAAAAGAATGTTTTTCCTCAAGTTCTATAATGTGAAATTCTTACTAATAATATTGACCTAACTCTAATGTAATTAAGTATCGTTGCGTTATGTAAACGGTAATAAATAATGTTCGATACAATTTAGAATTTGTATCTTTTATGTTTTCAGTACCGCAAGTGGGTCACTCAATTCAGCTTACTAAAGATATGATTAATGCGAGCTAAGGCAATCTCCTATTATACAATTTTTCAATTTACGATTTTCATTATTACTCATGTTTCTATGTTTGTTTATGAATTATTCTACTGTTCTATTGCAGTTCATTAATGTCCAATTTCCTAAGAAAGCTTAATTCTTACCGATGTGAATGTTTTATGATTTTTACCTGTGTATTGTGATTGAACACAAATTGTTTATTTTCATTTGTGGACAAAATTTGATATTTTATTTTATTTTACGCCTTACACACCTATATTTAAGGTTATTTTGCAAAAACATGGTTTCATATAAATTTCTTGTATTTCCAAAAATATATTTATCTCTTTTCAATTTAAATTAAATTGCTCTTAATATATTATTTTGCAATAATAAAAGTTATACCTGTTTTTAATTACATATAGGATCTAAATTTAACATAAATTTACCTAAACCTCGACAGTATTTCTATCAGCAATTAAATTAGTACATTGAGCAATATAATAATTTCCTTTTAATTACAAGATATTTTAAATGCAAATACCCATCAAATTAAATAGAAATAACTAGTTTATTATTTAAATGGAAGTTTTGGGTACTGGCGGCATTAATGCCAAATACCATTAATATTTGAACATCTTATTGGCAAACTACCATCTCCTTATCAGTATGGAAATGAAAATAATATGTTTTTCTTTTACTAAAATTAACTTTAATAACATAGAACTGAAATTTCAGGACTATTTTCATATTCTTGATTCCATCATTCACTACAAACTAGTAAATTTTTTGAATTCACAAATATAAATAATTATGTCAATTTCATTAGACTTCGATAAAAAAATCAGGTTAACACTAGCACAATCAAAATAATTGGCAAATTAAATCTCAAAGAAGTTGAAGTTATTGCAATGTATTATAATAAAAGCCCTTCTACTTATATAAATATCTTATCTTTCTTATATTAATATAAGCGCACTACATATTTTTACATAATTGTTGCTAAGGTCATACAATTATATTTAACTTAAGAACTTTGCATTTCACATAAATTATTTAACTACTGCCTAGGCTTATGCATTATTGATCCAACTTTCATGTGGTAGCTTTAAAACTAATTAGCAGTCAAAAATACAGTTGATGGAAAGTGTTCCTTTTTAGCAATTGTTTTCCAGTTCCTCTAAGCTATTGGATTTGAAAGATTTAAAATATATCAAGTTGTTATGACATTATTTTTTTGTCAGACTAAATGACATTATGAACTCAGGTTGGTTATGAAAGAATTGCATTATTTCTTAGCTTTATATTTGGTTACCGTGATCTCTTTTGTATATCATGTTTTTCTGACCAAACTGAAATGGCACATCAAATATTTGACGATAACCTAAATTTATGTTATGAGAAGTATTTTTTTTATTTTGGTTTACGTTTATTTATTGTTTATGCTTTTTTACAGTATTTACCACAATGATATTTTATGAAAACTTTTCCTTTGTAAGTCTTGTCTCTTACAGTTACTTTTTGTAAGTACATTTTTTCTTCGTATAAGTAAAAAAAATCCTTATAATAAAATAGAAAATTTTTGAATTATGCATTAATTTATCGAGAGTGGTGTGACTACTGGCTGGGCAATTTTCACTTTACAGGATTTTGGTGTGGCGAAGATGTCACGCTGTGTGCTTTGACTATTGTAATAATGATCAAGGTTTTCAGATTATGTTGGATAATGAGATTGTGGAAAACTTTTTTCAGGCTTGTACCAGATCAAACCCTAGAAATTACTCTTAATATATATATGCATAGATGCATTTTTGAAAAATATATATTTGGCCACTCATCCTGATAAAAATTTAAGTTATTCTTAAGTTTTCAGTGAGCCATCACAATAGGGTATTTGACTGACGTTGATATTTTTTAAAAAATGTTTTAAAACTATGGAGTAGGTTTAAAAAAAACTTTGTGATGAAAAAATAATGCACGTAACAAACAATTAATCAAAATTTCTAAATAGAAAAAGTGTCAATTGTTTTGTTCATTAAATTGAAAAAGTTAGTAAGAATTTAGTTTCCAAAAAAAAAATGAGAAAATTATAATATGCAATATATAATTTAAATGCAATATTAAACGAGATACTAAAAATATTTAATAACCTCCCTTATTATGAATGCTAAATAACTGGTCAGTGGCGTCATAAGCTAGTCGTATTTTGTATGGGGCGTTTTCGCACGTATCATAGTTCGTCAGTTTCTAAGTCATTATAACTTTGTAATGAAAAGTCTTAGGTACGATATATTCATTTTAACTGTTATTATTAACTTATTCTATTCTAGTAATAAAAAAAATATAATCAAATACCCTATTGTGTCCATGAAATATGACACTTAAAAGAGGTCACCAAAACCAATAAGAGCGTAAGGTGGAAAGTTTTTGGCCTGGTAGTGAGGAAATAAGTTTTATATTACAAAAATGCACCTATCTCTCAATACAGACTCGCTTTAGTTGAATACGCATTGTTCAAACTTTCATCAATAACTGGATTTCGTTCCTGAAGTGTGATTCTAGATGACTTGAAATATTTTGTAATGCTGCTATCATCCCCTCATTTGACCCAAAACATTTCCCATCAAAAATTTTCTTAAAATTTGCGTCTGGTGAGAAGATAGAATATTCCAGTAATTCATATTGAAAATCGCTCAATTTTCCCATTGCTCAAGCGCCTTTGTAGGTAGGTGCATTGTCCTACTGAAATAAGATTTTTTCTTTTGCAAACCAGGCTTTTTCATCTAACTGCTAAAGAAGACTTGCGTTGTATTTCCCGTGAAATGCTTGACCTTTTGGCAGCTGGTCAATTAAAAATATTAGTCGTAACCAAAAAACAATAGCCATAACCTTTCCAGTCAATATATCTGTCTTTGTTTTCTTCAGTGTAGAGCTATCGGTTTCTACCCACTACTTGAACTATTATTTTCACTTAAATGTAAAGTGGTGAACCAATGTTGATAATGAAAATATAGACTCTTTGTACACTTTCACCAGCATTGGACACTTGTGTTGGCAATAAACCATCCAAAGCGATGAATTTTTTGATGGATAGTATTAAAATTTATACGTTTTGTCAAAAACCCACAACAAGCTTATTTCAAAATATAAAACAAACTATTTGTCTGTTCAAATTGTCATTTGGTATTTCCTTTCACAAGAAGTGTGCCAACATAATGAAATAATAATTTCATTTGTAGCAGTGCCATCTATGGGCTAGGCCGTTACTTTTAAGCTTGCCCTCATACAAAGTAATGCAATTGCTTTCATAACAATTTTGAGTACATTATGTGATTCAGGATTAAGAAATATAACGTCATAACATATTTCACACATTTTAAAAACATTAAAAAATTAAAAAAAGAGGAGGTAAAAAGTATTATTTATAAACAAAAGTTACAAACCAAGGAACTTTATATACCCCTATAAAAAAGATAACAACTTCAGGTGGGATATTAGCAAAGAATCTTATTAGCAAAAAATCTTTGCTAATATCCCACCTGAAGATGTTGTAATACAACGAAACCTAGGTTGTGGTAAAGAAATTAAATATAGTAGAAATAATACTACATCAAGTAGTTTCATTTAATTGTGAAAAATATTGTTGAAATACCTACTCAATACATATTGGCTAATTTACATACAGGTTCTGCCTTTTTTGGAACCAATATCTTTACTTGTTTGTTTTTGAGTGACAGAAGTGCACTTATGCTTTGATACCATAATAGTGATGGCATCAAAGCATGGCCATAATTGCAAATATAATGGTCGTCTTTACTCTTGTCTTCATCCATTTTAACATTTGCTATTGCAGTTTTGGCTCAATTAATGAAATTCTGATTTAGGACTTTGTTAAAGATAATAATCTTGTGAGTCAACCTGTTTTTTAGAACAATTTTACGTTAACTTGATTATGTATTTTCACCTGATCTTGAAGTATTCATATCTCAAGTTCCTGAGGGATTCTGTTTCATCAATTAAGCAATAAAGAATATTGGGAAGGCTGCCTATTTTTCTTACTGATATACTGAGAATATGTCTGTTGTGCATATAAGTGCTTCTCTGCGTCAGAGTGAGTATATTTTAAGAGTGTGTCTGGGAAAAAAGTAAAATTATCCTGTTAATTTTAAGTGATTTTTTTAAAAACCAATGAGAATTTTCATGTAGCTCCTTAAAATTGTTCACTCTGATGCATAAAATCAACATTATGTAGAAGACACATCTCATGTTACATATGTATGTATGTGTACAGAGTAATAAAGAATATGTATATTATCGTTACAGATCATTGTTTGTAGCAAACTAAGCATATTTGAAGCATATTTTTTCTCATTGAAATTGCAAACTGAAAAGTTTTCCATTCAGTTTGATGCACAGAATCATCTGAATGAAAAATATTCATATTTTTTGTAATAACTGGATATGTAAAGTGTATTTAAGTATTAATAAAAATATTATTTTTTGCTTAAAAACTTTTTTTCTTGCCGGCTTTTAGATGGAATCTCAGACCCTGAATTTTATTTGGTGACAATTATACATGCAATTTCAAATTGATACATAATAGTTCAGTTCCTAACGAAAAAGAAATAAATATGTCCACATTCAGTCTTACATATCAATCACTATTATTATGATATTTGAAAAAAAAACAGTTTTATTTTGCTAAAATACTTCTAATTGAATTTTCATTTCTTTGTACTATACCAAATTTTAACATACAAAGACTCAAATTGAAGTTCAAAATGTTACGGTTAAAAAAGTTCAGTTTTCAATTGATGTACTTTTCCTTAAATATTCAATAAAACATTGTTACTGGAATCCTCGTGGAACTTAATATTATTCCAGAATCAATATGGACAACGAATCGATCGCAGATACACTTTGGACAATTTACCAAAATACCAGGTTTAAATTAAGGTGTCGAAAGTTATACATTTTGAGTACAATGTTGAGTGCTTTTTCTCAAGATCTAAGTTAAATGTTAAACGTTTATATTCACCTAATATTAATTTGAGAAGCAAAATTTGTTTTAGAGAAAAATCATTCAAATATTGTACTCAATAACAAATATGGCTTACGTAAAAACCTTACAGAGTAGAAAGAGAAAACGTGTACGATAATTATTTTTTTGCATTTTAGTGCAGTATTTACAAAAGTATGTTTTTTTAGTTTTTTAAACTAATAATTTATTGTTACCTTTTGTTGATATTATATTAAAGGATTCTCTCCTTTAATATAAGACTGTTTTAATTTTTTTGAACATGATTAGCATATATATAGATCTACCTTTAAAAATATTAAAACTTTATTAAAAAAACTTCTATAGAATTAAAATTAGCAGAGCAGCGTAGTGCCAGTGAGAGACTGAGCACACATCTTCTCCATCTCATTCAATATATCAATATTGCAAGGCGCATTTGTCAATATATCAATATTGCTATTCTTCAATCTAACTTCTGGTTCTGTTTAAATTAATCAGTCCGATGATACAATTTTATTATATTATCAACATTAAAAGCACAAACACAATTACGATACGTTGTTCCGTTATCAAGTACTGTGCCTAACTTCCGGTTAATTTGCATGGAGTCAATCTAATAGTATTGTCCATTTTATTGTATTGTCACCCGAACTACACACAACTGCCAAGTTTCATGATGAAATAACAATTAGAATCATATGAAATTTAGTTTCGTAGATTCCATTACTTAGTTAGCTACAGAAATGTATTAAAAACTAGTAGTCATACAATTTTATGAAACATTTTGAACAGACAAAGATGGTTACAAAGGTGAAAATGTAAACAAACAATGGTTTTGCAATGGTCATTCCTACTACCTAGTATAAATAGTGTTAAATGAAGGATTGAAAGTGCTAACACATGTGTAACTAAAAAGTTATACTAATAAAAATTTAATAACTTGAACCATGTCACCTTTTCCTTTTAAGACATTTTTAATCCTATATATAGTTTACTAGTGCACTTGTCAGTGTAATTTAGTTTTTAGCACAATAATTTACAGCTTTGCGATGCTTCAAGGAAAGTAAATTACATATTATATATAATATTTATTATAATTTATGATCTCAATGATTTAGCAAAATACTTGAGATTATTATTATTTGATGTACACATTTCTTTCAATTGGACATTGCAATAATACTTTTATTGTTGATTGAAGGATAATTACTTCCCAGTATTATATTACTGGAAGTCAGAGAGGATTTATCACTGATTGGTAAAACTTTTTTGCAAAATACTTTTAGTAAAGTAATTGTAATAAGAATACATCAATATTCTTCGTGCAAAATGAAATTTAAAATAAAATTCATGGAAAAAAATTTCATGCAGAACTTTCATCAAAATGGCATTTAGAAAAACTATAAATTTAAATACAAAGTTAGTAGGATTTTTGACAATAAAAAATAAACCTACATTTTTACGACAACTTATTCAGAATCTTGGTAACTGTCGTAATATGACACTGATTTAGCAATAATAAAGTAGCAACCAGCAAGCATAAATTTAATATGTAACCCTTACCTGCGGAAATTATTTTATCGACCAAACCAAATAGCTTGCGATTTTCAGATTACAATTCAATTAAAGTTTTTGGTCTCACAAGGCTGAATGGATTTTCAATCTGCAAAATTTATGGTTTTGTTCGTTCCGCTGAGCACTATTATATATGTATTTTTTTTCTTTTTCTTTTAACAATCTGCAATCAGTAGTCATACTATAAGAGGATGTTTTGAGTGAATCCATTGACAGGTCGAGCGTGACTGCAGTGAGTCATCTACTCCGTAGTCTTTACTGATCCCCACAGGGCTATAAGATGTCTTTCCTTTTTAACCTCTTTGTATAATTTCTAGTTTTCAGCTCTGTAGCCAGCTTGTTAGGATGGTTTTCCAGTCTCTCATGGTATTTTTTGGATTTCCTCCATGATGGTATCCATTTTCAGTTCTTTATGTATTTCATCGATGTAGCCCCAGGTATCTTATATTATCTTGGTGAGGTAGTGTGGTATTCTCAAGATGAACTTCAGGACAGTTACCTTTACGTAGTGTGAACGTAACATGGACAGATTTGCCTGTATCCGCCATCTCCGTAGCCAAGTGGTTATTTCATCAAGGCCCTCTTGTAGCATGTGTGATGCCATGGCAGGGTCAGCATGGCCTGCTAGTATCGCTGTGTCATCAGAAAATGTTGCTGTAGTAATACTTTCTAAACTGAGGTAAGTCTGCAGTAAATATTGTATACAAAACAGGCCCCAGGACTGATCCCTGCGGGACTCCGGCAGTTGCTTCAAAAACCCAGATGTCACATCTGCGTCCTTTACTTGGAATATTCTTCTCGACAGATAGGATTGAATTAGAGAGAAGTACTGATCAGGTAAGTTTATTTTTATCTTATATAGTAACCCCTTGTGCCAGACCCTATCGAACGCCTGTTGAATGTCCAGGAATGCAGAGGAGCAGTACAGTTTTTCTTCCAAGCATTTTCTTATTTTATCACAGATTCTGTGGACTTGTTCAGTGGTAGAGTGGTCTTGTCTAAAGCCGAATTGATGGTCCGGGATGACTTTTGCACTATCCAGGACTGGTAGCATTCTGAACATCAGGAGTTTTTCAAAGACCTTTGAAAGGATTGGCAAAAGACTTATAGGTCTATATGACGATACTTCATTGGGTGGTTTACCCATCTTGTATACCATAATCACACGGGATACTTTCCATAATGTCGGGAAGTACTGGGTTCTCAGTATGGCATTAAATAGTGAAGTTAGAAACACTATAGTTTTTCTAGGTAGCTGCTTTAGTATTTCTTTGGTAATGAGGTCATATCCGGGAGTTTTTTTGTCATGTAGATTAGAAATGACTCTCCAGACTTCCCTTACTGTAGTAGGGTGTGGAGGTGGTGACATTTGGAAATCTTGTTGTAGCACATTATTAATCAATGTCTCATTTTGTAGGTCCATGCCTGGATTTGGTGAAAAGACTTTTTCTAAGTGCTGAGCAAAAGCATCCACCTTCTCCTGTGGTGTTCGCGCCCATCCATCAGCTATTTTGAGTGGGGGCTTGGCATTATGGGGTCTATTGTAATTTTTAGTAAATTTCCATAGTGAATAATTAGTCGAAGCTGAGGCTGTCAAGGATTCTAGTTGATCTTCCAAGGTTTTATTGTTCCATTTGTGTAAAATATCTTTCAGGTCTCTGGATGCTGTGTTAAATGCAGTTTTGTCGATGGAGAGCCTACTCTGATGCCAAATTCGACGGAGTCTTTGTTTCTTGAGTAGGGCGTTTTTGATATTCAGCAGGTAATTGATATGCTTTTCTTTTGTTTTTTGCACCGGAGTATGGATCCAACAAGCTTCCTGAACAAGTGTTGTAATATATTTAGTAGCCTCTTCTATATTGTCCTGAGTTTTTAATGAGACATTAAGTCGTATACAGCAATCAATGTACTCTCTGAGTAATTCCCAGTCAGTGTCTTTGTTGGTGAGAGTTTCAGTACAGTTAGACTCTATTATTCTAGAACTTATTGATAATATGACAGGAGTATGGTCAGAAGAGCTGTCATAGCAAGATTCTGGTTTTATGTAGTGTCCCTTCAGTACAAAAAAATCGAGGAGGTCTGTGATTTTTTTCTCGCCTGTTGGCCAATACGTAGGTTCATAGGAGAATGAAACCAGTAAGTTGTTTTTGTCTACAGTTATTTTAAGCTGCCTGCATATGCTTAGTGTTCCAATTGCCGCCGGCAACAAAACGATTTCCAAGCTGATTGAAGTATCGGGTGAACATATGTTCTTTTATTTTATGTTTTGGGGGGCAGTATATCGCCGAGATATTAATATAGCCTGTACTATCATTCACAGCAATTGTTGTTGCTTGTAAATACTCAGTTTTATAACCCGGCATTATGTGATGTTTGATTTTCTTGTTTATTATGACTGCCGTTCCACCATGTCCAGTGCCATCTGGGTGATTAGTCATGTGATATAAATGTTCCTTGAATTTGATGCTTGAGTTGCAGGTACAGTGTGTCTCAGAGACCTGTATTTGGCGATGATGGCTATTCTGTAGGCATTTATTTTGTAAGTCGGTCGACTAGCTTGGTTATGAGTCCCATCAGGGAACTCATTTGTTGAAGGATCATGTCGAACTTGTTGACTTGTTTTATTAGTAGTTCTTCTAAACTGATGGTTTCATGTAGTTTTCTTTGCTTATCAAATGAATCCGGTTGTTTGTCATTTTCTTTACTAGTGCTGGCATATGTTTTTGATTGGTTGATGGTATTTTTCATACCAAGTTCCTTTCTATGCACCTCTTCATTTGTATCACTTGGTACCGTTTGGGATAGTTTAATTTCTCTGGAGGCCTTACCTTTGTTTCTTCTGGTGAGTATTTCTTTATACACTTCACATCATCTATAGTTTGCTGGATGTGGTCCTTTACAGAGTGCACAGGTTGCGGGTGTGTTACGGTACTTTTTTGGACAATCAGATGTCTTGTGAGACTGCCCACATTTGACACATCTATACGGGCGCATGCAGTAATTTTTTGAATGGCTGTACTGCTGGCATCGTTAACATTGGACCACGGTTTTACGTCGCTTGGGGTCTTCTATAATTACAGCTTGATGGTAAATATATTTCAGCTCCTTAACAGCCTTATTTTGAGGTCCAGGTAACAAGTTGACAAAAAAGGTGGATGTTGGTTTTTTATCAGGGCCATATTTCGCATTAATTATCCCTCCTGATGATACTATGTTACCGGTTTGTTCAATGTCAGCTCTTATTTCCTGCATGGGTGTGGAGTGATGTAGGTTTCTTATTACTACTCGATAACATGTTTCCTCCTTTCTATTAAAAGTGTGTCCTATAAGGCCTTTCCCTCGGATGATTGACAGAATGGTCTTATAAGCCTTGGTCTCAACGCAATGTATTCTCAGTAGATTGTTATTGACTGTCTTATATATGTGCTG
This sequence comes from Druceiella hillmani, assembly GCA_039881145.1. Classification (NCBI taxonomy): domain Eukaryota; kingdom Metazoa; phylum Arthropoda; class Insecta; order Lepidoptera; family Hepialidae; genus Druceiella; species Druceiella hillmani. The sequence continues at coordinate 6,486,588 of JAYKKI010000107.1, read as the reverse complement.
ATTTCCTTTAGTAGCAGTTTCCAACAAATCTGTTAGCTTGTTGACATTATTAATGCTATATAATATGATAGGTGGAGGTTTGTTTGTCTTCTGTTCATTGGGTTCTGATCTTTCCCTTTGGTCTAAGGGAAGTGTGCTATATCTGTTGCTAGTTTCAACCTTATCGGGCGAGGGTGATTCTGCAAATTTTTTGCGTTTATTTCTTGTAGTTGGCACTCTTTGCCATTCGGGTGGTTGGATTTCAGAATTTTGTGAGCTGGACATTTTAACGACTTCTTGGGTATTAGAGGTTTTGGGCAAGACTTCAAAGTCAGTTTTACTACTTAGCGATGCACTTCTAGGTCTGTTTGTAAACAAAGACGGATGAAACGCCTGTTGTACAAATCTATGTTTTTCAGTAGCATTTATATTTACGGGAGTGTCGTCACCTACTCCTGCAGTATCTTCGATTCAACTAATTGACTCCATTGTTGTTCCCACGAGTAGGGTCGATAAAACAAGTAACGAGGTGACACCCATTCTCATGTGAAGGCACTATCCAACAATGTTAGCCAGGTCCATTTAGGTTGGCGTTTAGAACTGATATCCCATCAGCTATTCATCCTTTTGGCACGTTTCCCACCGTAGGATTGGGGATATATGTTTATAGAGGGTAACTCCCTCTTGGTCCGGGCGGTAAAGCCAAGGCCCCCATTCTTGCAGATTGCGAGTTTACGGGTTAGGGGATAATTTCCTATCTCCTTAGTTGAAGTGTTAGCTTAGTCAGTTTAATTAACAGCCGCCTGAGACTCAGCGTTGTTACTTGTTTGGCACCCAGGGGACACGTGTAGGGTGGGTCTAGGAATAGATGGTAAATACTACGGACGCAAGTAACTCCATCCTCCATTACAGCACTATTATATAAATAAAAGTTCATTGTAAATAGAATGCTCCCTTCAGAATTTATAAGATTCTTACAGTACACAATTGTACATACATACATACATAAAGACTCCAAAGTGGTTTGTACTTACCCACTAACATTGTCGTTGAAAACATCCTTCGTTCCTTTGAGTTAATGCAATATTAAAGTTATGTTTATGAAAGTAGAAACACACTTTTATTTTTATATTGACCCCATTTCATCGATGCTAATGCAATATTAAGGTTATGTTTATGAAAGTAGAAACACTTTTATTTTCTAGACTTGTTGGATTATACAGTTTATAATTGCCCTTAAAAAAACGATTATTTCGAACGAAACACAAATGATTTAGAAGAAAGGCCAATGCTCTTATTTATAGTTTGGTAATTTTGGATTGAAAAAAGTTTTTAATTTTTAGAATAATTTAGTGACAAAGTTTTAGAAATCTTAACCTGTTTATTTTCATTTCACACGCCAATTCAAACATTTACGTCTAAGCCAAAATAACTAGATTCTTTTTTTAAAAAATGATATGCTGTTGTACTCTACATACTTTTCTTAAATGACATTTGACTAATCACAACGCAACCAGTTATTGAACACATTAGTAACGTCCATTCATTGACGTTCCATCAACTTATTGCAGAATGTTTTATTTCCTCATCTAGTTATAATTTAATTTTACAGCAATCACATCTATCTCAAAAATTTAAAAAAATTTATTATCATCCGGCTTAACCTAGAAGGCAAATGAAAACCACAATGTGTAAAGTTGAGCATTTTTTTTTCAAAATAATGGAAGTCAGTGAAAAACTTACGTTTTCCTTTTTGATATAAGACAAATACTTTTTCTGGTATTCAACACAAAAGTATTTTGTGCATGTCGCAAATATATTCCTATGGGAATTCGCCTAAATATTCCATTCTTAATATCTAATATTTATCACATTTTCATAACAGGAAACGTTACAATTATAATCTATCTGTTAATGTAGTTCTAATAATTTTCTACTGACACATCAATTGTTTACTATTTGTATATTATGTAAAATTTACAAGTTGTAATCCTACTGAAAGTGACTGTGCCTTTTAGACAGGCCTTTTGTAACCCACAGTCAATTTTTACCTAAACTCCCTTAATTCATATGAAATCAATGAATAATATATATATATATTATTGTCAGTCAAAATGAAAATACAAATTTATACAAAATATAATGACAGTTGAGGTATTCACATGATAATTGATGAATCCTGCGTCAAATAACTAATGCGTCAAGCATTAGTTAGTTGACGCAGTATTCATCAATTATCATTTGAATACCTTAAAGCCACCTTGTAATCAAATCAATATGGAAACCAGAAAATTATGTTAATTGCCTAAATTCATTTTTTATTACATTAATTGTCTAAATTGTAGGGAAGCTGACTTAACAAAATGCTTTTAAAATTTTTTTTCACAACTTTATAGGCGCAATTAATATGCATAGGTGTTTTCAGATAAGAAGAATTTAAGATAAAAGAAAAAGAATTCAGATAATAAGAAAATTTCAGCTTTATAGCACAAATAGTCCATAAATAAAAAAGGTTTCAAAATACAAACAGACAGGGTGAAACTTTAAGGGTAATTTGGCTACAGAAACCAAGAAAGAATTCTCCTAGGAATGTTCTTATGCATGCTAGATAGTCAAGGTATCTTCAAGTTTTCAGAGTTTCAAATTAACTTTCATGTTGCAACTCAGTTGAACAGCCCGCATAGTTTGTTTAAAATAAAAACCTGTTAAGCACAAACGGAACTCTACTATGAGGTTCTGTATACACTTAGGCATATACTATATTTTAAGAGTACACAGTAACAATATAATAAAGAATTACAGTTTGTAAGTTTGTTAGTTTGAGGTAATTTCAAAAGCTAATAGATTTTAAAATGTTACCTCTGATACGTTTTACAGGTTTTATGCAGTTTTAAATAATGGAGTTGCTGCAAAAGCTGTTGAATTGATAATAATCAGAGAGAAACGCTCATATTTCACAAGAAGCTTCCAGGAAGTTTATTGTGTGGCATAATAAGTCGATGTTTGTAATCATATTGAAAAAAAATCTTGACAAAATTGAATCCATAGAATTAAGAGAAATCAAATTGCTAACATTGATCAAGTTTTTTATTTTGTAGTATATTTTAATGTTACTTTTTCTTTAAATTTTACTAAGACACCTTCTAAATATTTTTTAAGAGAACGAAATTTAAGTTCATGCCAATGAAATAATTCAGGTCCAAGGAAATTTCACTATGGCTGTTTTTTCCTCCTGCAAATGTGATATTTTATATACGGGAATAATATTTTGGCAGGTATAAGTGATGTCATTTAAATATTTCGAAATTATCAAATTTACATCCATCAGCTTATATTGTCAGTATTTATTTTATCTTTTGAATTCATCTGTAAGTGTAGACCTATCACATAAAGAGCTGTGTGTATATTATTGTAATGCACTTAAATAAAGATTTTTTTTTAAATTTTTTCCATTTAATTATTATGTCTCCAAAATCACATAATGGAAGTATAATATTAGGGTTTTTTGTAGTGCATATTAGAGCACCTAAACAAAGAGGCAAAAATAAAACATTCTAAGCAGATTTCGACTAAACACTCACAAATTCGCTTATCGGCTTGAATAATTGCCAAACAGGTTTTAGTTTTTTCAACTTCTAGGTAGACACATTCACATAGGATGCAAACGCTCACAATTTGTATCACGGATGAAGATGACCAAAATACCATCTCGAAAAATGAAAAGTGAAATCCAGCCTGAAACATGCGACCGCAATTTTATTATTTATACACTACAATGTTATGGAAACATTTGTATTCATAGATGAAACAATAGTAAGAGATTATTACGTGAATAAAATTTCAAATGTTATGGTGATTATAATCAACAAATCTTAATATTAAACCAAAACTAGTTCTTCTTTATTTTAATGGTAGAAACATAACGTATAAATAATTTTAAAAAATGCAAACGTTTCTCAACATTTACGATTAACAAGAAAAAATATACTTACATTATATTTCAAACTGCACAAATGGACATAAGCGTTACCCATGATATGTGTGAAAATACTATACAAAGTGAAGAGAAGCTGAAATTTCAATTTAACTATTATATATTTTTATATTGCAAAGAATCTTGTAAAAAGGACATCTCTTATTCCAATGCTCTATTAGCTCCATTTATGACACAATGATAGTGATAATATTATATTCAGAACCAACCTGAAACTGAAATATCCTGTTAAAACATCTACAGAGTTCCAAGAACAAAACAAAGAAATCAGACAAACTGGTAATGTCTTTCCCTTTAAGTGGTATGTCAAAGGTAAAATTAACATTGTTTCTAGGCAAGCTGTCCTGAGTGCTACCGAATAATTCTTCAGTAGAGACAGAAGTTTGCTTTTTGTTCATATTTCCAAGAAATTTATTTAGTAGTTGAATTCTTTGAATAATGCTGCAAATCAGCAGCAAGATAAGTGTAAACTCTAAGCCATAAACAATGTCAGACACTATCATATATACAAGATGTTCATAAAATTGTAATCCAACAGTATTTGTTGAATACAAAAATAAACTTAACGCAATTGTAAAACATAATAACACAAAACTGCTAACAATGCAACAACGTTTAGAATATTTTTTTAAAATAATATTTTTATGGTCAGGCTCCAAGAGATCATCAATTGTGTCAAAATGATTAATTAGATTCATAAATCCTTTTTTTGCGCAACTTACCTGGGTACAGAGTAAATAAACAATAAATGCAATTGTAATAATTTCAGGTAAAGTAAAAATATCAAGATCATTGGAAAATAAAATGATTAGACGGAACAATATTAGAAAAATTATGAGAATACAACTATAAATCGGGATAAAAGATTATTCTCGATGGTAGTTTTTCTGTCAATACCAACAACAGACTGAATAAACAGGATAGACCAAAGAGTTTCCACAAAACCTGTAACCTGATTCTTGTTATTGATTATTGTTATCCTGTTAGAAGGCATATTGAAATACCATAAGTTTTGTTCAACCGTATAGCAGTTTATGTGTGAAATGTTTCTTATAATGTACATAAAGAGAAATGACTTGTATTTATAAAAGAAATAAATCAATATACAGTCCATTAGCTATAATTCATGATCTAAAACGATTCATCACTTAAATATGTCAAGTAAACGGTAATTACCAAATTATTATAAGAAGGCATTTTAGTTAAAATAAAAATATTTTCACAATAGAGGATTAATTTACTTTCTTTGTTCATGCTAATATGTTTCATATTCTCTTTTAATGTAATTTAATTGTACGTGTTTGTTGTAAAGAGTAACATTAATTGTAATAAAATGTGTGGCCACTTTTGTAGCTAATATTTATATTGCAAAATTGAATAAGAATACAGACAGTAAGTTAATGACTATAGCACATACATATACATTATATTTAAATGCGTTTCACTGAGAGGTTTGTCCAAAAATGTTTTTTTGTTTTTAAAGAATAAAATTCTATATAAATATATGTTTCATGCAAATGGTTTTAATTTTCATTTACTGAATTATAATAAAAATATAATTCAACTACCATGCAATGCCCATTTATAGAAAAAAGATACCACATGTTTTCGCAAATGCTTTGCAATTATATTCTCAAAATTCAAGAGAGATACACCTTCAGTTTCCTTTCACACCCTCCAAAATATTTTTGTAACAAAGAGTGCCCTATGGCCTTCACACTAGAAAAAAAACTAAATAGTTGCTTCAACGGATATTTTGTTTCAATAAGTCGCAAAATTTAAACGATTTACTAACTTTCGACAGCGACTTGGCCTGTAAGGATTTTGGTCAAGACAATAGGAATTATTGGTTACCAAATGGGACAATTGTCAAATCGTGGAAAGATAAGGAATACGTTAAGTGTTTTTTCTATTTAACATACGTACTGAAATGTTGTAGTAGTAAATTTTTCTTACCGATTAAAAAACACCAAGTTCTTTCTGCATAATTATGCCATCTCTGGTATTGGTAATATATTGCAATAAACTTATAAACAAACAAGGTAAAATGAAAAAAACATATATACAACTATTTATCATGAGAAAGAAAACAAAATAACGAATCGAGTAATGATACATTCGCTTATGTTACGCATGAGATGGCAATTGGTAAATTTTTGGTGTGCCAAAAACATAATGACATAAACATTTATTAAAATAAGTGATTTTTTTATTAACATTTATTTTTAATTATTGTTTATACTTTTTACAGCAATAATAAAAATTGCAGTTCATGAAAACTATTCCTTTACATGCCTTTTTCTTATGGAGATCTGTTTTTAATTTTTTTGATTACCTTTTACATTTACAACTAGGTACTTAAATTACAAATGCTTCAATTATATTTTAAATAATTTCTTCCCTACCCATGTAAAAATTTCACAACAATAAACGTTTTGAAGTTATACTCTTAAATTTTATCGACATGATGCAAACACTAATGTTACATAAAAATGACCTCTGTAATTAACCACTAAAACAATTAAGTTTTATTCCCAATCTTCATAAAAAATCATCAAATTAAAAAATAAATAAAATCTAAGCAAAAATATAAATTACGGAGTAAATTCCAAAATTTATCAATTCCACATTCATGTATAAGATTTGAACCTATTAACTATTTTAAGCGTAGTCACATATCAAAGAATAAAATAAGAAATTAATAAACGTAATTAATGCACGTAAAACATTCATGAACATTTGCCTGAAATAAGACTAATTTGTTTTTGTGCACATCGAGATACGAAAGGAAAAATTAGATTAAGCAAAAGAAAGTGTTAATATTGGCAATATTGACTATCCTTCCATTCATCTTGTTTGACAAGGAATGGTTCAGATAAGTTATTCTCCTTTAAGCTAACAACTTGTGATCTATGCATTATTCCTTTGCCAAAATGTTTCAATGCTTCACTTCACTAAACATAATTAAATGAAAATACGTGATGTAGTATTATTTCTACTTTCTTTAAGTTCTTTACCACGACCTAGGTTTCGTTGTATTACAACATCTTCAGGTGGGCTATTAGCAAAGATCTTATCTTTGCTAATAGCTAGGTTGTGGTAAAGAACTTAAAGAAAGTAGAAATAATACTACATCCCGTAGTTTCATTTAATTAGTGAATAATGAATTTCTACAAAATTAGCGCCAAATATATTCAATATTCACTAAACGTTTTATGATATTATTTGCTGTATAAAGACAATATTAAATTTGTCATATTTGTGATTTCACTTTTATCATAAAGAAAATTCTTATGAAAGTCTATTGTTATGAATGCATTAATTTAAGTCTGAAAAGTGTTACCATTATGATAACTATGTCCACATTATGAATAGAATGAAATGAATAAGTGTATTATATCAAGAGGAGTGTTTCTACATAATTGAATATAAATTACTAGTGTTTATCCGGGTAGTCCCTTTGTTTTTGTCCATTGTTATAGATGTGAGGTGTTAGACATATTTATTATCCTTGACTATATTCCTTTCGCAAGCCTGGTGAAAAAAGTTTGTTTGATTTGCCCATGTTCACAGTTCACTTCCTGATTTACTTCTTTAAGGAATGATTATTCGTTAATGAATGTTAGTGACTGGACATTTGACATAAATACCTCTAATGAATTCCTGTTTAGTGGGGTACAAAGAAAGAATATTTTCATCCCTCACTTCATTTTGCGGACTTTTGGACCTCCCTTGTATATATCGATGGAACATTGCATTTTTTATTTGTGCATATGAACATATTTACACATTTTATATAACATTTGTTGGTGTCTTTAGTCAGTTTTCTCTATTTGTATATGAAATAAATAATTAGATTTTAAGATGAATATATTTAATATCTATAGGCCAAATTTTTCAGAAATATTCACTATATGCTTAAACCCTTCTAGAGTGCAGGGACTAGTTAGTAAATTATGTGGAAAGTCAGGAACAAGTGAAAATTACGATAGGAGCAACACCAAAATTTAATTACCAATTAATTGTGGAAATTGCTTCAATTAAAGCTATCTGCAACTATATATTTTCAAAAAAGTTAAGAAATTTCTTAAATGTTGAAATAATTTTTTTAATTACTGTTATACACAGAAATACCAAAACATAATTATCAAATTTTGAAAAGATCGATTTCTCGCCGGATTTTTAATTATTTGATAATATTTCGTGAACTATGGCAGATGTGAAACTAATTTTTTTTAAAAGTTCAGATAAATGTTCAAAAGAAATTGTAGAAGTTAAATAAATTCAAATTACACAAAAATTCTCAAAAATAATTATAACCATTGTGAAAAAAGTAACATGTTGAATCAACATGTCCTTGGCCGTGCACGGTAAACAAATCGCTACAGCGATAATTATAATAATTATCGTGTTATTTAACAACTTTCTTTCATGAATTTGATATAAAATTTTTAAAGATATTGTTGTAATTTTTGTGAAAACAAATTGATAAATTAATCAAGAAAAAGCATGGAAATTTTTTCTTTCTTCATATTTTACTATAGTTCTCTCTGAAATCGGATCAAATAGTATTTATCATTTGAATAACCATACATAACCTCAGAAGTATATGCAAAGAACAAAAAAAATATGTTAAATTCCTCTTATAAGTGCAAGTGTTTTAAAATAAATAATAAGCTCAGTGCATTTTATGTTAGTTACGCTGAAAGAATAATTTTTTTTTGGTAGATATTCTTATAAAAATAATTTTTTTTATATACGAGACTGTTTGATTAATTAACAAATTTGTTTTATTTTCCCCGAAGGAAAAATTCTATTTGTGGATGTCATAATGGTAATAAAAAACAATTAGAAAAATTTAAATCGATTTCAAAAGTCGTTTATTAATAGATTAAGAAATAAAACAATTTTTTTTCATAATTACGGATATATAAGATGGACACAAAAATATTTTTACAAATAAATATTATTTAATGTTTAAAACTTTTAGTCCTTTTATAAATATATCCATTCTTATATATAGTAAATCAATAAGGTGTGCAGCTGTGTGAAACACTTGGGTGACGATGATATAAGATATACACAATGATTTTTATGAATAAATATTATTCAATAAAATAACAACTGTAAAAATAACTTCTAATGCCTTTGTATATATACAGAATCATTTGTTTTATTTAAATCAATTGCGCACTGTTTGTTTCGAAAACAAAATACAAATCTCGGCATTCAATATTTCTCAGTTTAGTGTATGTGACTTACGAACCACATATAGGGTATTATTGAAAAAGTTTTAGCTAATGAAATATTGGAGATGGGCTTAAATATGTTCTTATGCTATCATGACAATATTAACAATATATTTATAATAACAAATAGATACAATAAAAACACGTTCGTTGCAAAACAAATAAAAAAAATTAATTATTACAAATATGATAAGCTGCCGCAAATGCACAATTTGTTAAATAGCAAAAACATGTAATATCTTCCAATTTTTGGTAAGGAATATTTTATTTTATTTTTTAACATAAAATACTTTTGAAATACACATTTGAAAAAATATTTCCCATCGGGAATAAATAATACTGTAATTATAATTACTACGGAAATGAATACTACCCTCTTTTCTTGGCGTACTTTAATATATTTGAATTCAAAGTCATATGCTTTGAATCAAGTGAATTGTTGATGTTTCATAAAACAAATAAAACAAGCGTAATCTTTGATAAATACAGATTAATTTTCATATTATAATTCTTCTCCGTCGTTTCGCTCTTGATAGAGCTATCATGGTCAGCAAGTAGTACTATTATGGGTGGCCATTGTTACTTGCCTCACAATGCCTTTCAATCTCTCCCTATTTGTCGTCGCCCTGTTGTAACCATACAGGAGACCGCCTACAGCAGAATTGATCTGATCTGCCCACTGCATCGACCACCTCCCACGTGGTCTAGTGCCTTCTATTCTTCCCCTGCACAGCACTACAGAGCGCATTGCTGTGCAAATGCTACTATCTTCATGCATGATATGACATATGTGCGGAACTCGGTCCACGATACCCCAAGCATTATTCTGCATCACCACATTTCCATAGCGTCTATTTTTGTTCTTCTCAAGTATTCGTAGCGTCCATGTTTCTGTGGTATAGAGGAATATGGGGAACACCAGAGTTCGAACGAATCTGGTCTTAGTGGCCTTGCTAAGGTTACAGTCCCTCCATATTTTTTCAATTTACCCATAGTGCATCTTGTCTCTTACCTCATCTATGCATCTGCCGTTGTTAGAAGTCAATGCTTCAAGGTATACGTATGAATGAATTACTTTGCAGTCCGCTAATGAGTGACTTCAGGTAAGTTGTTGTTGGCACTGTCAATAATCATTATTTTTGTTTTGCTGGGATTGATCTTTAAGCCAAACTCAAGGCTTATGCACTGCACCTTGAGAAGTAAGTCCAACATGTGGCATGCAGCAGAAACATAGAAGATGGTGTCATCTGCGTAGTGCAAGTTTGATATTTTGTAACTCGCGTTATGATTATAATTCAAGATTAATATTTCAATAGTAATTCGCATTATGATTATAATACAATATTTATGTTACAAAAACTTAGCTCACTTACTGTTCCATTAACTATGAACAGTTTACAGAAAAAAAGCGCAAATTTTGAAATGGGTGATAAGTGATTTCAATAATTTATTTTCAACATTTAGTCGTCGTAAAATAAACAACATTGAAAAACAACATAGCAAGACGTTTCTATTTATAATTTTATTGTTTTGTTGTTTGACAAGTCAATGGGTAATGAATGACCTTAAATTTTTTGCCCAATATTAGCCGTTCAGACCATCTGCGTAAATTATACTTTGGCAGATATTGAGCACACAATGTGTTAATGACCAAAAAACCAAATAATTACCTCCAAGATGCGCATTTCATTATTCAAATTTTTTTATCAGTTTTGTTTTTAATATAACTTGATTGTGGTGTAACTTGAATTGTGGATATTCGGAAAAGTTGGCATATTATATTTTTGAGTATCTGTAAGGTGCTAGGGAAACACCACAGAAACAATATGAAAGAATTTCTTTCAAACTTGTATTTGGTACTTATTTGTGGAAGAGTTAGAGTGCAGTACCTTTTATATGTCTGGAGATGTTTGACATGTTTCTATAACATTCCGTTAATAGCAGTGTAATTGACGGGTTTATTAGTTGTTATAAATAATATCTCTACTGCTTTTTGGTCTCAGTTAATACAGTAATGTTATGAACTAAAACTCTTTGAACTAAAAGTTGTTAATACTTTTAGTGCAACTTTTTATACCTAAGTAGAATAAAATTGTTTTACAAATTAAAAGTGCCATAAGACATCAATGTCCACTGGGCTATAACAAAGAAACATAGCTACAGTTTAATATCTTTTCTATATTCTTTACTTCTTTGAACTTCAAAAGAGAATCTTTGTAAACCAACTGATTTGACAGTTCTGGTATTGCAAACTGTTTCCTTTCGTTTTGAGTAATCATTAAAATATTTTTTTTAAAAATGAACTTATGCATAAAAATACATGAAATACAATAAATAATATTTCAAAGGAAAGATACACTGCATTCATCATACAATTATATCACAATGAACCTGCGACTCAACACCAATATTCAAAGATGTTGGAAAGAAACACCGGCGAGTGAGCAGGCCAGTGGTCGCATTCCAACATCTTTGCCAATTTCACAACTATATCACTGAGAAGTACTATTACAGAACAAATCAAATCTTTTACAGAATATATTCATTATAAATCTATCTATTACATCATTTATCAATATTAGTAATGTTTTTTCAGCCAAATTAATAATGTTTGTTTGCTTGACTGCTGATATACAGATTTTTTAATCCAAACTGATAAATGATGTAATTGATAGATCATTCACCATGGCTTATTGACATTGCTTCAAGCAGAAATTCTTTGGAGTCATTTAATTTCAAAGTAGTTTTTCTTTCACCACATATAACTTCTTTTGTGCCCAGATCATTTCGATTGTGTTTATTTTACAGTGATATGATGGCAAACTTAATAAATGTATTCTCGAGCTGCTGTATACTGTGCTTAGAATAATATTTGCCATTTTAATTACAATATAAAACAACTTGAAATGAATACACATATAATGCAATGAACTTAACATTTCAAAACACATAATAATATAATAAACTTAATATAATACAAAATATTTTTATGAACCAACAAAAATTTAGAGTGCAATAATATTAAAAAATTACAAAAGTCGAGTGTATTTCAAATTTCAATACACTGACAGATAAGTGCGCCTTGTGGACAATCACTATTATTTTGTTTAGTGTGGTAAGTAAGCGTTGGCCGGTTTAATGTATGTGGTATACATTAAGTTAGTATACGGACATACAGTGAAGAAATAAATATAATTGAGCTCCTGAATCTATATGCATTTGGATGAAAGTAGTATGACCCTTGTGAATATATAAACAATGAATGTCTTAAATAAATAATTTGTTAGTCCTACATATATTTATATGTGGCCACTTCATTACAATTTTTAGATTTTGTGTTTGTGCAATAGGCAGAGAGACAGGCAGTCATATGGAGCTATGTTGGTTATCCTCAAAACAAAAACTAATAATTTAGTTTTACCGAACATACAAGACATACATACATCTGAATAAAAAAAAAAGTTAATATATAATATGTAGTAAAATATTTTCATAACACTTCAACTTGTAGTGCAATCCAATATATTATGTTTTTTTTTGGCGGTAGCTTCCAACATGGTTTTTAACAATTTGAACATCACGCTAATCTGTCTCGCTTATAATGCTCGAAGAGTACACATGGAATCATATTGTGTAACTAATGCGTACATATTCTAATCATATTTAATCAATTACAGCCATCTGCCAGCAATTGTCAAAAGCAAAAGTTTTAATTTTTTTTGCCAATTGTCCCACAAAATTCATAAGAACAATGCCATATATTTGTCTGATAAACTGATGGTTTTGTGGGAGTCTTGGTTTAAAAATAACATTAACTAAATCAAGGTATTTTGGTCACAAAGAATGGGCATTGCCATTGGCAATTAAAGGGGTGGGGGGGGGGCGGAGGGGTGTCTGCCTTAACATAGGCAAAAAGAATATTCCTGGAATATTTACATTTTGTGTCCGCCACGAGATATCCGTGCTCTAAAATATATATTTATATATATGTAAGTGCAGCTCGGTTCTCTGAGCAGAGCAACGATTCATTGAATAAATGTGCGTGTTCCCTTTCCTGCCTTTCTAAACGTCATCAAAGGAGTAAACATCATAGCTTTCCATCTTCTTGATAATTGTTTCAACAAAGAATTGTATAAAATATTACCGGCCACATGCAAGTCAAACTTGCGCGCTAAGGGTTCCTTAATATATAATTTAAAAAAATGTTTTTCAATATTTTTGTTTGTCCACCCCCATTTAAATTTTGACTTATTTTCTATATTATTCTTTTATTTTTATCTGACAACTTTTGATCATTGTTTTCTGTAAATTTCCACGTATTATAAAATGTAACGTTTCTCTGTCTGTCTTCCCCTTTGCACACTTATAACTCAAAAACCACCAGCATTATTCATAATGAATGCGTGTCTATACTGTATTATTCAATTGAGTTATTTTTTTTCTTTCACAGCCAAGATAGTTTTGGGTCCGGACATGTCCATGAATATTCAGAACTATGTCTGTCATCTTCCTAACAGTGATGAAGAAAACCTAAGAACATTAAAAGAGCCTTGGGCCCTGCTGGATACATTCTAATTTCCGATCACTGGTAAAAAGAATCTTTATTTTCAACATCATTTGGCTGCCAAGTATACATGGCTTGTATATTCAAACGTCATGAGGGGACCACTTTGCAAAGTATGTTTTCCTTGGAAAAATGCAAAGTAGCCATGACAATCAAGAACATGAAACCTTCGTCAGTAAGCCATTTACTAATTGGAAGAAAGCTTTAGAGAGTGTAGCCGACAGGCGACCGGGTTTACAGCTGTCTGGCTACACCTTACGTAGGGCGCAGGCCTCCTGTCACCTGCGGGTTATGCGGGCTGTGGCGGACCGGCTCGCCTTGCGCCGACACACCTCGAGGAATGGTAAGACAAGGCATGCGCACTCAGAGGTTTCTCATGAGCGATGCGCAGGGGCAACCGGGGTATTCTATGCCTCGGGGCTTCCCTTGGGGGGAAAATAAAATTAGAAATTTCCCCTTCCGAGACGGCGCTGCGGAGTATGTTCCACTACTCGGATTCGATTACCGGAGATAGACTTAAAGAGAAAATTCGACCAGAGTGAAGACAGAATCTACTTCCAGCTCGGCCTTGTTCTGCTTGGCTGCTGAAAACACTGTTCTGACTGCCTTGGTCCTGTTTGCTTCTTCTTCTTCTTGTTCTAATGGTCACTTGAAGCTCGCTGATGCTACACTGATAGTACTGGCTCCTTTTATTTGTTTCATCCCGATGCGATATGGCTTCTGTTTTCGCCCTAGTTTCTTTTGTGTCTCTCTACCTGTCTCTCTCCAACCCGACGCCTTCGTACACCGCACGCTTTGCATCTCATTTATTTTAAAATGATACGTAATGTATAATTTAGAACAAAGAAACAAACAAAAATACAAAATATAAAAAAAATAAAAGATAATCACGATATATAAAACATTAATTAATGTAAACTATCCTTGTATATTGTGCTCTCCGTGTCGTTCGGCTTCGCGTAGCGGACCTCGGCCGGACTCGAGGCGACACGCTATCATGGTCGTGTCGTCTTGCTAACATTACTAATAAGTTTTTTTGTGTAATGGTGTTCGTTTTTTAACAGGATACCTGAGGAAATAATAAACCTTCCCATAGCGAAATTTAAAATACATATTAAACACATACTTATTTTGAAGGTTTATTATAGCATCAGGGATTATGTTGAAGATGAAAATCTGCGGAGAGGTCATTATAGGGTAAAATGCACATTCTGACCCTCATTAAGAGAGAATGATTGATTATTTGTAGATATACATACACATAATGAGGATATTGACTCATAATAATTAGAAGATAAATCGTGACGTGTCAAAAGAGACTTTAATTGTCTCCTACTTAAAAGTAAATAAATAAAGTAAATAAATAAATATAATATGAATGAAAGCTGTGGATTAACTTCACCAACTTGCTACTTTGCTTGTTGTGCTCATTCAATGTGTAATTGTGTAATAATTACTGTTGGACGTTACTCACCAAAAAATTGACTTTCTCTTAATTCTTATTTATGTATTTACTTGGCTGAGTGTTTTAATGTCAACTTGAATATAAATTTCTGTCACATCTATAACAGGGCCAGCCACCAATAATTCCTCCCCTTTTTCAGTCGTACTTCTTCATATTCTGCTAATATTTATTGGCTACAAGTTTTATAATTTTCTTCATTTAGCAAGAAGAACATTATACCGAAAACAGAACAGAATGACACTAACATTGATATATACATGAACAAAAGTTTTTGTGATTCGGTACTGTGAACATTTTTAGTGACACCTTCTTCTTGCTATTAACATGCACTAACGGAGTATCAGTAAAAAGTGTGAAATAACTAAATAAATAACAATATTAAAGAGAACTATATGCAGATGAATAAAATTCTGTGAAGTTCAACATTTTAACAACGCGTTAATGCCCTAATGCATTTTGTCTACCGGAATTTAATCCATGTTTAATTAATATTTTGAGGTAACAAACAATACTTCTTGGTCTAACTCCAAAGTTAAAACTCAGCAGTTTGCTTGAGATGAGAGCTAAGTATTTAGACATCACTTATGCTTATTATAGATATCAGTTATAATTCGGCAAAAAAACAAACATGTACATTATATATTTGGCATATTTAGAAAAATTATTGGATTGAGGGTATATTTAAAAAAACAGATTTCTGCTCTTACTGAAAATCGCCACTGCACTGAATTTCCAATTTCCAGTTGATAATATCATGATCAATAATCAATTATCAACTTTATATTTTCATCACATGATTTTAATTATATTAAAATGCTACCTACAAATTATCACACTTGGTTGTAAATATATTTTCGTGAAGATGATATTGTGGGTAAAGTTGGTACTCTAATTTTTTGCTTCAGTTTGTAATGATGTACTTAAAAAAAGGAATTTCCTAATAATTCGTACGATACTACTCACTCTTGGACTGTTTTTGGTGCTGCAGCTGAGAAAGTTGCTTCAATTGTCATAAAAACCCAATGAATTGCCTGTAAAATGGAAAATGGAATGGTAATTAGAGTCAAGTTTATGAAAGCTAATTTTGCTCATCAATAATAAAGAATCATGCAATCAAAATTGCATAGAGTTTAAAATAAATAGCGATCTCCATATATAATTAAATTCTATTCAAAACTCATGGCAAACAAGATTCAATTTATTGAGCATCTTATTTGCTTTAAGTTAAAATCACGTAACTTTTCAATATATAATATATTTTGCATTAATCTACAGAATTTCAAGGATTTCAAAGTAAAAGAAAAGTTATTATTAACTGTGCAAATATGAATACTGAAGTTCTTTGGACACATCGCCGGAAATGAAAGCTCAATAGGATGTCAGGTAGTGCAGGGAAAAATGGAGAGCAAAAGATCACAAGGATGATATCCCACACGATAAAATAGTCTTATAAAATTCATCTGGCACTCCTCCCTTAATGTGTATTTGCACAATGTCAAAAATAGAAATAGATGAAGACATATTCTGAGAACTGCTACTGAAAAGTGGACTAAAAAATAACCACGACCACTCTGTGGTTGTGGTCATGTTTTGGCCAAGAGCACAAGAACACTAAGAAGAAAATCACAGTTAAAAAATCACAATGTTTCTAGTCCGTGTATAGCAATTTATTGACTTTAAATTGTTAAAAATGTGCATTTACTTTTATATTTAAAATCAAAATGAAAAGAATGATACGGAAAAATTTTTCAAATAAAATCTACCATTTTTTTTCTTGGACTGTTGTTCACATTTTACCATTAACTTTCCGATTAATGTATGAAAGAATATTGGTGCACAGCTTGTGAATAAACTATAATTATGTAACTTTTAACAACAGACTAAAAATGAAATAAATTAAAAAAAATATAAAATCAGAAAATTTTTAAAAAAATAACTGGATAGGTATCAACAAGCCTTATTGAAACCTGTCCACTGATTATATACAATTATCTGCTTTATAACGAAATATATTGGAAAACTCAACACTGAAACAAATTCAATAATAGTAGTGTGGCTTACGTGTATTAACCTCATTTGTTAATGGATTATCATCACACAAATATTAAATATTAATATGAACCTGCGTGTTAGTTCAGGCACGCACCTTTTTAATACGTACATACAAATTGATCAATAAGTATTTTGCTACACAATTACTTGTTATTCAATAAAAGTGAGACATAGTTAACAGCATGGTCGTGACCAAAGAATCTTTGGTACATTCTCTACATTTTTTTCATTCAGTTCAATCTACTCTGGGTGTATTTAGAAACGCATCAAGAGACAATGGAGAATCCACCTTGCACAATTTGCTGCAGAGAAGTTACAGCATATGTTGTTCACTGTTATTAATTGATGGGCTGTGGAATTCCAATAATATTAGGACATTCTTTATAACCTTCCAAAAATATCTTTGGATCATATTTGCCGTATACGTCCAAATGACAGGCATTTTGTGGCAAAAGGAAAATTACATTAAAGCTATGAATTTTTTTAATGATGTTGGCAGTGGTTTTCGTACAGAAGAAGAAAAAGCTGTTCTATGTAAAACAAAAATGTATGGCTTCATTGGGCTTGGAGTTTGCTTAATAATAGATGGAACAAGCGCCTACCTAGCTTATTACTTTGAGAAAATTGAACAATTATCTGACGTGATATTCAATTTTGTTCTTATGTTATTAACAGATTTGAAATTGTTTACAATATTATAATTATCTACAGCATTGCAATGAGGTTAAAAATTATTAATAATTACTTAAATAAAATTACCCATCGGAGATGTGTGTCATTAACCAATGTTGAATTAAGACAAACCTTATCTGTATTAATGCCAATTGCATTTAAAGATGATATGCGTACAGTTGACTTTGAAAAATTGTCAAATTTCTATACGATAATGACGGACTTGTGTCGCTGTTTGAATCGTATGTTTGGTTTTCAGGTAATAATCTTGTCCTTGTGATACATTTCACAATGTGAAAATTGAATATTCTATAATGAACTATAAATTTCAGATATTGCTGTACATCACATGCACATTCATAGGAATTTTAAATTCAATTAACCGTATACTGACCAACTTGAGACTTGATGTAAGTGTCTTTTGTTACCATTGTTCTCATACGTAAAATAATGTAAAAATACATTAATTAATTAATCACATTAGTGCAACAATTTGCTTTGTAAGAGTTTATAATGTTCGTTTACAGGCCGGTGATTTGACTGTATGGTTATTTGAATTGATGTACCCCATTCCATGCTGCTTTCCTGTTATTCTGATATGCATTGTTTCTGAGAAAATAATTGTGGAAATACAAAGAACAAAGTTTATTTTGACAAAAATACAACTTTCTGATCCTGATGGTACGTAAATAAATTATTTGACATATTTTAAACTTCATAAGGTAATTAAGCTAATGTCATGATTAGCTCAAAAATATCACTATAGTGTAAGTTTTGCTAATACAATTAATTTTTATTCTAAAACTGAACTACTAGTAACTCAAACAGAATTTAATTTTTTCCTCAGCAAATCACAAGAAGTCGGTAGATATCTGTAGTCTTCTGGAAGAAAGCCAAATAGACAAATTCACAGCTTTTGGTCTCTTCAGATTGAATGCCTCATTGATACTGAGTTTTGTTAGTGTTATTGTAACATACACAATTGTATTATTGCAATTTGCAAATTTATTATAATTTGACAGATAAAATCAATTTACCCACATTATTTATTCTTATATTCAGTATCCAAAGCCTTGCAGATATTAGAAAATATTTATAGACTTTCGAAAACTCTATCTACATCTAATGTAAGTCATACCATATCATAATAAGCCATCCGCAATATTTTGGTATGGGCTTTCTTCAATCTACACCACTCGATTCTTATTTGGGCTGTTTGGATCCAGTTTGTTCCCACCACTTTCATTAGTCATCGTTTCATCTTTTTTGCAACTGCCCAACTTGTCATTTGTATTTAGGGTCTCCATTCCAAGAGAATTTGGCATTATGAATCCGACTTTTGAGCAATGTGACCAGCCCATTGCCACTTAATTTTCACCATTCTCTTTGAAATGTCCGCAACTTTGGTTTATCTCCAAAGCCACTTATTTGTTATACGATCCTTTCAGGAGATTCCTACCTTATTATCTTTCCATCGCTCTTTGAGCAACGATAACTTGTAAATTCTTAGGTACCAAAAACAATTTCAGTGTACAATGCTCCTGTTAACTTTGTCAATTCATCTGTTGTGATTATTTTATTTTATCTTTGAGCTGAACAGTAAAATGTGAGACCATTTGACATATGAATCAAGATTTCTCTAATAAAGGCTTATGTGTTATTATGTGCCTATTTTTGTTAAAATATGAAATAAATCTTTAGATTTAAATTATTTTAATGTACTGTCGTTTGCATGACACAATATTCACAGAGTGGTTTTGTGTTTTTTATTTGAGTATTAGACTCACATATTAACTTTTTGTGCAAATGAAAATGTTTGTCACGTATCTGTGTGTTCAATATTTTATATCTTCCCTTTTTTTTATTTCCATATCTAAGTTAATTCTATGATAAGAGTTCAATTACTGTATTGCAAATAATGTGTGAAACTAATTAGAACATTTGATGGAATAAAATTAAAGAAAATATTACTTATTTATTCCTTACTTATTTCTAGATATAATTTTCTTTAGAAATACATAGTCAGTGCCATGAGAAATATTTGCTTACAAGTTTGAATACATGTGTTTGAATATAGTGCATCCGTATATGGTTTCTTCCATACCGTGTAAATATAACGAACTTTGTAATTCTGATGTAGTAATAAATTATACATCAAGCATTTAAAATTTCTGTTTAAATTGTTTATGAGGAAAAGATCTGTAAGCAATGGACAGACCGATGGATATGTGAACCTAAAAATGGTCGTGACATATGAATGGACAAATGGATGTAATTAGGTTATAAAGGTGCCTTATTCATCTATGGAATCCCAAAAACAAATATTTATTTTTATGTGATTAGTCTCAGTAAAGGCACAAATTGAATTTCAACTCTAGAATTAACTCAAAATTTATATCTAAACTTCCTATGAAATAATCATTTAGCCTGTTCAAACCTGCTCATTTGTTTCACTGTCTTGTTATACCTACGATCCAATCTAAATACTTAGATCAACTCATGTAAAATATTTTCCGGAATATCGGCTAGCAATACCAAAAGGTTGAATGCGTTGTTGAAAATTGGTTATATATACTTATTAGATTTAATTTAAATAAAACATGCTCATTTATACAGAAACACATTTATTAATCAATTTTACACTAAAATGGATATGCCAATTACTTGTAAAGTTTAATCCGAGAACCTCTTAAAGAATATTATAAAATTCTTGAAATTCATTGTACACAGTTTCCAAAACAGATAACTAAACAAGGGTTACAAAAGGGTTTCTGATACAAGGGCTACAAAAAAAATTTTACTACTTACTGTTATTACGTTGGAATTATTAAGATGATAATTTTTACATTGTTAACATTAATATCTTTCTGAATAATTAATTAGTATTAATTACAAAAATTCTTGTTATGCAGCGCACAATATTAATTTTTCGTTAAAATATTGAATATTATTATATTTCATGAATTATTAATATCCCCTTGTCACACGTCTAATTAGTTTTAGTGATTATCATCTAATTAGTTTTAGTGAGTTCTTGATCTATTCCTATTTGAGCCTTGTATGTGTATCGTACAGCACAATGTGAATATCTAACAATTTGAACAAATTTAACTTCAAATTTACCTTCTTTATACCGCAATTGAATTTGCAAGTTACATGTGAGGTGGTGCTATTTACACAATATTCGAAGTGCTGCTCATTGACAATGAGTTTAGCTTTTTATGCGTTGTTGTTAACTTACTAGTAAGTGAATACTACAACCTCTAGCGATCAAACTGCCAGTGACCAAAACTTCATTGTTTGAAATTCTTTCTTTTCTATTCATTCTTTTCATTCTTTCATGATATTCATATGCCGACTTATTAATTATAATTACATGTATTAAATAAACACATCCAACAGTTCGTTTGAAAATGAAAAATGGAAAGTATTATTCATATCGTAAGGTCCAATTCCATAAGTTTTCTATAATAAAACTAGTAATTTAAAAACATTGACTATTAAGAAATTTTATATATGGTATGTTTCAGAAAAATTCAAATAAATTTTATAGCTCAGACTTTATAAGTTAAAGGTAATTAGTGACCGATTTACTCTGAAAAAAGTCACCCAACATTTATAAAATATGTGAATTTACACAACTTAATCAAAACTAACGATTATGCTTTTTATACTTTAGAAGCTGAAAAGTGGTGAATGAAAAACTATTTAAAATCGGCATAGTCATAATAGGAAACCTGCAAATAACAAGACAAACTCTAAAAAGTGTAAAATTTTCATTAAGGAACCGAATTGTAATTTTCAAGTTGAAACAGATCACCAACATTCATAAATTGAATCCAAACAACAAAGTAACTCGTGAGTAATCCAAAAGAGTAAAGCAGCATTGACACCCACAGATTAAACGAATGGAAAATTGTGAATTGATCCTCTAAAGTCATACATTTTTAGTTTAGATAACAATATTTTATGACTGACAGTATCGAATGCTTTCGCTAGATCTAAAATGGTAACGCTCTTGGCACACTTATATTTAAATGATTGTATATGCAATTTAGAGACAAAAACAAGCGCATCATTCAGATCTCGGTTTTTCATAAAACATAGAATTCATTAGACATAATATTCTTAAATGTGAAGAAATCATCAATTTGAACGATATATTTTTTTCAAAGATATTAGCTACATAAAAAATTTAAGACATAGGTGTATAATTCATTTTAATATGTTTATTGCGTGCTTTAAAAATAGATATATTTTCAGCTTTTTCCAATAGAATTGGCCAAACGGTATTATCTCATAAATATATTAAAAATATGGTCTAGAAGTATACTAATAGTACTAGTCATACATTTTAGTACTTTTCTGTTAGTACCAAAGTGAGTACAAAGGCGAGCACTTGTCAGGTGTAGAATATGATGTGATATAATAGATAGGTTCCAGGTAGTGAACATTGAATGAATTCGTTGCTTGTATAAACCTTTTATAAACAAACCTTTTTATAAACAAAGAGCCAAGGGATACCAGAGCTCTTCACTCCGCGCTGGGTGATGACTCCACTACTTGAACCGAAGCGTTGTGATGTACGGGGTTGCAGTCATTGTTTACCGTATGCTGGTTTTGCACTATGTTTTTTTTATTTAAGATTGTCTTCTGCACTTTACAATATGTGGCATCACCATTTGGTAGCTGAGGTAGCTGCAGCTACTTATCTTTCAAGTAATGTGCTATTTTCTTGATTTCTAAATGGTTCAGGCTTTAAAAAAATACTACTGCAATTATGGTCAACCGAATTAATATTATT
Organism: Druceiella hillmani; assembly: GCA_039881145.1. Lineage (NCBI taxonomy): Eukaryota > Metazoa > Arthropoda > Insecta > Lepidoptera > Hepialidae > Druceiella > Druceiella hillmani. Next base: position 6,463,809 of record JAYKKI010000107.1, on the reverse strand, counting down.
TCCATTGTTATCATTAGTACAGGTATACATTTTTTTGCAAAATGTACTCCAACTTTACTAAAAAAGGAGACAAAACTATCAGATGTTGCTGAACTTCATAATATGATTTCCTCATTATATGTAATATAATCTATATCCATAGAAGCAGGAAAATTCTTCCCTTATTTACCATTTACATATTGCCATAATTTTATACTATCTTGAAAGTCATGTTTAACCTAATTAGTTTCAAATTTCAATTTATATAATTTAATAAGTTTATTGTTTCACATTATATGTTACACTCATAAATACTTCTTTAGTTTTAAAAGAGATAAAAGGATCTTTCGCAATCCATTTACTACATGGTTTAACATTACTCTTACAATTTTTTGACTTAAGTATAACATTACTTATCAAAAATTTTAGATGGTTAATAAAATTATTGAAAAAAATTATTTAGATTGTGTATTTCTAAGAGAGATAGTCAATCCAGTTGGTTACTTAAATTGAATAAGCAATTATAATATATAAACTTCTTATTAGAAGTTACTACCTCTTTATGTAGTCTGAAAGAAACAAAAATAGAAAAACATTGATATATCTCTAAATCTCTGAAGTCATTTGGTCTTTTGATGTTGATCAATTATTTGATATTTCTTTACTTTTTGATTAACTGATTTGATTCTTTACTTTATGATTAACTGATTAAATTCTCTAATTTATGCACTTAGGTGTAATAAACATATCTTGGATAATTACAAAAAAGTCTGAAAAAATTATGTTAAAAGGTTAAAGAGTTATAGCAATTTTTCTAAGATTAGATATTTGTACAAATGTACACCACATGTGGGGTACTTTCATACTGCAAGGGGGATACTTTCCTACATTATAGGGTAAATTCATACCTAAATTCATTCATTCATAGGGTAGTTAAAAAGTCTATTAAACTTGCTAACTTTTATTAAATCACAAAAATAAGTATTAATCTAAAAACCAACTTAATAATGTTGAACTTGACTCAAAGTTATCTTAAATTCGTCTCATAAAAAATACCATAAATTAAAACTCTTTAACGCTTAGTTTACTTATTGGTGACTCTATCTTTCATAATCAGTCTAAGTGAGATCTTTGTAAGAAGTATTTGAAAATTTAAACTTCAAGTAGGTATTTAAACATTTGGTCGTTACTTTGGACGCATCAAAATTGTTTAAATTAATAGCAAAAGTAAAATATCTAGACATTCTTGCTTTACAATATGACCGTAGTTTAGGATCAGGGAGGATCATGATGATGTCATTGATATACAACGTGTGTCTTCTACAACAGAGAAAAAAAATGACCATGATGATCTCTGTTTCTTCCGAAAATAAAATACTTTCAGTTCTGTATGCCAATAATGGCTAAGAATGTTTCCCATCTAATTGATAACAGAAGTTTTCTTTTAAAATTCACCAAAGTCAAAAAATTATCTTTGATGTTCTGTCATATCACATCAAGATTTGTATTGATATGGAAATCAATAGCATCTTCTTTGGTGTTGAAATCTACCTTCTATATCTAATCTAATATGATGTAGGAGTCTCCTGTAAACTTATTTGCAACCCTTCAGATTCCACTGAATCTTTATCGCTTTCCGTTGTCTTAGCTTTCTTTTTCTTTTATCTTGATTTAAGTTCCAGCAAACTATATTTAATTTCTTTAGCTCTGGCTTTTTTTTCTGTCCCATTTTTGTCACATTCTTCTATTTATGTCTCTTTTCTTATTCGATTTACCCTACCTTTCTTGATTTTCTTCCTTTATTGGTATTTCTCTTTCTAGGTTTTTCTCTTTGTAAGATAGGGTCTTATGACTACTGATGTTATGGGAATATTAATAGTCTTTTCGAGTTGAGTCTCAGCTACAGAAGTAGAAGGTTCAAAATTTTCAATGATATTTTCTTGAAAATTTTGGAGCAACAATCCATTTGTAATATTTTTCACTGTAAACAATTTAAAATAAGTAAGTTTTTCCAGTTTGGGAATATTGTAAATGCTGACTGTTTTTCCTTGATTCATCATATGCAAATTATTGCAAGCTATTTTCAATTTTGACATAAATGGTCCAAAAATTCCAACATCTAATGGTCGCAGGTGGTGACTTGTATGCGGGGGAAAAGGCACAAAAGTCAGTCCATTATCTCGAGCGTACGTTATGGCCTGTAAACTGATGTGGCTTTCATGATTATCACATAATAATAAAATTGGTTTATCTTTAGAGTTCAGTGTGTACTTCTGAATGTGTTTTAATACTGAAACAAATATGTCAGTATTTTTCCAGTCACTGCTATTAGTAGACCCAATGCTTCCTTTAGGTGCACTTTAAAGAAATTGTCTGTGCAGTGCACATGTGGAAATACAAATAGCGGTGGGATAGTATTTCCGCTTGCTAAAATAATAGCACGAACATTACAATCTCGCCTCTTTCTAATTAAACAATTTGCTCTACTCGTTTCTGTGATTTAGAAGCCAAAACTTTAGGAGTATCTAAAACAGCAGGCACATGAGAATCATCAAAATTAAATTTTCTTCTTCTTCTGTCGGCAGTAAAATTATTTCGCTGCAAAACTTCAGCCAAATTATTATAGAACTGTTTATCTACAGTTTCATTAAAAGCGAATGATCGTGCAGTACTGGCGTTTTCTGGGTTTTGCTAACTGAGATTTGAATTTCTATCTCTGTATTTACGGATCCATTCTAAGCCAGCTGTTTGATTTTCGTTCCATTTCACTGGATAACTTAAACTCAATGCTTTCACATATTCATATGTAAATTTCCGAATTTGAACTGTTGCGAGCTCATAATGCGTCTTGCAGCAATTAATAATACTCATTTAAACTTGTCTCTTCTTCCAAGGAGAAGACGTGCAGACTTGTGAATTTGAAATGAAAAGTACGTGAGGGACCGTCTTTGTTAACACTATCTCTAAATTTCTTCACTCGACTTTCCAACATTGATGTTTTAATGTATTTGTCAATGCGGATTTTTTATAAAATAACTGTCCTTGTACCACTTTGTCAACTGCTGAATTACGCATGAAAACACGTAGTGTCTCGTTAGTTCACACAGATTGGTGCAACTGACGTGATGTTCGTCAAGTTACATGGCGGCTGGAATGTCTAGGCACACAAGAAAATGTGTGTTTGTGCACCGTTTAGTTTGTCTGTCATACTTACTGTACGAATGTGCCTGATGTGTGAAGGGTGACCACTTTCCCCTACTTTTACATGGTCAGTATTGCAAATATTTTTTCCAACTTTAATTGTCAAACATTTGTTTGAATTTTAATTATTTTATAGTATTTATTTTTCAGCGAAGGGCAGGTCCAAAATTTAAATGTTTTCCACTAAATAATTAGCAGGAAACTATAACTTTCAGATCAAAAATTGCAGTTATTATATGAACGGCCCTTTTTTACTGGTGTATTGGGATATATGTAGTGTACTTTCAATAAAAGTGTATTAACCATTAGCGGCATTAAAACACTTAAACACATTAAACACTTTACTTTTATATTTATTTATTTACTTTTTTTTTTTCATTGCAATCTATCTGGATCGATATTCAGCAATATTTCGGAACTTATATAAATATATTAACTTGTGCGATACTTGTCCATTGACAAGTCCGCTTCTCTCAATTAGACTATACTATTAGGTCTTGTGGGTTTTTCCGTTTCAGCCTCCGTGGTATTATTGGTGCATTCATCAAGTTCTTTGCAAGTACGTTAGGGTGGTGAGCTAATCTCGTATTGTACGTTCTCGTTTGATCTTGTATCACTTGCTTAACTGTCTTTATGTTTAGGTCGTGGTGCAATCTGTCATTTGTTATATACCATGGTGCATTTGCTATCATGCGTAGCATTTTAGATTGAAATCTTTGGAGGATTTCAATATTTGAGTTTGCTGATGTACCCCATAGCTGCAATCCATAACACCATATGGGCTTAATTATAACTTTATACAATAATAATTTGTTCTCCAATGATAGTTGCGAAATTTTGTTTAACATCCAGTACATTTTGCGAACCAGTTGACCCATTACCAGGCGTTTGGTGAAAATATGTTTCCTCCACGTTAGTCTTTTGTCAAGGTGCATTCCTAAGTACTTCGCTTCGTCCTTTTGTGGTACGTGAACTCCATTTAATGTGACTGGTGGGCAAATGCTTCGTCGATTAGTGAAAGTCACCTGGACCGATTTTGATTCATTGGCTTTGATACGCCAATCCCATTTTGATAAGCCATCTCGCAATGTTATCAAGACTCTTTTGAAGCTTTTGAGTAGCCCTTGCTGGTAGAATATCTGATGACAGAACTGCCGTATCATCAGCGAAAGTGCCTGTTATAGTCACATCAGAGGTAGGTAAGTCAGCAGTATATAGAATATACAGAGTGGGACCCAATACACTGCCGTGTGGTACACCTGCATGGATTTTGTATAATGGGGTTACTTCTTCACCTTGCTTCACGAAGTAGTGACGGTTTTCCAGGTATGACCTGACAAACTGATAGTATTCTAGTGGAAGGCCTTTTTTAATTTTGTATAGGAGTCCATCATGCCACACACGGTCAAAGGCCTGGGATATGTCCAAAAATGCTACAGTACAATACTGTTTTTGTTCAAAAGCGCTATTAATGCTGTTAACCAGCCTATGTACTTGCTCTATTGTACCATGTTGCCGTCTGAAGCCAAACTGATGATCTGGGATCAGGTTTCTTTCCTTTATTATCGGCATCAATCTGCCTAGAAACAGCATCTCCATTATTTTTGAGGGAATTGGTAACAAGCTAATGGGCCTGTAGGATTTTACATCTTCTGAGTTTTTTCCAGGTTTAGGTACCATAATAATTGAAGCAACTTTCCATTGGCTTGGTACTGATGAAGTTCTCAGGATAGAGTTATAAATGTAAGTTAAGAAAGTTACACCGTTGTCAGGCAATTCCTTCAAAATTCCAGCAGTTATCAAGTCATACCCAGGAGTCTTGTTAACATCAAGTTTTTTAATTGCTTGTTGAACTTCATGTTTAGAGAAACTTTTAATGGGAAAGCATAATTGATTCATTTGATGTGTTTCCTTTAGGAACTTCGATACGGATTCTGTCTGAGTAGAACCTTGATCGGGATTTGGCAGGAAAACATTTTGGAGATGATCAGCGAATGTCTGCGCTTTGTCAGAATCTTTGGTAGCCCAGCTGTTATCTGTTTTGCGTATTGGTGGTCGGGATATCATGGGACGCTTAAGTTTTTTAGTTGCCTTCCACAATGAGTAGTCGGTCGTAGCAGCGGGATCTAACTCTCTAAGGTATTCCTGGATATTTTGATTTCGGTCATCCCATAATAGTTTTCTCAGCTCAGAGGCCAGTGAATTAAGACGAGCCTTGTCTTTAGGAAAACGAGTTTGTTGCCAAAGTTTACGAGCTTTTCGCTTCTTTGCAACCATTTCTCTGATATTGGCTGGGTACCTTAGTGTGTTGGGTATTTTATTCGTGGTTCCAGGTGTAGCGAGCCAAGCAGATTGCTGGATACAATAATTGAAATGTTCAACGGCTTCTTCGATATCAGCTGGTGTTTTAAGTGGTAGGTTCATGTTCAGAGATCCTGATATTGACTCTCGGAAGCAGTGCCAGTCGGTTTTTTTATTATATAACCGGAGTGTGTTAGTTATTTGTGTTATATTTCTCTTCAACAGTATTTCAACTGGAGAGTGATCCGAAGAGAGTTCAGGTATAAATTTGCACGTGAAATATGTGCTACCTATACCCTTTGTTATTAGGAAGTCTAAAAGGTCAGGCTTCTTGTTTACGTCAGTGGGCCAATAAGTTGGTTCACCAGGAGATATGCAAGATATTTATTTTAAGGAATTATTTTATTACAGTTTGGGAAGTAAGTAATAAAGTAATAGTAATATTATATTTATCCCTCACTTTACGTATGTTAAATACTTATTACATAATTGAAAATAATTTAGTTTTTATTTACGAGTGTAATTACAGCATGTAATAAAACGATTTTTCAATACTACTGTCTTTCACTGTAATCCTGTCTTTATTACATAAACAAAAGTTAATATAGGCCTGCTTGGGCAGGTCGTAATGACAAGAAGCATTCCATCCTTTTTAACATTGTCAAAAATATTGTATGTAGTGTTCCATCTGTTTAGTATATTATCTACAAGTATTACTTTTATTACAGTTTTAACAATAATATTACATACTTTGAATATACTTGGCGTTAATTTTGTAGAAATTCATTATTCACAATTAAATAAGACTACATGATGTAGTATTATTTCTACTTTCTTTATGTTCTTTACCACAACCTAGATTTCGTTGTATTACAACATCTTTAGGTGGGCTATTAGCAAACTTTTGATATTAGCAATATTTTAATTTAGAGATCCATACTTATTATATAGATTCAAGCGCATTAAAATCAATATGTACTGCCTGTCATTTCGAAAAGCAAAAATCATTGATTTAAATTTACAATAAACATAAACGAAACAAAATTAACTGACAATCTTTGTAAATATTAATCACTCTTTCTGTCATTAACATATGGTATTAAATTCAAATAATTTAGATCTTAACATATGCTTTATATACGTATTTCCTAAAAATGCTTTTTATATATTAAATAAAAACCTCAAATGTCAGTCTCAAACACAATGCCTATATGAGAGAAAACATGCAGAGTATGAATGCTTTTTTTTCTTCATGATAGCATTGATATAAAGTGGTAAAGGAATATGATACTCATGTAAATCGTCATTAAGTTGTATTTGTATTATGCACAAATTTGTACCTTTGATCTAAAGATAAATTTTCACATATTTGAAACATTTTCCTACTAATTGCTACAAAATGGTGAACTGGCCAGAATATGAAATCGTGGGAAAGTGATATGTTTAAGGAACTAAAAACTGAAATAACATTGATTTATTATATTAAACCATGAACAGATTGAAGTGTTAATTTAAATCGACTTATTTAAAGGTCCTCTTTTAAAGGAAATAAATAAATTAAAAATATTTTTAAATAATTCTATTTTAAAAAAGTACTTACTCCAACTTTTACAACTTGCCTCAATATGTGGTAAATTTTAACAGCTGAATTGTTTGGGAAAAAATCTCCTTTGCTTAAATCTGCTTAATTTTTGTGACTAATTATTTTGCGTATCATAAGTATACAATTAGCTATCAAAAATTCCATTATAATGAAGAAATTACAAATGAATTTCAACTTATCACCATTTTCTAAAATTTACCACTAATCACTTGCTCTTATACAAAATAGTATAATATCTCCAACTTGCCACATATTTCAAATAATCATATTCTGTATGAATTATAATTACATATGATCATAAAAACCTATTACGGTTATTAAACTGCGGCAGGTTCTTTATAGCAGTTACCAATCATTCGAGGTTAGAAAGCAGGTGGATAGAGATGAAATGAGTTGTTTCCATAAACTAACTCAACCATTTTACATCTGTATCAAACTTAGTTAGCCTGACTTATTTGATTGCTTGCTGCAGTTACCTTATTCCATATATTGCTCACTCATTCTCGCTTGTAAGGTACAAATCAAACCGAACATACTCAGTTCCTGCATACAAGACAAAAACCAGTTGGAATATATTTTATTGTTGGGTTTTAATTTTTTTATTAAAATGCTTCATGTTAAGACATATTATTTCCACAGGCATACATATGTTTGCATACAAAATAAAGGTTAATCAAAAATTGACATGTGAATTGTATTTCTTAGTATTGATACAAAATTTGGATAACATATTTTAATGTAATGTATCATCGGAGGAATCAATAAAGTGTTATACTTTTCTGTAGTTTTTTGTGTACAGAGGAGAACGTTAATCATTATTATAGTAATGAATATATATGTAATGTCAAAACTTAAGCATAGTAATTACCAGAATTATTGTTTTTATTATGCTGTCCCTTGGAAAGTGTTATTTATGTGCATGAGTGTGTATGTAGGATGATAATGATATGGACAATAACTGAATGAGATGAAATAAATGTATTTGAATTATTGAAAATGTTGCTCAGTGATATTAAAAGCGTAAATGTAATAAAAATATAATGATAAAGCATATCACTCGAAATTTAGAAATTTAATAAAATAGGTTAAGAAGATCAATGGCACTAAATGATATCAGGTGGTTCGAAATCTAATAAAAACGTTTCTGAATTATCTAAAATGTTTATAAAGTATTAATAAATGTTTATTTTATGTAATTACGATGATTTTAATCTTACAAATGACAAATGTTTGAATCATGGAAAATGGTATTCAGTGATCTGTCACGATATAAAGCTAACATATACAATTGTAAAATAGAGCACTTGAATGTTGAGACATTATAAATTAAAACATCTAATCCCAATAAACTCCATAAAAAGGTAAAAATAATATTTTTCCATTGAAAAAGTTATCTACATTTTTTCGTAGAAATAAAACTCCTTAAAATGTTTTTAAGTTTTTTTGGTGAAATTGAATAAGATAAACTTAACCCTAGATCACTAACCAGTCGTAAAAATTACGTGTGCCGTGCGCTTTTAGTGTTTCGGTAAGTTCCACACCCCCGCCGCCCCGCCGCTTTCTAGTACCTTCCTAATTCGCATCTCCAGTGACCCGCAAGCACTCATTGCGGATGCACGTTTATTAGGTCAGGAGATATCGTGCAATCGTCGTAAAAAATACGAAAGGTTAGTAACTACGTAACTTTTCTTCAAAGTTGTGTATTTCTTTATTTGTCTATTATATTCAATAATTACTATAAAAATATATTACTTTTATGTTATTACAATATGTAATAATAACTCTATTTTATTTATAAATCAATAGATTGTAATGATATTTGCAGAGTTATGATTTTTCGTTATTTTTAGATTCGAAATTTATTTAATTTATGATTTCAGACGGATTTGAGAAGCCAAAATGAAAAAATTATACAATGGTTGCAAGATTCGGACCCAGAGTCAATACCCAATAATCAGCCACAATCATTGGATTCAGAGGAAGATAGTAATTTAAAGACGGAAATTCACATAGAAACTGATGGCAGCGATGAGGACGCAACACCTTCTTCGGAGGATGAGGTATTCGTTCCACGTAGCCGTCGTGGCTGTTGTCGAAGGTTAGTTATAAATTCTGAAGATGACGCGTCACCGACATCCCGCACCAATCAGATGGAATTGGACCATGAGGATGTACCGCAGCAGCAATCAATCATTCAACCAAGACAAAATACCCTGTTTGGTAAGAATCAACATAGATGGTCAACAACCCCTCGCGATTCACGTACCCGCACAGGGGCTCGTAATGTGCTGCATATTATACTTGGTCCCGTAGGTATATCTAGAGAACTCTCGGAGCCAAAAGATCTGTTTCATCTTTTTGTTGAGGAAGAAATGATCGACCTTATAGTACAGTATACGAACGTCGAGATTAACATCAAGAGTAATAAGTATAAAACTTCTAAGTATACTACTGCACAAACGTCAGCCAATGAAATCAAGGCATTGCTGGGTTTGCTAATTCAATCTGCAGCTCTCAAGAGTAACCATTTACCTACACGAACTTTGTTTGATACTATTAGAAGTCCGAAAACTTACAAAGCCTGCATGAGTGCCGAAAGATTCGACTTTTTAGTTAGGTGTATGAGATTTGATGATAGAAATACTAGACAAAAGAGAAGAGCTTCTGATAGACCGGCACCAATAAGAGATTTCTGGGAAAAATTTATAGAAAATTGCAGAAAATGGTACAAGCCAGGTTCTTACATTACTGTGGACGAACAACTAGTTGGTTTTAGAGGACGCTGTCCCTTCCGTATGTATATCCCTAATAAGCCCAATAAATATGGCTTGAAACTTGTAATGATGGCTGATTACAGTACAAAGTGCATGTGCAATGCTATACCCTATATGCGGAAAAACACAAACACAGGTAACGAGCCATTAGCAACTTATTTTGTAAAGGAGCTATCTAAACCATACTATGGGTCAAACCGGAACATAACCATGGATAATTGGTTTACGTCAGTTCATCTGGTTACTGAACTATTGGAGTCACCATATAACTTCACAGTAGTAGGTACACTAAGAAGTAATAAATGAGAGATTCCTAAGGAAATGGTGAATACTAGAAAGAGACCTGTCGGTACTTCGATATTCGGTTTCGATAAAGAAATGACTTTGGCATCTTATAAGCCGAAGTCCAATAAGGTCATTTACCTTCTTTCTACCACACATGATCAACCTCATATAAATGCTACTTCAAAAAAGCCCGAAATTATTGAATTTTATAACTCCACAAAGGGTGCGGTTGATACAGTAGACCAAATGTGCTCAATCATGAGTACTAACCGAAAGACCAATCGATGGCCAATGTGCTTGTTCTACAACATACTGAATTTGTCTATAGTTAACGCGTATGTCATCCACGTTAGTAATGCGATCCGTAATGGAAAAAAAGCCATGAAAAGAAGGTCTTTTGCTTTCGAAATGGCAGACGATCTAATGAAGCTTTGGCTGCAAGAGAGATATCAGACTATAACGTTACCACGAAACATAAAGCTCATCCTGGCAGAGATCTTAAAAAATTACGACCCTCAAGAAGGTTCTAGTCATGACGTTTCCAAAACGCGTAAAACTTGCAGTATCTGCCCTGCAAAAAAATGTTGTATGACCACGACCTTCTGCAAGAGTTGCAAAAAAGCTATTTACAAGGAGCGTTCTCTTCCGATATGTAATTATTGTTCAACATAAGTTTTGTCTAAAATAATAATATAATTACATTAAGATGAAACTAAGACTGTAATTAAAAGTCATTATCTGTTAAAGTTGATTAAATAAATATTGATGTTTCAATCACTCGTAAAAATTACGAATGATTAGTGATAAAGTTACTAGAAAGTAAAGTCAGTGAGCTAGGGTTAATTAATTTATAAAAATACACATGAAACTTTAAAAAAAAACAATAAAATGTTACTTATATATTTCAAAACAATTTCTTATTCACCATCAACATTTGGAATATAGAGTAGATGCAAGTATCAAATATTATATTAAAACTAATAAATAGGCACTAAATTACTTAATTCACGCAAAATTTATAAACTCATAACAATAATATAGGTTGTTGTTAATCCTAAAAAACTGAGTAGCAAAGATATTCATATAACCTATATGTGGAATACGGTCAATTGACCCATCTTGTTCCAATGGAGGAGATCATGTGCTAATTCTAGCTGACTTCTACTTTCAGCAGCTGTAAAATTGATGAAGTATTTACACAGCTGAACACATGTATACATATAAATGACAATTACCTTTCACTTACCGACTGATGATTCATAATGAGATGTACAATAAATACCACCAATACCTGTAGGTATAGGCTAAAAAAATATTTTTTTAAAATTCAACCCCTAAAAGCGGGAAAGGGGGTAAAAGATCAAATAAGACTTTTGTATTATTTAATAAGAAATATGAAATTTGTGAGGGCTCTCAGATAGAATGTTATGTAAAAGAGCATATAAAACAAAATGTTACCATTGTCCCTTTCTGCCCATCCTAATCTGAGACGGGCAGCTAGTTTTTAATAAATAATGAGTATTTATTATATTAATTGTAATGATGGAGCATTTCTCTGTTTTTCAAACAATTGTTATCCAACATTAAAATTGGACTATCTATCGGTTTTACAAAGTTTATTACAGGTAAATTTGGTTAAAAATCCATTAAATAATAGCAGATTATTATAAAACTAAACTTGTAATGTTTAATTAATTTATAAATGCAAGATAATTGTTTGACGAACTTACAAAATCGATCATCAGTTATGATTTCAACAAAATGTGACTTTGTTTTTTCCACTTGCTTGTACAGCTTCTCACCAACAAAGCAAATAGCAATAACCGACAACAAAAAGTGAACTGACCACAATATTTCACGGTACATTTGTAAATTTCCACAGACCTGGAACGAAACAATATTTGTTTAACATTGTATTTTGAATATCCATGAAGCCAAAATGATTTATATATTTCTTCCGAAATTATTTATATATTTCGAAAATTATTTCACTTACTTTATATTTTATGCATTCTAAGATCCATTGAACACATATCATTATTTTTAGAAAAATTATAAACAAATGTGTAAATATCTGAAAAATATGAGACTGTTAAATTAAATATAATAAATAAATATAAACAATTTAATAAAAATACATTTGAAGGTGTTATGTGCCTTACTTGAAACTAAAATGTTTTGTTTAGAAACTGGCATAAATCCATTAATTTTACAAATAAATCAGACAAATGGACAACTGTTTTCACTTTAAGAGGCAAATTACAAAAAATATCATTTGGGTTGTGTTGCAAATTAGAATCCATAAATTTAGGAGGGTTCGAATATGAATTAATAAACTGAATGGGTTTTTATATGTTATATATGAGGGTACAAAATAAGAATATCTCAAAATCAAAATGCACATTATTCACGACATTTGCGAAATTGTATATTGTTTCTTTGCATAAATTGTATATTGTTTCTTTATGACGGTCAGAATAATAAAAATGAAGCATATTACACAAGACATAATAAGCAAAAATTGCAATTGTTGAAATCGTATTTCTAAGTTTATCATGTTTGAACAAATTATGCAGTTGAGACATTTCAAATTGCTTATCTACTTCATTAACTCGACTCATTATATTACTGTATACATTCTTATTCCACAATACATCTAAACCTATCAAGTATATTATATAACCGGTCTTTAGAATATTTAATGCTAATTGTAACTTCCTGTCATTGTAAAGTATTACGCTAAAAATCAATCCAGTTGTAAAAGCAATACAAATCCTAAAATAGCAGTATATTTTTAGGCTTAATGAAATTTCACAACTTTTTCTGAAAAAATTGGAAAATGAAATATGCCAGAGAGTCTCTTTGAAATTAATGTTTGTGATTTTTAAATCAATTACTTTGTTTGAACGCATTGTTAATTGATGGAAATAGTTGTTAAAAGACAAGAGACTTGAGCTAAAACTGTACACCTCTACGCAGCAACCAATTAATTTATATGAAAAGGATGGTCATTAAATTAATTATAATGATATGACCTTAGCAACCAGTATACAAACAAATGTAGTGCACTCGTACTAATATACGAAAGACGAAGTGTTCACATAAATTAAATGGCTATTATTAGAATGTAACAACCTCTATTTTTAGTGCCATCAATTTCGAACATTTTACAAACTTTCAAGATCATCATTTTTTTTCTAATAACTCAACAATAGTGCTACAAACGTTTGTGACTCTACCGTAATTCAATCAGTATAAATCATTTATAATTTAGACATTCATCACCTTATACAGTAAAATATATATTTAAGAAAGATTATGTACTAAGTTTGTAATTGTTTTTCTACACATTTTGTAGTTTGGTTTCACCTTAGCTTGTATTCATACAGATATGACTGTTGGTTATTAAGATAAATAAAATACGAGACCAATAGATTATTTGGATATGACCAAATTACATATGCCAGTTTAAAGAGAAATTTTAAACAAATAAACGTCTCAAATTAATTAGTAACCTGTATAATAAAACTCAATAAATATAATTTTAGGAAAAGACATAAGTTAAAGCACATGTGAGGCAATAAGTCTGTCCCTACCTATTTTATGTTCTCCTAATTTCTATGTAGTAGTTTTTTACATGCATCGCTATATAGAATGAGTTATATTATTATTCAACAATGCACCACCTCATTTGGGCATTTGACAACTTATTTCTAGATGCAGAAATAAGGTGATTATAATTAAGAAATTATTTCTATAAATAACCCCTTTGTAGTATATTTTCCACATATAACAATAAAATTGACAAATTATCTTTATGATAAATATTTTTGGCTTTCATGCAAATTAAACTTGGTTTGAATAAATGGATTGAACATTATTTTCTAATTATAGTTTTGGAGGGTATTTTAATAATTAAGAATTGTTGGCTTGGTAACACAACCATTTTTAGAATGCTGCATTAAAAAGAAAAATAACCATATAAGATTATTCAGGTCTACGTCTGTTTATTCATCAGGGTAATTTCTATGAAGGTGTTTGTTGTAGAAACTTGAAATTTGTAAAGAATATGGACCTACATACGAGGGGCGCTGAAAACTTCTGAGCCTAAGTGAATTAGACTCACGCTAACAACACTCGCAACAGGTCATTGCTTGAGCAACTTCTAATTTGTATATAAAGAAAGTTTGGCAACATTGGCTTCGTTATGTTTCGAGTAAAAAGGGGAAAACAGCCAAAGAAATTTTTTATGTAATGTATGAAATTTAAGGGCAATATGCGCTATCATCTGTAATGGTCATATTTTGGACATTTTTATTCTTGCGGGTTCGAGAGTCCCTGGAAAACGTTGGATGCCAAAAATTGTTATGCCATTCACCAAATAGTGGCGAATTTAGACTTTTCAAGAGTTTTTGAATTTGCATAAGTCGAAAAGTTGGTTTTCCCACACCAGTGTGGCCACCACACACTTTTGGAAATATGAATGAATATTGGTCATCTACTATCTCTCAAAAAATAATAGGATGAACGCAATCTATGATACATTGTTGAAAAAAGTACATTATGCTGTTGCGGACAAAAGAAGTGACAGATACAAAAGTGGTTTTATTTTTGCAGTACACTGCATTATTTCATACGGCACAAACAATTCAATTGCCATTTCCAGGCAAGCCTTGAGAGACATTAGATTAGATAGTCCAGACGGCATGGCTCGCATTGTTTGCTTCTTGTTAGCAATTTAAATAAGGATTTATGTGGTCATAGATTTGAGTATATTGTTCAGTAGAAAGCGGCGACAGATGAATATTTCGAGGGCAAAGATACAAACTACTTTTTCGGGGGGATATGACCTCGTTACAAAATGCATATGAAAATGCATTTAACTTGAAGTGAAATTAAATTTTAAGAATATTTTCCTTATAATTAATACTTCTATACTTGCAACTTCAAAAACATTTTGAAATTAGAATTCGACAAACTAAAATTAGACAAAAACAAATAAAGGCAGTTTACTATAAATGACAATGTCGCCATTTTGAATATTCAAAACATCGAGCAATTAAAAAAAAACCAGTAATTTTCTTAGAGTATGTCTATAACAGGTGTAGCTTGCCCAAATGCAAAGATATTTTTGCGCACATTCTATGAAATACCATTAAATATATATATATATATATATTTATATATATATATATATATATATATATATATTTATTTATATGTATATATATATATATATATAGACTTATATATATATATATATATATATATATATATATATATAAATATATATATATATATATGTATATATTGAATTACTGAAAACAATTTGTTTGTTTGTTGAGACAAAAGAAAATCTGATATATTTTGAAATACATTGAAATGAAGAACTCTAAAAAAAATGAGCAAATGATCATAACTGTCTGGGCACAGGTATCATCAAAGAAATATTCATTCAGTTTGATTGTCTTTTTGTAGAATAACTAATGAATTACTAGTGGTGCCGTAAAATCAGTGACAGGTCATCTGCATAACTATATTTTATTGATATGATATGTGGTGTATCTTGGATGATGTTGAATAATGTGGGGGCTAAAACTAAGCACATGGGTAAGCCATTATTGAGGACTCTTATTGAGGATGAGGTAATGCCTGGGAAGGTTTATTAACAAGAGCAGTTTATATAATTCTGCAGATCAACAAGAAGGATACTACTACAATGACATGACAAATTTGGCATATAAAATTATGCTGACAGATAGAGTTCAGCCTGATTAAAGTTAGTTACTGTCAAAATGTTCTATACGTTTTTAAAATTAAATCTGAAGAAAAAGTGAGAATAGAACGAAATATATCCAAGACAGGATATAAAGTATAGAGTAAGCAAATCCCCATCCCAAACTCAAATTCATCCACTGCCGAGTGCAAGCCTCTTCATGATGCTGTCATTATTTCCAGTTCAGAATTTCTTTCACCCATAAAAAATCATAATTTGTTTTAATCGATACATTTTAATTGACATAATTGATGATTATAACATTGCAACGATTATAACATTGTTGTTAAATGCTTTTTACTGCCAATAAATTTTCCTTGTCGTTTTGTATTGTTTGGAGGATTTGTGAGTTAAAACAATAAATTGTTAACCTTTAATCTTGTGCACTTGATGTAGTTCCTCGCTGCGAGTGTATTAAGGGTGTTTAGCTTAAAGTTGCAACTTTAATTAGTTAAAATATGTGTTAGCAACTCTTAAATTATACATTAAATATTGAAGAATAAATATATGAATTAATGAATATGACGAAAAACATCAGAGTAGGCGAAATGAGTAGCTGAAGAATATAATAAAAGGGTACACTTTTTAAAATAATCGTAACAATTTACCTGTTATTTCAAGACTTTTATTTTAATACAAACCTGAAATTCAAACACCGTGTCTAAATGGTGGCACAGGTTTAAAAAATTAATGCAGTATTGAAATAAATCGAATTTTCATTTAAAGCAATATAAATGTAAAATGATTGTTGGAATTGAAGAGCATAAATGTTGAGGTAGCTACGTTTGTATGGAGGAAATTACGTTATTGACAGTAGTGAATAGGTTTTCTCCTTTTTTAAATTTTAATTCATTATTCAACACTAGTACAACTTTTTATACTCGAAAACAAAAAACGGACAAATATTATTTCTAAATCAAAACCCACAAAGTAAAAAAATGGCATAAATAATGTAATAGGTTGTTGGAAGACTGAAAACTATCAGGTCCGATTGACATTCATCATATACGATCAGGTCCCTTTGACATTCATCAAAAATCTGAAAAGATGATCCATTCCTTCAACTCTCCCAATCAACCCTTTTTTTTTTAATTTTTACCTATCAAGTTGAACAACAATAATTATTACTTAACTATGACTTAACTCTAAAATGTCATAAACTTAATTATGACTTAAATATTTGTTGGTTAACTCTAAAATGTCACATGCAATGCAATCAAAATTCCTATAATAAAAATTATATAACTTTCCACATCACAATATAAATCTGGTAATATAACTATTATCCTCCTCAAATATATGCCTGGTGTATTAAAATTAGCATAACTACAATTGATTTGTTTCCCATATTTATTCCTGTAAAATATTTGTGTTCCAACTGAATTTCAGCATGAGTGTTTTATTGAGTAATTAAAAAACAAGTGGCACTTACTTTCCCGATTAAATGTCTTTTCAATTAACATTCATTACTTGATCACCTGGTGGTATCTACTGATTGCTTAACACAAGCAACAAAATGTAATATTAATCTTGTTTATGTAGGAACTTTGTTAACCCCAAGATATAAATTTGAGACACATATAAATATATATATACATATATATATATATATATATATATATATATATATATATATATATATATATATATTTATATATATAAATAAATATACACACATATATGTATATGTATTTATATTTATATATATATATATATATATATATATATACATATATATATATATACATATGTGTATATATAGGCTTTTCCTTGTGTGTCATCCTTACTTGTTAATTATATAGAGGAATAAATAGTTATCTTAATTTATTAAGTTGTACACTGTAGAAACAAAAAAAACGATAATTGTTAAAAAACAAATACAAATAACATCAACACTAAACAAAATTCATTACGTTTTCAAAGCGACTATCTTCTTTCTCCCTTTGTTCAGTTAAATTTCGGTTTAGCGCCCACAGCATGGTATGAAACCTTGAATTTGCCTGGACGCAAAGAAAATGGCTTCCGCATATATATAATGAGCTTTTTGGTCTCTAGACAGGAATTTGTATTTTTTCTCTTAATTTTAATCTCTGAAAAACAGCTCAATCTCTTTTTTCCCAAACATACAACCATTATGAAAAGTCTTTCGCTGACCAAAGTCTTATGGACTTTGGAATCGACTAGATCTGGATACCAGGAACTCGCCCTCCTTAAATGTATTCAAAGATCGTCTGAAAAAGTCCTTCCTCTCAGTCCTGCCATTCGTAATTCTATTTTATTCCCCATTTTCCTTGTTCCCAACCATGTCAAGATTTATGATTAACCTTTTTCTTCATTTTATATTATTCGTATGTGCTTGGTTTTGCTTATTTATATGTTATGACATTTTTTGTTAATTGTTTTATCCTAAGTTTCGTTTTTTTTCTTAATGTCTTTCATAGTCATCCACAACACAAAATGCTTATATTTATTCAATGTGGTTGACTGGAAGAGATTGCTGTTTTGCTACATGAGTCCGCCAAATGTATATGTACACTAAAGTATGAAAAAATAAATAAATAACTTTATATAGACGATTGTGTACCTGCATTCTTAAAGGCAGTGCGGATAGGAATTATTCAATATATTATTCCAACAAATCATTAGACACTGAATACATAAAACACATTTAGGCACTTTCATAAATTAATTTTTTTTTAAAAATTGGACCCGCAAGACAAAATAAATTTTGTACAAGTTTATCACACGAAGCAACAAGGTTGCATCCCCAAATACCAAGACCTTTCTATTGTACTTACATATTGGTTTATTAATTCAACGCTCCTATTATTAAAACTAGATGTTGCTTTCTGTTTGTATTTTAGCACAGTAGGCCGTATTATTGATTATGACCTACATGGCACTGAAAACAATTATGGCTAAGTTCTCTTGGTATCTTCCTCTTACAATTCTTGCTGCAATTAGGTACAATGCATCACACTGCGTCCACAGTTGTGCTTATGATACTAGTGCTCAGTTAGCTGCATAATACAAATTTTTTTCAGTTGCTTCCCCGCATTTTTTAATACTTATTTTTCTAGAAATTAAGTAGTAGTTAAGTAGTGCAAAATAAATAAATGCTTCCACTGGGGCTACACGATCAAATTAAAAAATAGTAGAATATATTTTACACATTTTTCACAAAATTAAAACATTTTATTAAGAAAACCTATGTATTATTCCCTATTTATATATCACAATAGTGATGATATGAAAGGCTAAAGAAGAAACATTTCTTGGATTTCAAGTGTTACATGTAAGTGTATATACGTATACATTTGTTATGAAATAAAATTCCACTTCAGGGTTGAATTGATCTATGGAAGCAACCGAGGAAAAATATTTTTAAGTGAAAAATAAATTCTGTTAATTTAGATACACATATATATATATATATATATATATATATATATATATATATATATGTATATATATATATATATATATATATATATATGTATATATATATATATATATGTATATATATATATATATATATATATGTATATAAAAGAACTATTTTGGGTAGTTATATAAAAATCAGGTGGACTATACTACTTAGGATGAGAATACTCCAAGACCTGGTTAAGAAGCAACAAACATAATCAAAATAACATTGAGAAGTTCTCAAAGTTAAATTTTACCATAAGATAAATATGTCAATTAGGTCCTCAATCAGAATCTCTACAAATTGCAGAAACACTGCAAATTAAAATTGTATGCTGTATTTATTATTATCTTTATATAAAATTATTTTCATATTGTTTTTGATACTTATCAACCTATATGTGCAAAGTGAGTATATGTACACATATATTTGACTTAAATATATATATTGGCTGTACTCTTCTAATGACGTACTCACACAGACCTAATTTATTTCAAGCTTCTGAATGTAAAATATTTCTGGTGAATACGAAAAACATAACTGTTTCTGAAACAGTCACCGAGGCAGGTAAAAAAATTCCAATTTGTATGATAAACCACTTCCACACATTTAGCACATCATATTCTGTTACTCCAAGTAAAAACAAAACATTAACAACTATCAGAAAGCCCTTTTCCAGAACTAAATGTCACTGGTAAGGCCAAATGCTAATTGGCAAAATGTTGACATCATATTTTTTTCCATGTTTCGTTTGTACTATGATGTGATGCTTCATGTACTATCACCACATTTAAAGTTACTTGTGTAGTAAATTGTTCATAAGCAAAGCACGTATTTATTCTTTTTACTTATACTGAGAAATCCTTTCAATACTAAATTTTTTTCTAAATATATCTTATGGGATACTTGTTTTTAATAGACTGTTTAATACTTTCTCAATAGTGGTAACTTTAATTACCTCAGCTGATCCTTGGATACTTGTTTTTAATAGACTGTTTAATACTTTCTCAATAGTGGTAACTTTAATTACCCCAGCTGATCCTTGGTTACCTATGGTTAAAAAAAATTGTATTCAGTCATCTAGTATTCATATATTTTAATGTTTTTATACGTAAAGCAACAATCATACATATAACAATTAGCAGAATTTAGTAATAGGAAGAAAATTCTAAATCAGAAACCAAATCATCGAGCATTAATTCAACATTCCTACTCTTTACTCTACTGAAACAAAACAGAGATTGCACTTTTATGCGCTTAGAATTTCTTTAAATCTCCTTTGCTCCAAACATCACTATATTATAAAGTAGACACACTATAACCAAGCTTCATGACGGAAACTATCAATTGGGTAAAGAATCAAAACCAAGAATTTAATACAATCGAGTCTATATAAATGTTAAAATGTTAATTCATTACAGATGTATATATTAAGACATTCTAATAAACAGACAGTGATATCAGCAGAATTGAAAATTATCTATTCTTTGAGAAATTTGTGAATTTTCATTAGGTAGCCTTTATGACATGAGTATAAAAAGACATTGATAACATAGATACATAATGATAACATGGGTGAATATTTTGATTGAATGGAAATCTATTCATACTTTCACAGAACATTTTTTTGGTGGTGATATACTACCACTAAATTTGTTTGCTTTGAGACTCCCTAAAATTAATATGTTTTATTCTTTGTTTCAATTTATTAATAAATAGATACAAAGTTAGTTTCTAGAGATATAAATCTATTAAAATACAAGTTCAGGTTAAAAACCTGAACTTGTACATATTCGAATGTATCCTTTATGACATATTCGAATGTAAATACATTTACTATCACTGTAGACGAATTTATTTGAAAAATAAACTTGGTTAAACAAAAAAAATGATACAAATTTAAAGCTTCACAGACTTCTATTAAATTTTGAACATATAAATTAATGCTAATATATAAAATTAATGCTGCCTACTATACATGATAACATAAAATATTAGTAATTACGTATTATGTAAATATTTAGTAGATAGTTAACAATATGCTTTGGTTATTTTCTAGTACAAATATCAGAAGTTAACTAGTGCATATTAATAAAAAGGAGCAGAAAAATATATATTCATAAACAAACAATTTGATCTTAAACTTAGAATAACTTCGATACATTGTAATAGGAGAGTAATTAAAAAATATTGCAATATAGAAAACATTGTAATGTTTTCATGGTTTATCTGATATTATAGAACCATATTTCAAAAATTACCAGCATAAGCAATTGCAACTAATCAACAGACAAATATAGAAATTACTTGATCAAAGACGTCATATCAATTTGTTCTTTTAAAGTTAGTAAAAGAAAATTGATGAGCAATTTGAAAATTCAAAACCCTTTAGTTAGCTTATCATCGGAAAGAGTATTGCAATAAAAATAGTATCCAATTTGGAACCAAAACATATTTAATGATTACAAATGAATACTAAAATTTAAAAATGAAAAATGCACTGTATCACTGTACAGCATATGTATCCATCATTTGAGGCTGAATGCTCCAGACGTTGTTATTATTATTTTTTTTTTATTCACAAATAATTAATACATGAAATTAATTAAATATTCACTATTGACATTAAAAATACAATTCTTTTATTGAAGCAGTTCACATGATTAAGAAGTCAGTTTAAAAACATATTTACTACAGTTGAAATAAAATCTTCATTTAAGTTGAATATAATTCATTTTGCTTTGTTGAATGTAACTTACGTTCTTGTGCCTGTATATTTTTAAGTTTCTGTACCTCAAAAAAGAAGGAGGACGTTATTAGTGTGTTTGTCCACTCCATCTCTGAAATATTTGGAATATAATGAATCTAGCAATTTATTCACAATCTAGCATATTATTTTAATGTGACACACAAGTTTCGAAAATTGTAAATATATAATAATATAGTGTAAATTCAAAAATTGTAAATATATAATAATATAGTTATATATATAACAATATAAGCCAAAATTTACTTATTAACATTTGCTATTATGTATGTAAACGTGATAATATCATTCCGACAAATCTTCTTCAAGAAATTGTTGTCTTTTTGTTATAAAATAGAATTAATTTCATATTTATAATCTATAAAATAACTATAGTTAAAATTACAGTGAAGGAAGAATTTAGAAAATAAACTAATATAAAAATAATGGAACACGACACCGACATTTCAACTTCACACATTTCTATTAAGTGTAATTGAGTTTACATAACGTTATAAAAATTAAAGAATACAATATTGCATCAAAATAGTTTGAAATATCATCCATCAAAATATTGTCAAAACTTATAAATGAAACATAATGTAAATATATATCAATTAAATTACTGATTATATCACTGAGAAAATCAAAGAACGGAGAAATTATTTTAAATTTAATAGGTAAGTAAAACTAATTTTTCACAAAAAATTGTTTGTTATGGAAAAAATTAACATATTACGAAGTGGAATGAAGTTACATCAACATGAAATTAAATTTGTAATGTCATTAATAATTACATAAATTCATTTAAATGAACGTAAGCCCATTAACTGAACAACGACAACAATATATGAAACAACGAGATTAAAAAAACTGGGCAGCAACGATATTCTTAGGTCGAAGAGCTGGCACACTGAAAAAGTTCCACTGTTGCTCTGATGTATGATTTCTTCAAGTGTTGCCAATTCTTTATCAATTGAAGGACCTTAAATAACAGGAATATGTTAATCACACAGAATTGTGATATAAATTTATTTGCATTGAGTCCAAAATATAAATAATTTACATAAAATTAAAAAATATCCAAAGTATTCATATCAATATATAAATATACAAGTTGTGAGTATATGTAAATGTACACACATAAGTATAAGAAATTGTTATTTTCATTTGTTTGATGTCGGTAAACCCTTTATTGTTAAACAGTTTCACAACAAACTCTTTCAATTTTAATGGGTGTCAAATCAAGTCAGACTAATTTCCTCCAATTTGGCCATTTAACATCCAAAAGATGCTAAACTACAGCAGATACACTCAAATGATATGTAGTGTTAATGGTCTATTAACTTTCAGCCTCTCTAAAGTCAATGTTTTGTTCATGCAATAGTTTCTAAAATTGACAATTGAAAAATGTATATGGAAAATGTTGAAAATATTTTCCATTTACATTTTATTGATCTTATTTCTTGACCATATCTCTTACCACATTTCTTGACCATATATGTTTTCTTGACCATATCTCTTGACTATATCTCTTACCATATTTCTTGACCATATACATTTTCTTGACCATATAAGCAGAATTGTTGATTAACTTTTGGAAAAATATCAAAAATAATTTGTTATTTGTAATTACATTTGTAACAATTTCTTTCATATAAATTCCTAAAGTAGATTTAATTAATTAACTCTAATTACCATTATAACGAGTTTGATGAACTTGCTTAGAGTAAAAATAAACAGCAATCATTCTAATGCAATGACAAATCTATTTACCCATTTGTATGTAAACAAAAAAATGTGTTTAAATTATTTGTTCCTTTATCATGTGAAAACTATTGGTTTTTAAATAAGATATGTTTAATTTTATTACTTTGATTTTATTTAATTAATTAAATCGAAATCCATCAAGTGTATTCAGGTCAAAGGTGTATGATGAACTATTATATATTATAAAATAATATATAAATTATATATATAATTAGGCTAAGGTTATTCTTTTTTGTTGGTCAAAGTTAAATATAATAAAAATAATTTATGGACAGAATAGATAGTACTTTAAAACGTAGAAAATAACTGCACTTTCCCTACCAATGTTGCGGAGAAATAAACAAGTATAACTGCTAGCATGGAACAATTTTCACAGGAACTGTATTAATAAGAAAGGTTAAAAAATTAATAATATTTCATCAATCAAACGGTATTGAATAACAGTTAGATGAATGTGGCAGCTGTTCTCTCTTGCAGCGTATTGCATTGTAGCATTGTCATATTGAGAAATTGAAAATATAAATATTGTTTTAATGAGAATAAGTTTAGCTGCCACCGGGCTACACCTTATTGACTATAAGTAGTTTTATAATGTTAGATAGTCTATAATATCTAGTCACAGATTATACGATGAGCGATCTATTCCATGTGATATCAAACCGTACTAGGCACTTATCATATGAACGACATTGTATATGGTCATATCTTTTTAGTATAGGAGAAGAGATGAAATAAAAAAAAATTTGTTTCATGGAAAGTCACAATCACTGATCACATGGTTCATAAGACGAACTGATATTGAAAACTGAAAGACCACTACTGTGCAAAGCATGAGCTCAAACAGTTCAGTTAACTGAGTAACTATAAATACATGAAGATAAACCAATGCACATTTTCACCTTTATATGTTAGGAAAAATTGCTAAAAATAAGGAAAGAAATTAGATTCGTTATTCAAATCTAAATACCACTTGCACATGAATGATACGAGGTGATGTTTTTAGCACAATATAAAATGAATGTCTAATATGTAAATACTCACACATTTGGGGTGAAAGCCTTAGTTTTGTGATGATTATTTTCAGTTTACGAAATTCCAGCACTAACATCTCACTTAAGATACAAACAACTGATAAGGTAGCAACACAAATTGTCAGCCAGACAATACAGTTAATCATTGCTTTTGACTGTCGTCCCTAAAATGTTATTTGATTTGTAGTAATACTTTGTACGTATTGTTCATTTTATTTTGCTGTGCTGATTTCAAATGGTATCTTTAATCAAATATACAATCATAAGGAGATATTCACTTAAAGAAACGTGCCAAAAGCGTTAATGTATAATGATAGGCAGAATATAAATTACGGCTACCCCTGTAATATCATTATTACTTACATTGTGTATATAACAGTTCAACATCAGTTTGATACAGTAAACAGACGTAAGGAATGTAGAAAGTATAAGCTGAAGTACCTGAAATAGAAATGAAATGGCTGAATTAAAAGAAAAATAAGTTATACCTAAATTCTGATTTATTTCCATGTATACCTGTAAATTAAACATTTTGTTGAGTATACTGCATATTTTATTTATTATATTCACTATGTTTGCCAAAACTGATATGAACACAGTATTCCTTGAAATATCTAAGTGGTTATTCTCACTTAATTCATTGAGTACTGCCACTCTAGGTAATACTAAACGAATTGTATTATTACGAAATATTTCTTGATTCATACGTTCCAAGTAATCATTTACTGCTTTTATCATTTCAATAATAGTAATTGTAAATAGACACATTAAAAGCAGGTCTAATTTGTTAATAACTTCACCAAAATATATGATTATGAGGAAAAAACTCAGATTTTCTAAACTGACAAATACAAAATATATTAAGTGGCTTGGAAATATAATAAGTATGCCCAATAGCATCATGATTTTTAAGTTCTTAAAGCATTTTGTTCTAAACATAATACTGTAATAAATAGAAAGTTCATCAAATTGCTGTAAACAATTAGCAAATAATTGATTTTGCCAAAATATATCAATAGATAAAAGAAATATTAAATTAATGATGGTAGAAATCTCGTAAAGCCACTCCATTATATTTTTTTCAGGGTACAGAGGAAAATGATATGAACCTATACCTAAAACGGTTCCCAAAATGACGAGTAAAATTAATGTCAGACTGTAAAATTTCTTTAAGATAATTTTATTTACTGTCATTTGATCTACTAAGTTATGTAGAAATCTATTGACACCTAGAGTTGATTGTAACACAAGAAGGAAGTGAATTGATTCCTTTAAAGAGTAACACATTTTCCACTAAATTGAATGTTTCTTCTACTTAATACAAAGAGAAAATGAAGTCCCTCTGCTATGATGTAACCTATTTAGGTAAATGAAATGCCTCGGTCTACATTATTAAAGTAAAGAAGACAATTTGTT